>OU015499.1:13999685-14087185 GCA_907164885.2 Dolomedes plantarius
TGTCTCCAGACTCGAATGCGACCATCGTGGTGTTGCAGACAGAAGCGTGACTCGTCAGTAAAGACAATTTCATTCCATTCTGCCGTCCACATCCTTCTGTCATCGCACCATTGGCGGCGGAGACGTCTGTGGTTCTGCGTCAAGGGTAGACAAAGCAATGGACTTCTTGCGGACAGACCACTCTGCTGTAAACGGCGTCGAATGGTACGCGCAGACACTGGATGATGCGTTACATACTGCATGTGCTGTGCTATGGTTCGTGATGGGACTGAGCGATCCATCACTGCCATGCGCACAATTTGCCTGTCATCACGTGAAGTGGTGCGCTGAGGTGGATGCGATCGAACACGCCGGTCCGTCGTACCCTCCTGCATCCAAAGATCACATATCCGCATTACAGTTGTTTTGTTTCGTCCAACACGACTACCGATTTCCCTGAAAGATAATCCACAATCTCGGTAGGCCACTATCCTTCCTCTGTCGAACTCGGATACTTGATCAAAAGATGATCGCTGTTTTCAACGAGGCATAATTGATCGTTTTTTTTTTAAAAACCACAAGAAAAACACAATTGCCGAACTTGAAATCGTCGAAATCTCCAAGCCTTAAATAGCGCTTTGAAGTGGCGCCACAGGCGCGCGTGATGTGCGTCTGCGCTGAAATTCTAATCATTTGCAAATCTCACCTCCGCTAATGCATGTTGTAAATTTCATGTTATTTGCATGTTTCCTTCAGGGTGTTGCATTTACAGTGGCCAGCAGTGTATTTAAGTACACATTTCTTGCATATTCATTACAACAATCATGGAAAATTTTTATCCTCTTGTAGGCTCTTCAGATCTACATTGCTAGTTAATTAAGACACATGCATGCATGCAGCAGTATAAGCTGAAATTCATTTCAGTTTTAGTGAGGGACTGAAGACATTCTTTACTGTTCGTCACATTTTAGAAAGGATTATAGTGATGATTGTAAATCCGCTGGACTATGCTTTCAAACTGCAAAAAATTTCGTATTAAACTTGATGTTTAATGGGTACCCTTAAACATCAAGTTTAATACGAACTTTTATGTTTAATGGGTACCCTGTATAAAATATCGAGACTTTTAATTGTTAAATTTTTTATTTTAAAATTGTTGGAGACTATTCAACTTTGTGACTACTATTATTGAAAATTTTTATTACAGGATAAGTGGGAGCTATAGTTGCATTTAATTTCAGATTTTTTAAAAATACAGAAGTTGTTAGGAATTCTCAATAAACGATGCGGCTGTTTCATTATTCTGGAGCATTTTTACTTAATGATTGTTGGGAACTTGAATGTTCATTGTTAGGAACGCTCATTGTTGGGTATAGTTAGCAATATCGTGGCTATTTTACAGTTGTTATAATGTTACAGTGCAAAAGAATTTTTTTTAATTATTATTGACGAGAACTCAGTATTGAATTTTAAAATTATTTTATAATTCTTAGGAATTTTAATTTAACGCTTGTTTGAATGAGCAATTTGAAATAATTTAGTGTTGTTGGGAATTATTTTTTATTTTAGACTTCGGTATTACTTTATAACTTCGGTATTATTTTATAACACTTGGGATTTCTTTTATTATTATTGAGAAGTACGGTAACTACTTCGAGTCTATTTTAAATACTGTTGTAAATTTTTATTTTACGACTGTTGGGAACTACACTTTCAACTTGAAAACTAATTCATAGATGTTGAGATGCCCATTATGAGGAATGGGCCGGTTAGACCCTATTCAAACTCTGTTAAATATTGGAGAATAATGAGAAGAGAAGCACTGAGGCTATAAAGTCGAGGTGAGATACCAGAGTTTGGAGTGAGATGGGATGCATCCGAACCTGCGTTATACGAGATAGAGAAAGCAACAAATTAGGGCATTTATTGCTAAAGGCCAGATCACTAAACGAATCTCAGACAGAAAAAGATACTGTGTTTTGTTAAAATCTGTAAAAATTTTTCTCTGTGCCTTCTTGAAATGAAAAATTGAAATGCATCGGAAAAAGACGCTTTTTTTATTTTGTTTCTAATGCCTCCTGGCTGGAAGTTACAGATCAGAACCCTATAGACTTCGGGCTGAAGTTTGCGGCTTTGATTTATATAGCACCACAACGATCGGAGTCTGTCTTAGCTAGTTGCCACCTTAGTTTTGACCGAGCACATTCAGGGGTGGCATCTGAGGGGATCGAACCCACTCCCACCCTCTCTGACCTCACAGAGGGACTTTCCGGTCTGCGGATTTAACGTTCCTATATCCGGCCTAGACACAGAGGTATTTAATGGTGCGCGTCGGGATTCGATCACATGCAATTCCTGTGTGGTTTCCTGCTGCCAAGAGCCACTGTCGTGTTGCCTGTCCTGTTATTATTTAATTGGGCGTGATTTTTACTTGGGTTAGTACATATAGTATGGTAGTTGGTTGCGTTGTGTTAGGTTTATTTTGTTGAATGCAACCCAAAGCCCTAGACATTAACTGGCAAACGAACAAGTTGAGTGATACTAAAACCTTAACTAAAGAAGAAACTTTTCTTTCTAAAAACTGAAAACCATAGATAACAATTAAAAACAACTAATTAAATTTAAATTAATCTTAATTTTATTTATACATATACATTTTTGCAAATTATTTTTAACACACTTTTCATGGGCACACTTAGCCATATACAAAATCATTTTATCGTTATCTTAACAATAATCTCAAACTACTTAACGAGGAAATAGGGAGCGCACGACACTAACCAAAGCTCATTACTTATTCTAATCAATTTCTTTCCTAAATTCTCCTACTCTTACCATAAACAAAAGGGACTGAGCTAAACAAATAACGTGGACCACTCACTCAATTCAGATGATGCTCGCGGATCGGTGACTCCGTCCACTCGTCTCGCTGGGGTCCGTGTGATAACTCCTTCCAGGACAGGGGGCCTCTCCTCTTGCTTCTTGTGGGGATCAGGCCGTCCAATTCGTAAACCACATCAACCTTGACTCATACGTTTCTTTCAGTTGCCTCTGTATTTTAGAACACTCGTAGCTCACAGCAACACTCACTCAAATTTGAAAAGTACGGGGAATCTTCTGCTTACCTCAACAAGCTATATTTTAAAATGCAGAGATGCGGGGAACCTAAAGTTGGACCCAACCCTTGGTCAAATCAGGAAAGCGGGGAACCGTAGCTCAACCCGACAAACAAAATCTCTCTTAAAATCCAAACTCCCACATATATATCTTTCCACATTTCTTTCTCTTCCGTGATCCCTCCTTCTCATAAAACTTTTCAGCCATTCCGGATCCTGCAACATTTCTATTTGCCTGGTCACCTCAATTCTCATCTAATTGGATGTCCCTCTTAACCAGCGTACGCCCACATCAGGTCAGCACGCAATACCAAGTTGTTTGCGGTTCCGCACCCCGCTCCGACCACTATAAATTGTCAAACAAAGAATATTGTCCCTTAACGTCAATCCCGGCTCCAAGCTCTGCTTATCTCGTCTAGAATCAAACTTCCCGTGCACACCGCCGTCGTAAAACTCCATTCGTTAGACAAGTCATAAAACAGGACCGCTCCTCTCTATAATTACACTGTCTTGCTCAGCCGGCGTTTCCAATCTTAACAAATAAATGTAATGGTGAATGCCTTCGATCAATTTAACTTCTTAACTTTTATGTAATTTTACACATATTCGAAGGCGCATCATTACAGCCACATCAATAAACTGGAAGTTATCCAAAACAGAACTCTCTGGCGTATTCGCCGAGGTTTTCTCTATATGTCTAATAAGACCAGTAGGAGAGATTTCGGCACTTTGTCTTTCACGCAACAGGCGCACAAGATCTCTAAAAGGTTCTATAATAATTTGCCTAATCTTCGTAATGTGATTATTGCAGAGTTCCCCGATTACGACTACTCCAGTGCTAATCGTAAACGCCCTCGGGCGTATCTTCTTAAGAGCTAGCATTGCTCTCCTATCATGATACTCTATGCATCTTTCTTATTTCCTCGCGTTCTGCCGTAGTGCTAACGTTCTGTCCTGGAATCACTCACGTTGTGGGTTCGAACCCAGTCGGTGTCGTTCTTTTTTTCCAATTTTCCCCTATTGCTATATTTAGCTTTTCCCCTTGGAAGTCCGTAATCATCTCATTACGAATTGTATGGCCCCGGGGAGGGTCTTTTTTTTATTACTTACAGTTCCTATTAAATTTTTATAAAAAAAAACACTCATAAAACTTTATAAAAATATTATTATAAAAATTTTGTATTTTATTCTTACGAGTAACATTTTCTTTTGCTATGGGCCTTTTCTCTTACTTTTTTCGTATTATTACTTTTTATCGTGGATCGTTAGTCTTTTCTAATTTTTCAATTACAATCTTAATTACCTTCAAAATTTCTCTTATTTTTTCAACTTTTCACTCATAGTAATAATTCTTTTTTTTGCTTTTATTTTTGAATTTTATTTTACCTTAAAATTTTTTAATTATCTTAACTTTAAATTCCTAACTACTGAGCACTCGTACCTTGATAACATATAACTTGCATACAGGAGATAAAGTCAACATGACCCAGGAACTCCGTTGTGAAGACAAAACTGATTTGGATTTGGATTTAAGATTCGATCCCCCTCAGCGCCGAAAGCCAGCACACTACCACAAGGCTACCTCGACCCCAGTTACTCTATAAATAAATGCATTTATGTCTGATTATTCATGTTTCAGTAAATATATATTTTGAAAAAAACAAACAAACAAACCATACATGATAATAACAGGAAGGACATATTGCTAGGATGACACATGATACAAAAAGATGGGTTCAGATGAGTTTCGACCTCAAATGAATATAAGGACAGGTAACACAACTTTCGTATTGGACAGTATTTGTCCACCAGATTTGCAGATTTTATTGTGAGTGTATATATATATATACTATATATATATATATATATATCACGTTAAGAGAGGGGGGAGCTGTAATGCTTCGCCTTAAGGCTGCAGTGTACTAACCCTATTGGATTTGCTCACCTTCATGTTTACCTTAATGTCCACCTTAATGTTTATGGAGAAAATGTGTCCAAGGATTGCCGACTTGGATTTAAATATTTTTTAAAAAATTGTACTCCGTAATAGAGAAAGAAATTTTACACCTTGGGGCATCTTTCGTTTTTTTAAAAAGGCAAATAATATTTTAAAATTTCAATTATTCGGGGGAAAAATCCGGTATAGTGTGCTTTAAACGCTCCTAAATTTCTTTGGCGGACGAAATTTATAAAATGAATCAATCCTATTGCAAGGTGCAGAAAAATTGAGTCTATCTAAAAATACCATTTTTATTGGATTATCAGCATTTATGTAGCAATAAATAGTAGACACATTTTCTCCATAAGTTAACATTGAGGTGAGCGAATCCAATAGGGTTAGTACATAGCAGCCTTAACTGGCTATAACCACTTGATACCAAAAGATGGGAATAGATGGGTCTGGAACTCGGATGAATTTAAAGCCAGATACCACAACTTGAATAATGGACAGCATTTGTCCAACTGATACGTAAATTTTATTGTGAATGTATGCTTTGCTTGGAATGTGCGTGTATAACACAAGGTCATAACAAGACAGGAGGATGGGGCTCTAAATTATTTAGTGAGGGGGAGGGAAAAAATAATTGTTTTATTAATAGAGTCATTCTGCCATTAAATGACAAGTGAATGTGACAATCTCAATGAAGAACGTATTGTTTTTATTTTAAGTCAGAGGATTCCTTTGAAACTGTAAAATCAGCCTCCACATTTTAATGAAATGAATATAAAAATTTCCATATCCAAATAACATTAAACTTATGAGCAAAATAAAATGCAAGGCATTAGAGGATAGATAAATGTAAGTGGAATTTTTTTTAGAAGAACAAGTGGCAACAACATCAAGCATTGTCTCAAGACAATGTGATTTTAGCAGTTGAAAAGATTGAACGAAGAACTTAGAACTACTCACAAAGAACTACCCATAAGAAAATAGGAAATAAATATTTAAAGAAGGACTTTTCATTTATTTTATGCATTTTATATTTTGAACCATCTCAGTAAGGGTTCAACAAGGGGCTTAACTCCTCCCCCTACCTGCTTCTAATTCTGTCCCTGATGTAATATAAATGAAGTTACATTTCCTTCATTGATTTGGATTAAATTGTACAAAGTTATTTCTGTAGTTTCAAGACATGTTTGAAACTATTCTAGACACTTGAGACAGGTAGGTTTCAGGGGGGAGGGGGGGGGGCGCTTGGCCTTTACTCCTACCACCCCCCCTGTTTCCGGTCCTGATGTAGTTTAAATACTTACATTTCCACCATTAATTTGGATAAATTGCACACAGTTGTTTCTGTAATTTTAAGTCTTGATTAGAACTCTTCTGTATACCCGTGTTGTGGCAGACAAATGAAGTTAATTGCATTTTTATCATAACACGGTCGGAATGTCCACTGATTGACATCATACGAGGAGTAAACAATGATAATTATACTTACCATTGTTAATGTGACCATTGTTGCATGATTAATGATAACTTGGGCGAAAGTAAAAATGATATAATCGTTGCTTGACAGCCGTACATTTTTAAAGTATTGTTGTAAATACCCAAGAGAGTAAACATGTGATTTTGTTTTAGGTTACAGAAGTCCGTGACAAAAAATTTAACTTTTTTATTTATGTGGATTTTGTGATGTTTTAACATCAACTATGCTATTATTTAAAAAACACCGTACATTTTAAAATATATTTTAACAAATTAAATTAAAATAATTAGAAACTTAAAATTAAAAGCATGATTAGTTTTGATATATCTGCTTAAACTATTCTTCAATTTGCATATTTTTCCCTCTTTTTTGCATAAGAAATGATTAAAAACAATTCATCTTCAAGTTCTATAAACATTTTATTTAAAAATTATTTTAATTTACCGTAAGATGGGGTTACTTGTGACGGATTTTATGTTTTTCCTGTGTCAGCCGATCAGTTTTAAAAGCAGCCCAAACGAACAATAGCAAAACTTTGGTACACCCTTTCCTTACGTAGTAATGTATTGAGGTAGCCCGGATTTTCAATTACCATTGAGAAGTTAAAGTTAAAATGTGTCACAAAGTTGCTCCGACGATTGGGGCTACTTTGTGACATCTGTGTTTTCGCCTTGAAATCCAAGAGGAAAAATTACTTGACACAAAGTTAGACAGTAAAGCGCTGTAACGTCCTCGGTGGAAAATGAGACACGCGAGATACAATTATACCACACAGAGCTTGTATTTAACACATAAATTATGTACACTATGTGCAAGACAGAGAGTCTATGCTCCTCTGCATATGAGAGATTTTATAAGAACAAAAGATCTTCACAAGTTTCTCAACAGAGATTATCTCCAAGCAAGTAATATATATAAAAAAAATTTTTAAAGTCAATTCCTACTTAGGTCAACAAAGAAAAATTGAGTGTGAACTAATAGTAGGAATTGAAAAAAAAGGATTGCCTGCCAGAACCTTGCCTACTGTGCGAGATTAGAAGGGGGGGAAAGAGAGAGAAAAAGTTTGTAAGTTTGGGGATTCGATCTCGCAACCTACAGGACGAGAGATGCCCGCGATACCGCAGTGCTACCGTTTACACAGTAACAAGAGGGAAATTACTATTCAAGAGCAAGAGACGCTCTAGGTCTAAAACTAAAATTGATTAATTAAATTTAATTAATGAATTAATATTTGAAAAAACTGTATTAACATCAAGTGTCATCCACTACAATTTTAAAAAAATGTATTCGAACTTGAGTGGATGAATAAAAAGTACTTTTATTAACGATTGAAAATTTGAACAAGATATAAGTATATAGAGATAGTGTGAACTAATAGTAGGAATTGAATAAGAGTCACTAGGACTAACCCGGGCGCCAAGAGAGGATTTTCAGGCCTTCGGTCCGCACAGTGCCCTTTCGGCCCTGCTTGTCGACGGAAAGAAATACCGAGGCTCAACACCAGCCACCCTCTCTGGCTGACACCCACGCACTGCATCCCCTTTTGTTTTTTCAGCTCGCCGGGGGAGGGTGCCCAGGAGCGACCCACGATGGTTCTTGGAAATACAGCATTCGTAAAGGGAGGGCTGTTGTTTGGGTGGCTCTTTTCCCCGAAAAGGGCGAAGACGCTACAGCGCTTATTAAAAGCTTGATACACAATTATATATACCTATTGCAAATATTCGATAGCTTTATCTATACCTTTTACATCAAAGAGACCTCGGGTGTCCAGGTCAGTCATCAGTTCTTTGAGAAGATGAGGAAATTCGTCATTCGGCACATTCTGCTCATTCGGGTGGTTATTTTTCTGATAGTCAATACTTCTTTCTCTCCAGTGGTATTTTAGAGGACGGAAAAATGCAACATCGAGAGGCTGGAGGAGGTGGGTCGACTTTGTGGGTTATATTTTGACAGTGTCAATGTGTCAGAAAGTAACCCGGTCACCTTTCGATATTTAGGTTGTGTTCTCATATCTCTCGGAAATATCACTACACAAAAGTTATATTGCTCCAGACACTAACCAACATATTGATAATAAAAAATAATTATCTGTGGTAGTTGGTTGTATAAGGTGTTAGCTTTCAGCACAAAAAGTTTCCGAAGTTTGAGTCAATAGCTTGACAACAGGTTTGAACAATACACTGGCCAGCGAAGACAAATGGCGCGCAGAAGCTTCGGACACTGGCCACTATGGGTCTCTGTATATCAGACAAGCTGTTGGTGCTGTTCTTTACCTACCCGGTATCAGGGGCGACGCAATTTCCGAAATACGAAAAAATTGCTATGTGTCACAAAGTTACCCCTGCAGTCACAAAGTTTAAAGAAAAAGCCGATTTTTTTCAGTGTAATTATTGCTTTAGAAAAAAAAAAATTCAGAACTTTTACTCTAAATCGAAAATCTTGATAAACACGCAATGAGAATTGAACAAAGCTGCATAAAAAATTCATAGAGATAGCTTGCAACGAATTACAAATACTTCCTTTAGAGCGAGGAATTCCTTTCCCAGATAGACTCTAGAGCGCAGCAAATAGAATTTTTAAGAATGTAATGTTTTGATAAAAAAATCACTTCCATTTACTTGTAAAGTTAAATATTTATACAATAGGCATATTGTTTTATCCTATATTGCATATTATATTCCTCTATAGGTATATTGTATTCATTGCCCTTTCTGTGGTAAAGGCTTCATGTTTGTGCGTGTAGTAAAGAACGAGAAAATAATTAATATCAGAAAATCAGCAAAGAAGACTCAATAGGAAGACTAAGCAACGATAACCTTAATGATGACCCCTTAAACAAAACTGATTTACTTAACTGTTCAGGGATGTTTTAAATATCTAGGGCTATCTTGCTCTGTCAAAATTTTCATTATCTCAGCTTCTCGGCACCAAAACAGGTTACCTGAATTTCTCTTTATAATTAGATACCGAATTCTGTTTATAATTAGATTTAGATAGTTTGTAAAAAATATCATTTTGGCGTGTTTTTTATGTCAGATATCAGTTTCTTGTTAATTTTGCTTGCATTCTTTTGGGAGCAGAACGTTAAGACTGATCTTATATTTATTTAATTTGTTTTTCGCCAGTATAGAAACAAACAACTGAATGATGAATACAAAATATTACTTTAAGGACCCGAGGTAGTCTAATGGTGGCGCGTTAGGACTGGAACTGCTTGGTTCGATGTCCCGGAAGAACGTCATTCAATACCTTCTTGTAGGTCAGATAGGCGCCGTTTATAAGGTATAGAACATGTTTAATCGGTAGACCGGGAAGTCCTTACATGAGGTCAGATAGGGCGGGTGAAGCTATGATCCCTCCAGTTGTAGGCCCTGGGGATGCTCGGTCATAATTGAAGTGACAGCAGGGGGTGGTGTTGGTCCACCTGCGTTGTTCCCAAGTGAAAGCAACCAAAGATTCTCCCGGATTAAGAAAGCATGTCACCAGCGAAAAGTGCCCCACATTGCCAACAAATATTAGAGTAAAATATCGTTTATCCGGCCCTCGTTGATCAGGATCTTCGGATAATCCGGATCAGATTTGTAGGCGTTATCTTTATTTAATCTTCACATTAGATAATAATTTTTAACTATGATAGCAAGAACGTAACTGCAAGTACGACAAATATTCGCTTTTTAGTTTGATTCAGTGTACTGTTCCTGCATAGATTGTACAATAAATGCAATTGTGTCACAGTATTATATAGAATAAAGGAAATTAAAATATATTTAGTTGAATGGAGTGTAGGGTTTCTGGCATAAAAACTCAATTGTACTAAAAATTTATAAAAAATTCCCTCTATTTTAAAATCTTATGAAATTTTTGCCAAAATGATATTTGTTTGCAGGACTTTATATCACATTTGAACTAAAAATATATGTATTTAATCAATGCTATATATTTTTGAAAAAAATTGCTCTGAAGGTAGGCAGATACCTTAATTTCATGAAAGGAGACTGAACATTCCCTGTCACGTGGCAACTGGTTTCTACACTACACACATTTCACCCACCTTGAGGTAATTATAGAACACAATCCTGTATGGGATCGCCTCATGTATAAAACACGCTGAGAGTATGCACATTTTTGTCGCTGTTGAAATTCTCAGTCGTGAAAATCGTCTGCTGATTCGCCACGACCATTAAACATGGCGGCTGTAGCTATTCAAAACACTTGTTTTTCTTCCAATTCAAAAAATGGCGAATTACTCATACTTGAATACATTTATTCTTAACTTCTTTGTCTTTTAAAGAACAGAAATGCGTGCACAAACAATCATTTTCGGAATTGCCGGTTAAAACCTCAATCGCTCAATAGTGAAACGTAAAACTTTGTCCCCCGGATATGGAATGTAGAAGAGTTGCCTGGAGAATACTCGAGGGATAACCTTGAATAGTTTATTAATCCTTTCACGGAAAGTTTTAGTATTGGGATTTCAGGTCGTTTCATATATAGGTTATTTTTTTTATTATTGCTTTTAGAGAGAAGCCTTTTTTTTCTTTTTTAAATTTGGCAGTACTGTAGTTTTCGGACCATAAGACGCAGCGGACGATAAGACACACCTTAAATTTGTGGAAGGATTAAAAAAAAAATAATAATATCTTGTATTTTGTTAGGTAAATAAATATATTTTCAATTTCTTACTTAATAAAGATAAAAAAAATCTATATAACAAATATAATTTATGTAGGAAATTGATTTGTGAGAGATGGAGGCTTCGACCTGAACGAATTTTATTCCGTTGGGCTTAAGCGTCCAATAGGAAAGCTTTGCGCGCGCGTGACGTCACCTTTTCGGAGAGCATTTGAAGCTCACTCACAGACCCCCCGCGTGACATGGACGAGAAAAGTCGTACCTCCTTCCCCGCTTCGCGTTTTTATCGAATTCGCTAAACGAATTGGGATATTTCGGAGTCCCCATCTCACAGGTGAACCATGCTCTGTAGTGAAACCTTAATTTACCTTCCTCGTAAATTTGTTAATTGTAAATAGCGTGATGTCTTTTCTTTATGTGTTTAATACTAAATAAAATGTTAGTTTAGATATTAATCTTTTTATTCTTTTCGTATAATTCTTTCTGTAAAGTTACTTACCCCTAGACGCCGTCCTACACACACACACACACACACACACACACACACACACACACACACACACACATATATATATATATATATATATATATATATATATGTATATATATAACAGTTCCGTGACTGACTGATTGACTGACAGATGACGCACAGACCAAACCACTGGATCTAAAGGGCTTAAATTTTGCATGGCTATTCTTCTTATAGTGTAGGGGTGCACTAAGAAAATTTTTTGAAAAGTTGTTAGATTTTTTAAATTACATTTTAAAGCTGTTTTTGTAACTTTTTAAAGTTTGCATTTAAAATAATAATCCGAGGGTTATAAAATTATATCCCGAGAAAGATCATAAAATTCATTTAAAATGAAATCTTTTTCGAATCTTTGCTTCCATTTTCTGATTTTCGGTGAATTTTTAAAGATTAATTTTTAGAATTTAATTTATTAAATGCTGATCACGTGGTTTCTTTTCTTTTTGTGATACTTTAAATTAATTTTGCGTCACGTGCATAACAACGAAATAAATTGACAAAAAATATTAAAATACGGTAAAAGATAAAATTTAATCACTAGACTAATTGAGACGGGAGTTTTCAAGAATTATAACTTTATCAAATTTTAATTTCTTATTTCTTCATGCTCTTTGGAAATTATTACGAGGCTGTTAAGTCTCTCCTTCGATACTGTTGACCTCAGGCATGTTTCCATCAATTATAATCTAGAAAATCCTCTTTCCACCGACACCACGGATACAGAAATTGTTAGAAACATCCTTAAAGATAAATATACATTTGGAAACCCAGTACAGTTGAACCCCCGTTATAGCGGACCTGGTATATAACGAACTCCCGGATATAACGAACGAAAATTTGGTCCCGCCATTTCCTGTTGTATTTAATGCTAATTTATCATTTATAGCAAACCTCCGAAATCTTAAGAATCGGCTATAACGAAAATATTTTTCCAGTCAACAATTGAATTTTTTTTAAATTTTTAAATTTTTTAAGAATGTTGAAGATACAACGAATGTTGAAGAAGCAAAGAATGTCGAAGAAGAAGATGATGAAGATTTATCTATCGCGATGCGGATAGAAAAGCACAAAATTTCATCATTCTCAGATTGGGGCGTGCAGTTGTTCGAAACATGCAATGATGAAGTCATTACATGTGAAAATCCGAATGATGAAGATATTGTGGAAGAAATTAAAATGAATCCTTCTAAAATCGAAGATTCTGCTTATGATGCTGATGAAGAGGAGAACATAAATGACGAAATCTCCACCATCTCAGATGCTAAAACAGCGAAGAGTGTAATTAATAAGTTTTTGTCAACACAAACAGTGGAAGAAAGAGTGTTGGAGTCATTCGATGTATTGGACAAAGAAATTCATAAAATGTTTTTGAAATCGGCATCACGTCGGCAGAAGATTATCGATTATTTCTGTATCAAAACAGTGAGCAACTATTGAAGGTAAAATAAATTTATTTCCATTTGTCTTCATTTTTAGTTAATTTAATTAGTATTGTGTCAGTTTAATGTAATCCATTTTAGTCAATTTAATTCATTAATGATCATTTTTATTAGATTTTATTATTCTTTCAGTGCATCATTATTGAATATACATAGCAACTAATAAGTTATACATTTTGTGAACTCTAACATTTTCTTAATGGTTCGGATATAGTGAACTAAACCTTTGGTCCCGTGAAGTTCGTTATAACGGGATCGACTGTAACTCTGTTATCTGTAGCAAGGAGCTGAAATTTTTTTCACTCCGAAACAGGAAGAAGGAAGAATAGGTTTTAAGGCTGCTGTGTACTAACCCTATTGGATTCGCTCACCTCAATGTCAACCTATGGAGAAAACGTGTCAACTATTGACAGCTACATAAACGCGGGTAATTAAAAAAACAGATATTTTCAGCTAGCCTAAACTTTTCTGCACCTTGCAACACGATTCATTTTATAAATTTCGTCCACCAAAGGAATTTATGAACGCTTATAACACACTACACGAGATTTGTTCCTCAAATAATTTAAATTTAAAAATATTGTTTGCGTTTTAAAAAAAAAAGAAAAATCTCCCAAGGTGTAAAATTTCTTTCTCTATTACTGAGTACATAAAAAAATCTTTGAATCCAATTCGGTAATATTTGGACACTGTCAAACTCGCGCCCGACATTCTTAATTGGGACTGAATTAAGGTGAGCGACAGGACCATCAATAAGATCAAAATAACGCAAACAGGTGACGAAGTGGAATGCACCTTTGGAAATGACCAACAATAGGTGATGTGGACACATCATTTAGAATGATTAGCGAAGGCCGTTAGCGGTATTCCACAAAGCGGAAAGCCGACGGCAGAGTAAATCACCGTAGGTGGTTCACGTACAAAGGAAACCGGAAGATGGGGGGGGTCTGAGCTGTGGAAAGGTCTAGATGGTTCCAGAAAGAGAGGGAGAAAAATGGATAAATAGAGGTGACGGTAACGAAAAGGGTAGACTAGATTTGGACTTTTGAAAAGACTCCACGCTTGAGCAGAGAGACGGGGTCTCGTTTGGACTTTGATAATGAACCCCTCTCTCATGAATGTATCAGCGTTCTTCGGAACAAACTTTTGTAACTTATTATTAGCCAAGATTTTGATGTTTTAATAAACTAGAGCCATTTCTCCAGTTATGAATAACTCTACGAGACAATTTATTTAACGGATCACGACAATCCAGATTTACAGACACATTTTCTCCGTAGGTTAACATGGAGGTGGGCGAATCCAATAAGGTTAGTACACAGCAGCCTTAATGCGTCCGTTTCTTCAACCAGCATATAGAAATCTACATCTGCATCTTTTACAGACTTCGTTTGGTCATTCTGATACATTTTTACAACTGTTAAGGGAATTCCCCTTTAGACAAATTTTAGATTTTTCTTCTTGCAGGGCCCGATTGGATCCAATAGGTCCGATCGGCGTAAGACCGGCCCTGTATATACCTTATTCCAATTAAAGTACAATAGAGCCCCGATAATCCGGACTTTGATAATCCTAGAGTCCCTTAATCCGAAACTAAGGCCGTCTGCACACGGAGGAACTCAAAAGAAACTGATAACTGACTCCAGTCACAAACCATTCCGTGATGAGTCGTAACCTATGTAATTGAATGGAGCCACGCACACGGCGCAAACTCGTCCGACGAGTTTGTAACCAGTTGCGCCGTGTGCGTGGCTCCATTCAATTACATAGGTTACGACTCATCACGGAATGGTTTGTGACTGGAGTCAGTTATCAGTTTCTTTTGAGTTGCCCCGTGTGCAAACGGCCTTAAAGTCAGAAAGAACTAAGGTTACAATAAAACCACAGTGATACTAAGTAATATAAAGTATATTTCTAAAAAGTACAAGAAAATTCAAAGTTAGACGATGTACTGAACTACATTGAACTGAAAATATCTGTTAAATTTTTTGGTCGAAGAGAATACCTCTCCTTTGAAGCCAAATTACGCCAATGCGTCAGAAACATGGTGTTCGCTGGGTCGCGGCGGAGTGTTGCACATCAAATAAAGCCACGTCTGAGCGGGATACCCTCTGTTCGCTGTTGTGATGCTCCTAAGCAGGCGTCTCTTCAAAATGTTATCTGTTGTGGGTTCGTTAAGAAACAACTTTCGGTACACAGCCACAATATTTATTTCAACAAACAAGGACAGACATCTAAGACATATTAACAGTAACTTGCTACATGATCGTCTGATCTCTCATTACCGAACTGGCCAATTCTCCACAACTTCAAACTTCAGAGGCGCACACAACGCCCTCTTTTACCGAAATTCTCATTGGCCGTAACAGCTGTCACTAGACACCATACAATTTGCACTCTGCTGTACTGTGCTAGGCAGCTTTCCGCTCTCTTATCAGCCATTTCGCCCCGAGATTTGGTTATGTTTAGATATACCTTATAAAATAAACTGAGTAATCACACGTAATATGTAATATTTATGTAATCACACGTTATTATGTAACTTAAGTATATTTTAAGAATGATTTCGCTTAATCCGAAAAATTCGTTAATTCGAAAAGGGTCTGGTTCCAATCATTTCAGATTATCGGGACTCCACTGTATCAGTAGATGGATGGGCATAGAGGTATGTTTCATTGCTCTTCCAAGATCACTGGATGTAGAAGTTTTATAATCAGCTTGTTAATTTGAGAAAGAATTGTATCTACTGCTAAAAGATATGGTGTTGCAATTGTAAGTGCTGATCGATATATAAGATGGCATACTTATGAAAAAGAAATACCGTAAAATCTCGAGTGTAATAAGCATTTTTTTTTTCACATTTTAGGCCGTCTGCACACGGGGCAACTCAAAAGAAACTGATAACTGACTCAAATCACAAACCAGTCCGTGATGAGTCGCAACCTATGTAATTGAATGGAGCCACGCACACGGCGCAACTGGTTACAAACCCGTCCGACGGGTTCGGTTTCTTTTGTCAGTTATCAGTTTCTTTTGAGTTGCTCCGTGTGCAGACGGGCTTAGTCCGCAAAAATGAGGGTGCATATTATACTCGCGTACAAAAAAAGTAGTTTCAAACATTGGATAAACGAACGCACAGCAGCTGTAAGACATTGCCGCAACACGTCTGCGTGCGCATCTGCACTCCGTGATTCATCCACCCGTTTACTAAGCAGGTATTCCTTTTAAATAAACGGAACTCACAGTCCATATCGCACACGCGTTCGTTTAATAACAGGTTCCTCGAAATAGTGATAGTTCCCGGTCGTTGCAAGTGCAAAAAAATATTATTTTATTCTACTTATTTCCCTCAAATTTTCTTCAAGACGGTCCTATACGGCAGCAGAAAATTTTATCAATTGTTAAACGTGAGAATGCAGTGAGAACGATATAATATGGGAGGATGGGCAGTTGTCATCAAATGATGATGATGATGGTGATATATATGAGGAGTTGAAAGGCAAAGTGGTGTAAGTCACATTTTCAACTTTTTTCATTTGAGGGCAAATATGTAATCTCCATGTTCAATTTATAGTGGAATTGTAAATAGTTATTATTTGCAATAACTGTTATGAATTTTGTAGTTTTTGTAGTTAAACTCTTTGACTTACACCACTTGACTTACTGACTTACACCACTTTGCCTTTCACCGCCTCATATTACGACGGCACCAATACTTATGACATGGACGCAACAACAATAAATGAGCTGTTTTCTAGTGAAAATGATTAAGACTGATAATTTGCCAGTATCCTTTGTTTTGAATAAAAATTTAGGGTTTTTTTTCTACTGAATTTAATGTTTTCGTTTCTTTTTATTACAAATTTTATTTATGTTAATAAGTATTTGTCCAGTTTTTAAATAAATATTGAAAAGTTATGGGTGCGTATTATAGTCGAATTTTAATTTTTTCCGAAAATTTCGCGCAAAATCAAGCATGCGTATTATACTCGGGTGCGTATTATAGTCGAGATTTTACGGTACTTCTCAGCATCTCAATTCAGGGTTTCACTGAGAACTCGGTGCATTTTCTCTTTCAAGTGATATCGAATCATACCTCTTATGGATCCAGCATTTATCAAATGATATATTTCTTTATTAGGAATATATCATTTGATTATTCCTAATTGTGAGACTTATACGCTCACAATTAGGAATCATCCTTATCTTGGAGATAATGATTTTATCAAGAAATAAATTTTACCTTTATTTATGGAGATTTTCACGTTCATAGTCGCGAATCATACTTGTTTTGGGGTGATGATTTATCAAGTAATGGCTTTTATCTTTATAAGAGGATAGTTCCAAGCTCTTAGTCCCGAATTATATTTGTATTGGAATAATGATTTATCAAAAAATTAATTTTATCTTTATAAGTGGAGACGTATAGTCTCGAATCATACTTATCTTAATACAGTGATTTATCAAAAAATTAATTTATTTTTAGAAGTTGAGACTTCAGACTTATACAGAGGCTGTTCGCACATTTTTTAGACGATTTTGGTAAGCGGTAATAACAAATCGTTTGCTGAAAAGAAATAATTGCAATTGTACTATGTTTTTAAAAGTCAAAATTACCGTCTACAGCTTGAAAGTTTTGTTTTTATTCAAAATGGCGTTTTTAACAAAACAGTGGTTCGAAGGCTACATTTATGCTTTTTCCGAAGAGAAATATGCATACTCCGTTATCCAAAAACGATGTGAGAGTCATGGTTTTGTGATATCTAAAGCGTCGATAGGTAATATCGTCAACAAGAAAGGAAAAAAACGTTAAATTGGAGCCTCAAGTGGGACAAAAATTCCAAACAAGTATCCAAGGAAAAAACGGGCATCTTCGACTATTGCAAAGGTACGTTGTTTAATGTTAAAATAAAATCCCCCTAGTCAAAGGACAGTTGCAAATCATTAAAATGCTCGGTGTCCACTGTAAACAAAATGATAAACGTTGATTTAAATCTTAAGAAAGCGAAAAAAACGCAATGTGCATCGTCTTCTTCCAAATCATATCGCTGAACGCAGGACACGCTGCAGAATTCTATATGAGAAACACTTATCCAAAGAAAAATGGAAAACAATTGTCACAATAGATGAATCATGGGTGTTTTTAAATGATTGCAGCAAAAAAAGAGCCATTTATTATCATAAAAGGGGAGAAAAAAAATTAAGTACATGGTTCAAAGAACCGAAAGAAAGTTTTTCTAAGGGATTCATGATTGTTGCTGGTTTTTCTTATAATGGCAAGTTAAAAATAAAGAGAGTGGAAAAGAATGTCAAGATTAACTCCAAATACTATCAGGAACATATTTTATCGCCAATTTTTCTGAATGAAATACCATCGCTTTACCCACAGTGCCATCAATCCGTGAGACTCCATCAGGACAAAGCTAGCAGTCACACATCAAAATCCACTGTAAATCTCCTAAAAGAAATGGAACAAAAAACTGGTATCAAGGCCATACCCTTCACTAATGTCCCTACTAAATCTCCCGATGTATCACCTATGGATTTTTGTGCTTTCGGACTTTTAAAATCTGCATTATCCAAACGTCGTCCCAAAACCCTTACAGGACTCTGGAAAGCTGTTCAGGAGGAATGGGATAGAATACCTCTTCTGACACTTCAAAAGGCATTATTATCCTGGAAATTGCGGAGTCGAAAGATAGTTCAGAATAAGGGATGTCAAATAGAACATTTAAAACACAAGAATTTTATGTAATTTAGTTTTGTGAATACGATATACATCGTCAAAAAAATGTGTGAACAGCCTTTGTAGTCATATTTATCTTAGATTAGTGATTTATAAAAAATTAATTTTGTCTTTATAAGTGGTGACTTCAGACTTACAGTCTCGAATCATACTTATGTTAGTATAGTAATTTATCCAATAATAAATTTAACCTTTATCAGTGGAGACTTCAGACTTACAGTCTCGAATCATACTTATCTTAGTATAGTAATTTATTAAATAATAAATTTAATCTTTATCAGTGGAGACTTTAGACTTACAGTCTCGAATCATACTTATTTTAGTATAGTAATTTATCAAATAATAAATTTAATCTGTATCAGTGGAGACTTCGGACTTACAGTTTCGAATCATACTTATCTTAGTATAGTAATTTATCAAATAATAAATTTAATCTGTATCAGTGGAGACTTCAGACTTACAGTCTCGAATCATACTTATCTTAGTATAGTTATTTATCAAATAATAAATTTAATCTTTATCAGTGGAGAATTCTATGCTCGTAGTCCCTAATCATAATTGTATCGAACTAAAGATTTATCAAATAATAAATTTTATCTTCATGCAAATTTTATTTTCATTAGTGACCTTTAAGTTCATAATCCCGAATCATGCATGTCTTGGGGTAGTGATTCATCAAATAATAAATTTTATCTTTATAAATGGAGACTTCCACGTTTTGAATCGCGAGTCATACTTGTCTTGGGGAAATTATTTATCAAACAATAAATATTATTTTTATAGGTGGATACTTCCCATTTATAGTCCTATTTATGGCTAAATGAGGCTAATGGCTTTGTGTTACATTTTTTTTTTTTATCCTAGTGAGCTGTTATAATATAGTGTTACTTAATGATTTGCATTATCCAAACTGTGACAAGATATTCATATTAACGTCCAGATTTTTGACGCTAATGTCGAACTATTATTTTCCTCCTGTCCATCTTTGATGGGTAAACGATGTGGATAATGCCAGTGATCATGCACAGTTCCGTATTTATATTTTTCATAGCTACCTCAAAGTTTTGGAAGTGAGTAATTTGAGCGTCTGTCGCCCTCTTTAGATGTTGAATCCGCTTCGCAGGCTGCCCCCTCCGGAACTGAACCCTGATTTCCTGTAGCACGCTACGACCGTTACGGGAGCGTAAACTACCTTCGAAACTAAAGCGGGGTATCAGTTGGCATTGCAAGTGTTTACTCCCCATGTAAAATTATGGGGAATTTTCCTCTAAGTATTTTTCTAATTCAAGATTATGAATGCATATTTGTAAATAAAGAAATGCATATTTGTGAAATTTTTTTTGCATATTTGTAAATTTGTAAATAATTTTTTAATGCATATTTGCAAATAAAGAAATGCATATTTGTAAATATTTTTTTGCATATTTGTAAATTTGTAAATGATTTTTAATGCGTATTTGTAAATAAAGAAATGTATATTTGTAAGTTTGTAAATAATTTTTAATGCATATTTGTAAGTAAAGAAATGCATATTTTCAAATATTTCTTTTTGCATATTTGTAAATAATTTTTTAATGCCTATTTGTATTTTTTTTTGCATATTTGTAAATTTATAAATAATTTTTAATGCGTATTTGAAAATTAAGAAATGCATATTTGTAAATAATTTTATTAATTTGAAGGTAGACATTTAAAGGAAGTTTCTGAAATTTTAAATTTTCGAGTTAAATTTTTACACGGCCTTAAATTACTAAGGTCTATTACTACAAAATAAAAATTTTGCTTTCAGTGGGGGCACCTTATAGGTGAACCAACACCCTCCCCTGCTGCCACCTCCCATTGGACAGAAAATGGAGGGCTTGTTCTTTCCCCCTACCTCTCACCACATGGAGGATCTACGGATTTAACGTGCCCGCACCCGGTGTAGACACGAAGGCATGCAGTGGCTCTTGTCAACACTCGAACTGAGTTCCCTCTGTTCGAGTCTGCTGGGCTATTTACTAGGCTGCCTCGGGCCCACTGTTGAAAATACTAAAATAAAATTTTTAAAAAAAATTGAAAAAAACTGCTTTGCATTAAAAAAATGCATTTTATGAGTGACTGGCTGAAGTGCCGGCGTTGCCCGGGATTTTAAGAATGTTTGTTTACCAAAATCAATTTAAAAACTAAACACAGTATAAATAACATAGAAGAAAAGCATCCGAATTGTTATACACATGAATAAAAAAAACCCAATATAAAAATATATAAATTTATAGTAAACTTTTCAGATTTCAGCTAGATTTAGCCTTTATCATTGGAGTCCCCCCCCCCCCCAAAAAAAAAAAAAAAAAAAAAAAATTGAAATTACAGGTTTAGCAGAATTTTCTAATAGAACCTGAAAGGAACATGACATAAATAACATAGTATTTAAAAAAAAAACATGCGAAATGTTATACACGTCATTAAATTGAAAACTCAACATAAAAATATATGCATTTATAATAAACTCATCAGAATTCAGCTAGATTCAGCCTTTAATCATTGTACCACTAAAACCTGAAAAGGAAAAGTGTCAGATTGTCTTTTTGCCTTGAGAACTGTACTTGCACTGCAGTGCCGCCTTAGTGTAAATAAAACTCCGGATGAATACTAGGAAAAAATCCCATTAGAATTTTAACGAGAGGAAATTAGTTTCAATAATTTCTACCATATGTTGCTAACGTTTTGTATAATAAATACTATATTCAACTAAGATATTTTTCAGGCATTACTATTAAAAAGCGGCTGACATTTTCTATTTTTTACATAAAAAACACAAACCTACAGGTGTAAAAAATGTATACACCAATACCTTTTTGCACTGTTATGCGTAAGCCGTTAGATTAAAAAAAATGATTAAGTGTAGAGTGATGTACAAAACAGAAAATAACTGCTTATATAGTGATTAAGAATTTGAAATTAGAAAATAATTCTTAAATCTTAATCATCCATTCTTCAATTTTTTATATACTATGTCTTTTTAAGAATCAATAATTTGGATTTGAAAGAAGCATTCTAATCGTTTCTTTTTCTTAAATTTTAATAATCTTTGAATCTAATTGTTTGGTTTTAAAATTTAATACATTTTAATCAAAAATTCACGGAAAAAAATTACGAAATTTTAGACATTTTATCAGCCGTGAAAGATTATTAAGTTTTTTTCAAACACTATATCGTGTTAATATTGCTTTCTTATTAATGTTTTTCCATTTACTAATGTAATGTGTTTTCTTATGTATTTGTTAATATATATATATATATATATATATATATATATATATATATATATATAATTAATGCATATTTCTTAGCCAAATTTTGTTTTCCGATAAGCAAAATAGATAATATTTTTACAAACATTATCTGTCATTATTCTCAACATTCAAAAAATATATATACATTTTATTTATAACTACGATATGCAGGGAAAAAATTTAGATAAATATTTTGCCGATCCAAAAACGAGCGTATTTTAAGAACTGTTCAACAAACTGTAGTTAAATTTGATAGCATGTACGAACAGGTTAATTTCGGACAGTTAAAAAAAATTAAAAATTACATGCTTAATATCTCAAGTTAAACAATTTAAAAAATTATAAGTTGTTTAAATAATTATATATTTCATAGTTTATTAAAATTTCATGGGATTCATTTACTCTAATGGAAGAAGCGTCTTTCAAGATAGTAATAAACGCTTTCCAACAAATCTTTAAACGGGAAAAATATTTAAAACTATTAATATGTAAGTTCAAAGCTGATACAAAAATTTGTTTTTAAGATTTTTTTTTAAAATTTAGGAATTACCTTCACTATAAAAACATTTGAACATAAATATGAATTACATAAATATGAATACTCTTTCGAACATTCAAATATTAAAATCTGTGACATTACTTCAAAGTTTTTAAAGAAAGATCCATGAATTAAGAGGCCTGAATAGGGAAGCTGCAAGGCCGTTTTCATTTTCCCCGATTGTTTTTGCTTAGACAGTGAGGCAATTATCTAATTCTTTGATTTAAAAGATAACATTTTGAATTTTACAGCTGTGTTCCTATTGCATACTCTTTAAATTTAGCCCCAGAGCATGCTTGTTTTTCAACCATTTGCACAATTCCAGGGGTAAATAATCATGTAGGGCCTAATTATGGCGAAAATGTTGCGTGCCGTTCCTATAACACACTGAAAAGCAACAACTGCAAAAAAAGCAAATCTCTTTTCCACCTGGGGAATATTATTCCGTGGTTACTTTTCTCTGCTGGCGGCGCTTACGTCGCACGCCGACTTCGTGCGCATGCGCGAAATCCATCTGTCGTTCGGGGCCGTCCGTTAAGGTGTGTTTGGTTTCAGAACAGGTGGCTCGACCGCAGTGAACGTTGGAGTTTTTCGCACTTTTTCTCCCCATCATACTTGGAATTAAACAAGAAAAAAAAAAGAGAATCAGTTTGCCGTGGACATTAATTCGAGGAAGGAACAATTTTGTGTTTAATGTGAGTCTCCAATTAGCATATCAAGAAACTGAAGTGAAATGAGACCAAACGACGACAGGTAAGCGCTATTTTTGATGGTGATTTAAGAATAGAAACTAGCTTTCTTTATTGTGCGTGGTGCATTATAAGCCGTATTTCCAATGAATCTGAACGTCCGGTCGCGTCATCGCGGTTTAGTAGCAGCATGGAAAAAGATGGAAACCTTTTCAATCTGGTCGTTTTATGAGCTTCATAAATATTTGATATAAAGTCTCTACATGTTCTGTGAATAACAAATCAGTTAAACAAATCTTTGTTTTTAATATTTGGGAAAAAAAATGAAAAGATGTTTATCACAAAATATTAAGTCCAGGATATGATCTCAAATTTACGCGTATTAATTTATTTCTAATTAGCTACACCTTAGTATAAAATCAGTCGTTTGTTATCAAAAATGAAGTCTTTATAATAATGTACATCAAAATGAAATACAAAGACAACAGTCCGCATACTGTATATAATCTTCAAACACCCGAAAGTTATATGAAATGCTTTCTCAATGAAACTGTAGGAGTGATTCAATTACACAGAAAACTAAAAAAAAAAAAAAAAAAAATTCACAGTTGCCAAATTTTACTTATTCTCAAGGATTTGAAAAAAATTAATTAGTTTTCACACTGTGTAATATGCCATCATTAGAATGATTTAACGACAGGTATATATTATTTGTCAATGCTTTTGTTTATATCAATGCTAGTATTTTGAACAAAGCTAATTGCAACGAAAAATGATATGGGAGTTAGCCACATGTTCATCTTATAATTTCCGGCTTTTGAAGCTTTTTGTTGCTTGTTTATTCCATATTTTGTTTCGAAATTTTCTTTTCTTTTCTTTACGTACCGACTTTATTTATGATTGGAGTGACGTGATATATTTTGATGGATTTTACTTCGACAACTTAATATTTAACTAGACTGAACAGACACAACTCAGGTTCCACTTCTATATTGTGACTATATTAAATTTACTGGTGTGCAAGATTATACTAAAATGGAAAAATCCTCGAGTTACTGATTAAAATATTTTGGATAGAATCGTATTTTTCTATGAAAACACCGCACATTTGTAGTCATCTCGTTAACTGGTTACTCGTTTTAAGACATCGCAGCATTAATTAGGATTTTTCTTTTACCTCTAATTAAATTTTTTTTGCTTGGTAGACTATCAAAAAACTATTAACATTTAAAGCAAAATGACAAAATATTTACTTTGAGTTAAGGTGAATTTTCATATTTTATTACTTTAAATTACTGGCAAAATTATTTTTTATAATGAAAATTTATATTTAAGGCTGTTGTGTACTAACCCTATTGGATTCGCTCACCCCAATGTTAACCTGTGGAAAAAATGTGTCCAAGGATTGCCGACTTGGACTGAAAGATATTTTTAAAAATTGTACTCCACAACAGAGAAAGAAATTCGACACCTTGGATCATTTATCCTTTTTTTTAAATGCAAATAATATTTTAAAATTTAAATTATCCGGGGAAAAAATTTGGTACAGTGCGTTTTCAACGCTCATAAATTCCTTTGGTGGACGAAATTTATAAAATGAATCCTGTTGCAAGGTGCAGAAAAGTTCGGGCTCTCTGAAAATACGATTTTTATTGGACTATCAGCATTTATGTAGCTGTCAGTAGTCGACACATTTTCTCCGTAGGTTAACACTGCGGCGAGCGAATCCAATAGGGTTAGTACACAGTAGATTAACATTTTAATAGTTTTTATTGAGTAAATTTTGATAGAAGGGCTTTCATTTGGTATCAACCTGAAGGATGCCGTGTAGAAGTTCTCATATTCTACATCTTTGCTCAGATGGCAAAATGTTATAAGAAATTTACGTGATAGCAATTCTAAGATTCGAGATGTCATACAAAATCAGTAATTTGTTTCACATGAGCAAACGTGGTACCAATGTTTTAGAAAGATAGTTGGCTATTACTTACAGTAGTTACAGTAAATAGAAAGTATCGGCAAACGAGAATCCGCAATGCGAAAAACTCAATTTTTTAAGGAAAGTTTCTTATAACATTTCGCTATCTGAGCGAAGATACATACTTTCCATCACGAAACGATTTCAAATTTTTGCTACGCCTGCTTGGATCATTTTTTAGCTTAAGCCAGAGAGGCTTTGAACATTCATTTGTCAATAAGTCCTACAAAGACACTTTCCGAGCAATAACACCTCATGGAAATTTTCTTCTTCGCAATGGCATTGCTTCAAACAACAAGCTTATCAGGAATTCAAAACTGCGGATGTCTTTCTTTAAACGTTTAGATTATTTCTTCAGGAACGAAACTGAAATTTAGGGTTTTGTGTAATCATTTGTGACGAAGCATGAAAGCTATTCAAAAAATACTGCCTTCAATTTATTGTGTTACAAGCATTTTTTAGGATTCTAGCTGCAATTTTATTCTTAAAACTTTTAATGTAGCATACTCCTTGGCTAAAAATATGCCCTATTTTCCCCTTTTACTATTTATCTTTAGAATTAGATGAAGCAAATGAAATTACCCTGCCCATTATTAATATTAACTTGATTAGAGCTGTGTGAAAAGGGATGGTGGTATTAAAGAACTAATTCACTGGCTAATCTTAGGATTGAAATAAGTTAGATTTATGATTAAAAAAATACAGTTAGAAAATATGTAAATCAAATGAATTGAAATATAGTAAAGAAAAAAATTAATTAAATTTAAAAAATTAGTATAACTAAATAAAATAAAATTATTAAAAAGAAATGACGATAAGTAAAGAGCTATGCCCATTATTATTGCATTCCTAAAAAAGGGAGAAATATTTTCCTCAAAAAGTTTTGCCGACTTGGATCGAAAGATTTAAAAAAATGCATTCCGTAATAGAGAAGGAAATTTGACACCTTGGATCATTTATCCTTTTTTTAAAAAATGAAAATAATATTTTAAAATTTAAATTATTCGGGGAAAAATTTTGGCATAGTGTGTTTTAAATGCTTCTTAAATCCTTTGGTGGACGACATTTCTAAAATGAATCCTGTAGCAAGGTGCAAAAATGTTTGGGCTATCTGAAAATCCCGATTTTATTGGATTATCAGCATTTATGTAACTGTAAATTGTAGACACATTTTCTCCATAGGTTAACATTGGGGTGAGCGGAAAAATAGAGGGTTTATCCACAGTTTTATGTTCTTACTTCTCCTTAATAATAATCCCATGAAACAATGTAAATAATAATCATAACTATTATTATCTAGAATAGGAAAGTGTTTTACAGCCAAAGTAATTTACAGAGTAAACTTTCCGATGAAATTTTTATCACAAGTTCCAATACTGGCATGGTAGTTACGAGTTAAACATTAAAGGTCTCAAATTCTGGGTACCTCTTAAAACGTTTAAGGGGACAAGGGACCTTCCACCTCGTTTTTTAAAACTTTCAATAATTTACTCTATACGTAAAATGAGAATAATTAATATTTTATTTTACTTCATTTAAGACACTTAGAATTCACGAATAGGTATATTGGGGAAGAATAAGACCTGTTTTTTCAAAAAATTCTACAATATTTCAAAATGCCCCATGTGCATTCATTTTCTTCTCATTTCTTTCAAATTTCTCAGTATTGCTCATTGAAATATTTGCCACAAAAGAGTGCATCTTTTATTGAAACCACAAATATTTTGAATTTTATCGATCATGAAATAAAGCAAAACCATGCAAAAATATTTTTTTTTAAATAACAAGCAGATTTAAAAAATAATTATTTATGACATTAGATTCATACAAAATAAAATAAATGAACAATTATGTTTTTATATATGCGGTTAACTTATCTTTGAAAAATTAAAGTTTTTAAATGGTTTGAATTGCTCATGGAGCATTTTGAAAAATATTTTGAAAAGCAGGCCTTATCTGCCTAAAAATTCTTATTTTGAATTCTAAGGATCTTCAGTGTAGTTAAAAAAAAATAAAAATTATTCTCATTTTGTATATAGAGTTAAAAATGGAAAATTAAAAAATTCGACGTTGAAGGTTCCTTGTCCCCTTAAAGACCTGATTTTTTTCTTTTCTATATGTCACTACATTTCATTTACATATTTTCTAATTATACTTTTTTATTCATAAATCCAACTTATTTCAGGCCAGTGGCATCCCGTGTTATTAGCCAGTGTCCCATTAGCCAGTGAATTAGTTCTTTAATACCACCATCCCTTTTCACACAGCTCTAATCATGTTAATATTAGTAATGGGCAGGGTAAACTCATTTGCTTAAGTTAATTCTGTTTGCGACCAATAATCGCAGCTCAAATTGAGGACACTTTACCTTATTCATGGCAGCATTTTATAGTTTACCCTCTACAAACAAACGTTAACAACTTTTCTATAGTGATTAGCGTAACCAGCTTCCACGGGGTGGTTTCGGGTTCGAATCCCGACTGAGGCACTGATGTTCTTGGGCTGTCCCTTCATAGGGGGGTAATGTTGGCCCAACTATATGGCATTCCCATTATAAAAAGTAAAGAAGCCAAGAAATTCGTGGTGTGAAATAAGCGAAAGTCGAAAAAGACAAGTGCCCACAGATAATTTTTTTTTTTTGAAAAAATTTGACTGTTTTTTTTGGCTCGCAGTTGAATAAACACTGTTTATAAGTAAATTGCACTCGAAAGAAATTATAATACAAATTTTAAGCATAGTCTTTAGGGACAGTTTAGTGGTTTGAAGCTTATAGGATTATCGTTACCTTATTACCTAACGCTTGTTTAGCCTCATTTTCTGTAAACATTTAGACGAATTGTTTAGGTGCGTGTTAGCTAACGAAGAGCGTAAGTAGTTTTCAACATGCTTAAAAGACTATCCACTAGCACTGAAGGCAGTTATTAGAAAGATTCACAGTTTTTACATCTAGGAAAGCTGATTGGAATTCATGATAATCCATTAATCCATGGACTTAAACTCATCAGTCTACTCTTTCTTACTTTGGTTGCATTTCCCCCTTTCCGTTACGTTAGTTTTAATTGTGTATACGCATAGAGTAATCGCAAAGAGGCATATTCACCTACTTTTTGACGTTACCTGTATACCCCTTTTTAATGAGGGGATGAGAACCGATTTCGAACCGTTCTAAAGTGATATGTTTTCCTGTCAAACAAACGCACTCAGTTTTATCAAAACAATTTGATGTTTATCTTAGGCAAATGTTTGTTTAGCGTAGGCTAAGCATGGCAGAGAGGAGAGGCTGATTACAGCAAATCATGATTGTCTATATCCGAGGCAAACATAAATACCGCCAAGCTACTCTAATCAGTACATCTGATAATTAGTGTGTAGGAAATAACGTAATTAATAATTGTCTACTTACTTTTCAAAGGTATTTTTTATTGCTGTTTGTACGTAATACAAATTTGTTTAGAAATTTACTGACAGTTTACTGACACACACATATATATGTCAGTAAAATGTCTCGATGATTTAGTATCAGCTCATGCATGCTGTTTTAGGTATATTACAAATAGGGAACTAGGAGGGTACGAAAGCATCTTTAGGATACAAATTTGGGATGCCCAAAACAGGTTAATTCACTACCCAGAAACATTGCACCCTGAAAAAGCATTTCATTCTTACAGTGGGGATGTTCTTTTATATTTACAAAACTTCAAGCATCCACTACTTTTATCCCATTACGGGAACACATTAGTGTTTCATAAAAACTGATAGAAGTACTCTTTTTATATGAGTTAAATGGGTTTTCAATGAAATTATTGTGTTTCTAAACATCAAATCCTTTTCTGTCATGCGACTTTGTTTTATTCTTTAACTAATACTTAACCAGCTTCATTTGACATTACACTGCCACATGATACAAATCTAAAAGGCAAAAGACATGGAGAAACATAAAGTATAACTTTTTTTATCACTATATAAAATACATCATTTTTCTTTCAAGTTTGCCCGTAATTCTTCTTTCCTATTATTCTACTACGTACATACATAAATTCTCTAAGCTCCCGATTATACATGGGCTGATAATTCGTTTTGTGAATTACCCATGCATCACAAAAGAAAAGGTTAGATTCAAAATTCAACTTCTTTGAGAGAGTGTCACACGGCTCGTGAACGTTGGAATGCAAATGACTTTTATCTGATGAAAAACTGAATATCTGCGTTTGTCTTGTACTTATCACTACATATTATTCCTTTTAAATCTCTGAAGGTGCCATATTCTGAAGTACGCAGGGCTATTTTTGGTTAGTTTACTTTCCGTGCACGGCAGGGCATTAACCGGGAGTACAGCGTAAATAAGAATACATCTGTTGTTGATGTTGATGTTGTTTCTAAGGGCCTGTTCACATAGAATCCGTCAGCGTCAGCGCTACTCGTATTGACATATTTTAAACCAATCACAGGCCTTAACATTTTCGTGGCTAATCGTTTGGAGGGTTATCATTGGTTAAATATATTTCAATACGAGTAACGCGGACGCTGATTGATTCTACGTGAACAGGCCTTAATCCCTCCTAGACAAGGTCCACGAGTCCATATATCCTCAGTAGATCCATTTATAGGCAAGGATCGGTAAAAAAGTCCTCTCTAGATAAATTTAGGCAAGTTAGGATGTGGCCAGGAGAGGCTTCGCATTCGCAAGAATTAGGTATATTCAGGTATATTAGCGTGCAAGAATATATCTACACGTTAGGAATAAACCCAAAATTTCGTTGAATAATTCATTAAAAAACGCTCAGAAAGAAATGAAGTTCATTATCGAAAAGAAAAATAACTACCAGTTTCAACACACATGCGGTCACAGTTATATCGATAAAACTGTCATAAATTCTGAATTTAACGTCCTATTCCGTACCGATTCGATCTGAAAAAAATGCGGAAGATTAAAAAAAAAAAATAAACGCTATATTTAGAATAAAATTTACGTGAATTTCACTCTTTTTTTTTGCTGATACACTACAATTTCTTATAGTAATCGCAAGTTAGCTTCAGAACATGATTACTGATCTAGAATTGTTATGAAGCTAAAGCCAAAGCAATAAAGGAAATTCGCCATCACTCTTTGAAAGTCATCAAATGATAATTATTCTCTTTAAACAAACAATCGAGAATAGGAAGTGAATTCATATCCTGCCTTCGGGGTTTCCAGAATTAGGTGACGGTTTGGGTAAGACATCGTAAAGTTTTTAAAATGTGATGGCAGATTTATAGTGCAAATGTTGAAATCAGTTCGGTTTCTATTTGCAATTTTGCTCGTTAAATAAATATTCTAAACTATTCCTTTTTCTTAAAAAGGTTATGTCAGTAAAAAAATGAATGACGCTTTTAAATTTACCAGAATTTGCCAGTATATGAATAGTTTTCTTTTTTTGGGCAATACGATTCCATTTCTCAATAAGAGCATAGCACGAAAGAGGATATACTTATGTCTTCCGTGAACTTTGCCTTTGGAGAACTTTTTAAGGAATGTGATGCCATAACAATGAAAAGTGGTAGTAACACAAACTTGAACGTTTCTTCTCATGCTTTTTTGAGGGTTAGGCAGAGTCCGGTGTGCATTTATATAATGGAGATTCCCATGTGTGAAAGCTGCTTGTATAGTAGTGTGGTCTTTGGAGATGCTTTTTAAAGGAAAAAAATGACAAAAAATAAACGTGAAACGCTCCTTTTAATATGAACATGAAGTTTTCTTCTCGTACCTTGTGAGGTAAAAAAAGATTGTTTTGTACTTTTAGAAAGGAGACACATCCGATGTAGATCTTCGCATAAAGGAAAGTTGTCTTCCGCGGTCTATTTAACGAAAAGTATATTTTTTCATCTGTAATGTTGACAACATGCACATTTCTAATCGAGCTGTTATTATAGGAAAAGAGAAATCTATTGAACATTTTTACTATGGTGACTCACATGTATCAGGTCTGCTTATCAGGAGCCTTTGTGAGAAAGTCTTTTTATAAGAAGAACGTACCACATCCATGTTGAATGTTAGTTATATAAACCTACTTGTTTTTCCTCGTGTCGTTATGAAGATAAAAAAATGTGTACCTTTGTTATGGATACTCAGTCGGAGTATAAAGTAAACATTTCTTTCCTGGTTTAGGAGTAAAATGACAGTCTGTAACAGGCGTGGATAAGATAAACAATGTTAGGAGCCATTTGGGAATATCTACATAATTAGAAGAATCGAAAACAGTAAAATGTTGTGTATGATATGAAATAAATTTTAAACGCTGTGTTTTCCTCTTGTTTTCATTAAATATACCATTCTTCCGTTGTTATTATAATTATTTCTAAATTCTTAAATAGCTTTAACAATTTTAAAAATTATTTTCTTTTAATTGTGTTGCCAGATTTGAATAATTTGGCATATATTGAGCATTGGTAATAAAAAAATACCATGAAATAGAAAAAGCACAATGAATTTTAGTTTTATGTTTTGATTAGAGAAAAAACAGTGTGATATAAGAACATTTTTAAAAAAATTCTGCGAGATATTTGTAAGACATTGGAGGGCATTGAGAGATACCCTGAGGAGAAATTGTACGCGGTCATGTCTTCAAATAACCATGGCGATGGTGACGGCTAGTGGCTTATTCTGACTCTTTCAATGAAGTCAGCATAACACAAACCAATCAACACAACACAAACCAATCAAACCGAAATAGATATGCTTATGCTAGAGAATGGTCTATCGGTGTATTTTTTGTAGAGGAATACGCCCTATTCACGTCAAATTCTGGCAATATAAACTTGTTTGTTTTCTCTTTCACTATCGTTAAGGAAAATAAGATCCCAGAGCAAATATTTTTATGATTTTCTCATCAAAGCGCTTAGTTAATAAATGGAAATATTCCCAGGGAGAATTGTTTTGTATTTAGAGCTCACTAATTAAAAAAATTATGAGATTAGAGCATTAAGAATCTTTTAAGGCGGCTAAAAATGACGGGCTGTGAATCACTGTAACGGTTACTTTTGAAGCATACGTGGTACCCATGATACTTATAAAAGCTGACTCCATAAGTGTTGAGGCTCCTTACTTGCGATAATACTCGAGGATATAAGAAAAAAATGGAGATCCTATTTCTTTTAGTTTATTAACATATAAAGACTTGTTAACATGCTAAATAAAAATATATGCACATTTGCATAGAATTAGATAAAATAACTACTCTACAACTGAATCGCTGCATTCTACAACCACATGCGTGGGAAGCAGTGATTGAGCAGTGCGAACTACCTCCTTTCATACTCAGACTCGCAGCAGGCTCGCGCTTATAATGAGATGCACTAGCGCAGACTCGCGCTTACGTTGCTAGGTGACGGTGCGTACACCACAGGTACTCCCCCGCCAGTCTGTTAGACGAAAGAAAAAAATTAAACTTGAAAATATAGCAAATCGTCAACCTATGGTAAACTAAACTGAACTTGCCGTCTTGGCCGCAACTCTCTCGTGTGGGTGCGGAGATGGGTTTTTAAATAACCCTACATAGAAATTTTTTCTCACATACAGTGTATTCGAAATGTTTCTCTTCTATGTGGGTGCGGAGATTTTTTTAAAAATTACAATGTAAAGAAAACCTTTGCTCGAATGCAGTTCATGCGAAAGGTTTCGTGTGGGTATGGACATATTTTTTTAAATTACAATGTAAAGAAAACCTTTGCTCGCATACAGTACAATGCATGCGAAAGGTTTGTCTCCTGTGTGGGTGCGGAGAGGACTTTTTAAATTATCCTGTACAGCAAATCTTTTCTCACATACAGTGAAAGCGAAAAGGTTCTCTCCTGTGTGAGTACAAGGAGTATTATCAGCAATGTGGTACGAATGACGCGTATTTAAGGCGGCCAACTGTGAAAAATTTTCCGTCACATAAATTACAATCGAAAATTTCTTCGATGCGAGGGGGAATCTGGGCACAGGAACTTTTTATATTTAGAATAATTCTACATGCGTCACATGTAGTGAATTCCTCTTCAGCTTTAGTAGGTTTCTGATCGTAGGAATGGCTTTCATTGGAAGGTCCTTTTACACAGGAAATACACGGCATTTTCTTTTCTGACATGCCGACGTTTGTGTACAAGATGATCAGAAAACTAACTGCCAGCGATATGTTGAACTTTTAAATTTGTGGGCAACCATTTTGTGGTACCCATGAGACTTGTAAAAGCTGACTCCATATGTGTTGAGGTTTCTTATTTGAGATAATACTCGAGGATTTAAAATTTTCTTTTGTTTATTAGCATATAAAAAACGGTTAATTCCCAATACACGGTACTATCGCCAACTTGGCGATGGCAGCCGTAACCAAGACGGCGGTTCCATCGAAGCGGGAAATATGAAATTTATTTTAACATAATGAGATAATATAAATTGGAACAGCTCTGCCAGACGCACCCCCTTGGCGAAAAGTTGGTGCCATTGTTAACATGCTAAATAAAAAGATATGCACACTTGCATAGAATTAAATAAAATTACAACTGAATGCTTGCATACAACAAGCACGTGCGTGGGAAGCAGTGATTGAACAGCGTGAACTACCTTCTTTTATCCTCAGACTCGCAGCAGGCTCGGGCTTATAATGAGATGTACTAGCTCAGACTCGCGCTCATATTGCTAGGTGACGGTGTGTACACCACACATACAGTGAAACTGCCGTTACAACAGCAAAACTAACATAAATTAAGAAAGAACTTAATGCCGAGAAAATAACTGCCGAAAACATCTCTGCATACTACAACCTAGTCGTTATGAATGAAAATTACGATATTGCCACCTTTTTTTTACCAATGTTTTCGCCTGTCTAAGTAACAAACTTTTGTCAATTCTTTTATAATTAAGAAGCATAGTCCGTGACTGATGTTGAAAGGTTTTCTAAGTATTCGCGAGAAGGCGCGTTTGTGTCTTGTGTGAGTGAGGGTTGATGCCAAAGAATTTTTTCATTATGAAGAATGAATAAATGAATACTTCCTTAACCACAGATAATTATCCCCTTTTTTAATCGCTCTTTCCTTTTGTACGACGTTACTCCTGAGCTACTGAAAGGCATTTTCCTCCTGGCTCAAACTTACATCTTTACAAAAAGATGATATAAGATTACAGAAGCTTTTACTCCATTGTTACAGCATCGAGGATCCATCATTGTTTAAAAGAAGACCTTCGCAGACGATTTGCTTTTCTCCGAATCGGACATTCTATTTGTCTATTTGAAGGTGACACGGGTATAAAATTTTCAAAAAAAATTGAATACATAACTTATTTAGTGATATAACTCATGCAAATGCAGCAGTTGAACCTGAACCCGCAAGTTTTGAAGGTTAGAATACGTATTTGGTACTGAAAATGTATATAATAAGGAGGAAAATATATCTTTTATGATCTGAATTCTATCGCGGGCGTCATCTGGCAGTGCAGTTAAGAAGCGTATCCTGTAGCCTTTTCTTAAACGCGGAATGATGGTTTTGCGGATTTGTTTACAAATCTCTCAAGTTAAAAAAAAGACAACTTAATCCTTTATTTCTCTTCTAGTTTTCTTTAACTTTTGTGCTAGCTGATATAAAGCTCTTAGGGAAAAAAGCAAAACAAAAAAATCCAGGTATTTCTAAAGTCCTAAACACACGATATCCTGTTGCTGTTCAAGCATATCATATTATTTTATTCTTTTTAAAAATTTATTTTAACGTCCTTTGTGGATATTATATCGTTCGTTCTTTTATACTGATGTAATTATCAGAAGTAAAAATCAGACTTTCAAGTGTTTCGGAGTACATCAGAGAAATTTAAAAAACAATTTACTGACGCCCTGAAATCTAAATAAAACTAAGGACTTATCTTAAAAACTGTTCTGTTAAAACTATTTTCTGAATTTCAAAAATGATTTTAAATGAGTTATTTTTAAAAGACTTGAACGCTTTCATCTAAGTTGTTATCTCTTCGAGTTTAGTAAATTAAAAAGCAATAAACATATTACAATCGAACCCCGTTATAACGAACTTCAAGGGACCAAAGGCATTGTTCGCTTTATCCGGTGGTTCGCTATATCCGAACTGTTAAGAAAAATGCTAGAGTTCACAAAATATATAACTCATTAGTTAACTTCAAAGCTTAGTTTTCCAAAAGCGATAGTAACTCAATTAGAATAATTTAAAGAGAACTGAAAAAAAACAGGTAGTCTCTTCTGACGAAACTACCGCGGCTTATTAACGTAGGATTACTTATCGTTGCCTACCTCTTTTGTATGTGTATACGTATGTATGTGTTATGTATATATGCGTTATGTATATATGCATCTATCTATCTATCTATATGCATAGGATTTGTGTCTCAGTAATGTGTTTTTTAGCAAACATTTTCACCAATACAATGTATTTTTGATTCTGTGATATTGGTCTAAAATCCATTTAGTTACATTTGTTCTAGTATGTCGAAATTTTGACGCATTTTTGTACTTTTCTGTTTAACTGTTTACTGCTTGTCCAAGCGATACAGACTGGGTTTGGCACGCTGCCAAAATTATAACTCGCGAGCTACGGACGGACAGTTTTAGCGTCTGAGATTTTGCTTCCCGGAGGACCGTTATGGTGGAACATATTCCTGCGTTAAAAACTACACAATAAGAAGGTTGAAATTTTAAATAACTGACATATTAACTGTTTTGTTGAAATAAAGGATGTTAGTGAAATGTTAGTAAAAAAGTTAAAATTAGTGTAACCGAATTACTAAAAGGAGTGACAAATTTGTTCCGTAAAATATAAAGCAGCTATAAAAGAGATTCGATTGAATTGTATTTTTGAATGACGCATTTTGTCTCGGCCAAATTTTGAACGGGAAGTTCCTTTTATAAGTGTTGAAACACTAAAAGAAGTTGTATTCTATTGTAAATGAAAGCTTCTTTAAATTGTGTATTCTTACAACATCTGCTATAGAAATTAAACTAGGATTTGTGTCTCAGTAAAGTGTTTTTTAGCAAACATTTTCACCGATAGAATGTATTTTTGATTCTATGATATTGGTCTAAAATCTATTTAGTTACATTTGTTCTAGTATGTTAAAATTTTGAGAGTGTTTACAGACTTATTTATTTAATCTTCTGCAACATATATTAATTTCCTAATATTTTTAATAAATGTTTATAGCATTTTCGTGAAGCGAATAATTTAAAAAAAATCATCAAAAGACAGAGGACAGGAATCATTGGTTTTCAGTTTTTCCCTATCACCCTAATCATGTAAACCAGCGTTGTGGTATGACCGATAGAATGTATTTTTGATTGTGTTATATTGATCTAAAATCCATTTAGTTACATTTGTTCCATCATTGAATTTTTGATTGTGTGATATTGGTATAAAATCCATTTAGTTATATTTGTTTCACCATCTAAAACACACAAGACAGGAATCATTGGTTTTCAGTTTTTCCCTATCACCCTAACCATGTAAACCAGCGTTGTGATATGACCGATAGAATGTATTTTTGATTGTGTGATATTGATCTAAAATCCATTTTGTTACATTTGTTCCATCATCGAATTTTTGATTGTGTGATATTGGTATAAAATCCATTTAGTTATATTTGTTTCACCATCTAAAACACACAAGACAGGAATCATTGATTTTCAGTTTTTCCCTATCACCCTAACCATGTAAACCAGCGTTGTGGTATGACCGATAGAATGTATTTTTGATTGTGTGATATTGATCTAAAATCCATTTAGTTACATTTGTTCCATCATCGAATTTTTGATTGTGTGATATTGGTATAAAATTAATTTAGTTATATTTGTTTCACCATCGAAAATACACAGGACAGGAATCATTGGTTTTCAGTTTTTCCCTATCACCCTAACCATGTAAACCAGCGTTGTGGTATGACCGATAGAATGTATTTTTGATTGTGTGATATTGATCAAAAATCCATTTAGTTACATTTGTTCCATCATCGAATTTTTGATTGTGTGATATTGGTATAAAATCCATTTTGTTATATTTGTTTCACCATCGAAAACACACAGGACAGGAATCATTGGTTTTCAGTTTTTCCCTATAACCTTAACCATGTAAACCAGAGTTGAGGTATGCTATTCTTCTTACGACTGCCATTACTTTACGACAATTATTATTTTTGAGGCTTATAGTTTACATTTAGAATTATATTTTCATATGGGTTAAATTTCGTATACATAAAGTAAGTAGATAGCGCTCTAAAGCAGGGGTGTCAAACTTAAAGGCTACCTTGGGCCAAACAAACAAGGTTTAACTATAGGTGGGCCGCAAAAAAATCAATATTAATAGAAACGTAGGTTTATTTACCTAATTACAGTATATTCTACCTGCGGGCCGCGAGTTTAACACCCCTGCTCTAAAGGATAGTCTGTCTAAAATACAAATAGCACTCATAAGCAAAGAATTTGCAAAATTTATAGAAATTCTGATTATTTGTTAAACAAATACTTCATGGCACACAGGAAATTCCAAGTAGTCTTTCTTAGCCTTACTTTTTAAGTTTTTTTATTTTTGACAAGTAAAAAAACTTGTTCAATGAGTCAGGGATGTTCAAAAAGCATGTTCAATATTCTCTTAACTCTGGATGTTGCGTATACAATGTTAGTATATGATCATCCCAATTCATCTTTCAGCTATAAAATCAAGCCATTGAAATGGTTTCCTTTGGTCCATTGATCCATTACTGTTGGCAATTGCCAATAATAACAAAGGAAAAATTATTGGAAAAAACCATTAGAACTTAGTCCTTGTTTCATCATTTATCTAAAAATTGAATAAAGAAGGATTCATACAGGTTTGCTATTAGTTTTCATTGGTTGGAACCCCGATAGCTAAAAAAATAATAAATAACAATACAAATAATAGTTCTGCCCGAAGAATAAATAACAGTCTAAAACAAATAATAGGTAAAATTTGTAGAGATTATAATTATTTGTGAGACATTTATTTCACACATCAAAGCATAAACAGTGTTTCCTACCCTTATTTCTCCCTGTAAGAATAAACTGAAAAGTCATTCAAAAAATCAGGAATGTTCTGAAGTTGGTCCAATATGACTGTTCAAACTTTTATGCAGCGTTATTATCTGATCATTCAAATTCATGTTTCAGTCATGGAATGAAGTCATTTAAATGCCTTTATTAGTACATTGGCTCTTTACTATGGACGATCGCAAATAACAAAGGCACAAGAGTTAGAAAACGCTTAATAACTTGATACAATAACGGTGTACAATAAACATTTTCGAGTAACCCATTTAAACTTAATCCTATGGGTATGGGACAAAAAGAAATACTGACTCAATCTGGAAAAAAATAAAAAATCCAACACGTCCAGCTTATTGGATATACACTTTCGTTTGTTGCCACTATCCCTATAAAAGTGATGTATATATATCATCTCTACAGTAGCAATCAGTATTGTATCATCTCTGGGGTGCTTTCATGCAGGAGCAAGGCATAACATTATTTTATTGAAATTGAATAAAAAAGAAATCACACAGCTTTCGCATCAATTTACTATCAAGAAATTTACTGAAAATTAAAAGATTTAGGACTAGCATTTTAAATTGTATTAAAATTTGTATTTTAATTCACACTTTTTAACGAATTAATAATGGCATTTTATTCCCAAAATAGGCCTGTAAAATTCAGGAAAAATTATGATCAAAATTATGAAAGGAAAATGCGTTTAAAATAATATAAATTTTCATGGCACTCTCTCTATTCAGTGTCTCTCCCGTTAAGCTTCAAGAGTCCACTTTTAGCAATCACAAAAACAGTCTCCATTTCCCTTTCTAATTTTTAATCCGTTGTGTGAGTGAGAGGCATAAGGCTTCCTTCCGTTAAACCAACACAGCGGTTATCTCCTCGTTACGCTAAACGTTACTTTTTTCCCCAGACCTTAACCTTCAGTTCTCCCTGTTCAACTGAGCGTCCCGAGAAAAGTCGTTGCTGACTGTCCTCAGCGGCATTCATCCATGTTACCACAAGGAGAAGGCCTGCGTACACGTAGAGTAAATCGGTGATAGGTTCTTTTTTTTATGACTGAGTCTGATGTGCAGTACCTGAAATGATGGGAAGAGACAAATCTCGTGTGCAGTTAGATTTTTGATAGTAATTTCCTCCCGATTCTAGTGATCCATCCTCAAGGTCATAGATACAAAATCTTTGAAAGCTAAAGCTAGGTGTCGTAGGTAATCAATGATAGGTTCTTTTTTTTTTTTTTTGACTGAGTCTAATTGACAGGACTTGAAATCATAGGAAAAGATGAGTCTTGTGCGTGCATTTAGATTTTTGATAGAAACCTCTTAATTCTAGTGACTCATCCTCAAGGTTGTAGATGAATCTGGAAAGACATAAAGCTAAAGCTAGGTGTTAGAGACATAGTTTTGCTTATATGCCTCTGGTGGCAGAGGCATATAAGCTAAATCTTATATGCTTATATAAGATTATGCTTAATAGTTATAACTATTAAGTCATACTATTAAATCATAAATAGTTGTAACTATTAAGTCATGATCTCAGACATTGGTACTAGGTGTACTCAGACATTGGTAATACGTCTGAGATCAGCACAGATATATCGATTTATACTGAAATAAGCTACTCTTCGGTGACATTGAAGAGAGTAACAGTACAATCTCTTTGAAAATAAGGGATTGTTTTTATATAAACCAGTAATGGATAAACTACAGCCGGCTGCCCGTGACTGACTCGTGAGCAAGTGACTGTAGCCCATATGGGAATTTCTTAGCTTGCAGTACGAACCTACAAATCCGCCAAATGTGGGCAGTGTTTCAAACGTATGAAAACTAACTTAATTTTTTTTTTCAAATTGATATTTCATATCCAGAGAATCAGGGCTATAAAAGGGAGAAAGAACAAATTCTTAAAATGCGTATTAGAAGCAAAATTCGACCCTTAGTTTCGAGTTAATAGGCTTTCAGGCCACAGAGCATAAGGTGTGGTAATCTCTATGGACAATTTACTAATGAAAGGTTAATTAAATTCTTTGATATAAATAGGGAATAAATAGAATTTTTCAGAGAGCTCTGTGTAAAGTTACATTTCATTTGTGATTTGTTTCCATACATCACTGTCATAGGACTATGTAACGATTTATACAAAAAGAAAAGTACTAATGTTTCTTTCTTTTTTTGTACAGGAAAGATTTAACTTGTTCCGGGACACAACATTCTCAAAATAAGCACATTTTTGCATTCCTGGCTTAAAACATACTATAGAGCTTCTAGAGTAAAATAACAGCATGTTTCTACGATGATCATATTTACAAATACAGCATTTTTATACTTTACTGTCCATGCGTACACTACTGCGTTTTTAACGTAAGATTACGTTCCTCAATAACGGTCCTCCGGAAAGAAAAAATTCAGAGTCCGTCGCGAGTTATAATTTTGGCAGCGCGTCAAACCCAGTAGCAGTAAACAGTTAAACAGTAAAGTACCAAAAGGCGTCTCTCCCCCCCCCCCCCAAAAAAAAAAAAAAAGGTAAGCAACGATAAGTAATCCTACGTTAATAAACCGTGGTAGTTTCGTTAGAAGAGACTACCTGAAATATGTATTTTTTTCTTTAAGTCTATTTATGTCAATGGAATTTCTCATTATTCATCATACTTGAGAATATATAACTGAACATCTTTGCAAGGTATCGCAATGAAATTGCCAGCAGTATTCCTTTGATCAGATTTTATTACACTGCTTTTAACTTTTTTTAATTAAGAGATTAATAATTCCGAAAATATTTTTTCAAAAGTAAGACTTACCCTGAATAAAAAGTTGTCTGTTCTTGAAAGTGATTAAACATTTTACATTCAATTTTTTTATGAAAATTATATTCTAATTAAAACGGTTAATGCATAGCTATTAATTTTTTAATTATTAAGAAACTTTTTCTATGCACAAAAGAGAAAAAAAGTAATGCAAATGGAGATACTGGTTCAGAAAATACGAGTAAATTAAGAATTAAACGGGCTTAAAATATTGAGTTTAATTTTTGTGTACAAAATTTCAAACTGTTCAAGTATTTTTCGTATGTATAACGATGAATGATATTAACACAAAGAAACATCTGATAAAAAAAACTATTAAGAAAAAAAATTCCAACTTCGACCACCTTTACTGAAAATCTGGATGCTAGACAACTCCATATCGAAAATCTATTTCTCAATTTTCTATGTATGCCTTTATCAACAACTTATGCATTTAAGCCCTGCAAATATACAAAATTAATAAGGCTATTCAAGGTTATCGAGAAGAAAAAAGAGTTTTGACTCGAATGCATTATTTATTTTGTTTGTAAATAACATTCTTTCGAAACTATACTCTGTCCTTCGCCCATCACAATTGCTTGCGACCAAGCTTTTGCAGTAGTAAAATTTATGTTTGTTTTATGGTCCTCATTGGGACCATCGCAAACCTATCTTTGGCACGAATCAGTTGATGTGACCCTGTTCCGTTTCTCAAAGAGTGATATGGGACACACATAAAAAGAAAAAAAATATATATTAACCAAGAAATTCCTTTTTGTCGGATGGCAGCAAGACCACAAAATAATTCAAATTCCCAGCGAGAACAATACATGTTGTCTGCAGACAGCACGTTGAGGAGATTTTGTTTACACAGCGGGAATATTTGTCTTTTTTTTTTCATATAAACACGTGAATCCCAAATATTCTCTCAGAATGGGGATCAGATTGGAAGACAGATTTCAGCTGCACTAGCTATCCTAATAATGCAATATATTTTGTCTAATTTCTTTTTTATTTACATTATAGATGTAAATGGATGTTAAACAAAACAAAACAAAGCAATTAAACAAATGATAGTTAATTGATGCGTTACTAGAGTGATATGTTTCAAGTTCAGATGAGCTGTTTCCATTAAGGATTGAACTGGCAATAGATATAAGATTTCTAGTAAAATTTAACTATATTTACATTTAATTCCTAGTGTGTAGATTTAATGAGTTTACAGTTTAGAATTTAGGTTTCTAGAGTTTAGAGTTAAGGCTTCCTTTACAGTTTAAATTCCTCTTTGATTATACAATTATTTACTAAGTTTCTTCTGACCTAATAAATTGAGGAGAAGGTTTAACGTTCTTCAGCTTTTGGGCTTTTATGAAGAATTAATTATTTTCCATTAGCCTGGGAATCAAATCCTCTTTTGTAAGGCCGAGGCACATCTTAACCCTTACTTGATTGTTATTCTACATACGAATTAAAAAGTAAAATTCTTTAGTGATAATTATTTTATAATGATATGTATTTCTTTGTTTTAGGGAAATCGAAATAGGTACGCCATTTTCCTTTATCGTAATTGACATGTTTTTAGAATAAAAATTTATATTTCACCGCAGGTAAAAGCGAAAATCATGCATCGAAAAAACTTTTCATTATAGTGTTCTATATTTCAAGGTCCTAGTAATAAAAAAAAGTCTGTCTTTGTTCCCAAGTTAATTAATGTGCTTCAAGCCCATCGTTAAATTTTTAAAATTATAAATAAAAAAATTACAAACTTCAAAATGAAAATATAATTGTAACATAATTATATCTAAATATATTGATATAATTAAATATAAATATTGAATATATATATAAAATATATTTTAAATTATTTATAGTTTTAAAATGATAAATTTTATAAATTAAAAAAAGTTAGAATTGCAAATTTTTTTGTTATATATACCTGTATGTTACCGGAAAAGTTTGAAATCCGGCATTCTATAGAATACCTAGGCATTTTATAGAATGCCGAAAACTGGCTGGCAATGTATGAAACGATTAATATTTCACACATTTCTTATGCATTCTATAGAGTGCCAAATGACAAACTGGCAAAGTATGAAATACATCTCTGATTCGTTTCGAATATAACGTGGCAAGGCACGTTACTTTTAATCCTCCGATCAGGCTCAGAATTTACCAGTTGCATTTTGCGCTTTGTTTGGGAGTGTCAAAATACGCGATTTCACTTAAATTTGTTCAAAAAAAAATTAGTTTTATACTGTGCTGCATGAAAATGGAAATAGTGTTGGAGAAGGAGTCACAGTCAATAGACATGCAATGACGATTCGAAGATGAACTGTCTAAGCTTCGAGTTAATGCTGCAAAAAACAGTTTGTTCTTAACCGAAACTACTTACTTAATAAATGATGTAAAAAAGCCAAAGTGACTACCAAGAAGGAACCACGGGACTATTGGTTGCTGAATCGCTATGATGTGATGTTTGTGGAAAACAAAAGTAAACTCATTTATCATGTTAAAGAAGGCGTCAGTACTATACAATATTACATCACGGACACTGAGTTATTTCACGTATACTTCATGAAACTCATTTGGCTACTGGGCATGGAGGACGTGATAGAATGTTGAAAGGACTTTCAACCAAATACAAAAACGTTACACGTCATGATATTGAACTGTACATCCACCTTTGTGAGCCCTGCCAGAAGAAAAGGTATTAAAAAGGGCATTGTTGTTAAACCTATGGTTTTTTTCTGAATTTAATTTCCATTATCAAGTAGATCTTATTGATTTTCAGTCTCAACCAGATAGAGGGTACAATTTTATTATGAAGTACCAAGATCATCTCACAAAATTTGTGATTCTGAAGGCTCTGACGTCAAAAAGATCTGAAGAAGTATCCTGCAACCTAGTGGACATATTCTTGTTGCTTGGGGCGCCATCTATATTACAATCTGACAATGGTAGGGAATTTGCCAACAATGTGGTGATATATGACCAATTTGAAGGAATTTTGGCCAACACTGAAGATTATACATGGGAAGCCTCGCCATTCACAAAGCTATGGTAGTGTCAAAAGAGCGAATCAAGATATTGAAAATATGCTCAGTACTTGGATGCAGGACAACAAATCTGACCAATGGAGTGAAGGACTGCGGTTCGTTCAATTTATGAAAAATAGAGCTTATCATTGTGGAATCAAATGAACACCATACGAAGCCCTTTTTTGGCTGTAAACCTAAAGTAGGTCTTACAACGTCTTTTATACCCCAAGATGTTTTAATTGACGTAAATACAGAGGAGCAGCTAGAAAAAAAAAATAATAGAAAGCGTCCAAACGATGCAAAAAGATTAAACAAATCAGCTTATACAAGAAAAGGAGCCTGTTTAAAAAAAAACATGGATGAGATTATAGTCGATGGTGAATTAAACCAACATGATGATGACATACTTACCGAATTCCGTTCCTTCCACCTGTTGTGAGTGTTTAAAGGAAACCAGTGATACACATGCATGCACAAAGTGTCGTCAAAAAATTCATAACTTCTGTGGCCATGCTAGTAAAGATGATGAATTGGATATTAGATTTGGATTGTGCACTCTTTGTTTCATAACTGAAAATGCTATCGAAGTTAACATTAATTCTAAAATCAATCTGGAAATACAAGCCAAAAAATAAAAATGATTCGGAAAAAAAGTTTGCCACTGCTTCTTTGGGAACTACTGTGCGAGTTCTTATTCCTGACGTCGACAAGGGCTAGGTGATTCGCGCAATATTTTGGCAGTTGTAATGAGTTGACAGAGGACGGTTTCTACCGACCTGGAACTTCTGAGGGAATTTTAAAACTACATGCGAGATCATAATTCACTTTATGCCCTAAGGACTTGCTTAGAATTGAAGATATTCCTGACCACGAAATTTCTCTCCGGTCAGTTGCAATTGCTCAGTCCAGTGGAAGCGGCCAAGGATTCATCAAGTGTACAGGTATTCCTCGACTTACGACCGCTCGCACTTACAACCGAAATTTTCAAATTAAAATTTTTTTTCCTCTTCAAAAATACTGTTCCTCGAATGTACAGTACATACCTATATGTATTATATAATTATTAAAAAATATGATGCAATATTTCGCAATACTGCAAAAATTTATGACGCAATATAAAAAATGTATGATGCAATAGTTTCGATATCCACGCGGTAAATCAAGTAAACCTTCGTTGGCTTCAGAAATGGCTTCAGCTTTCCATTATATTAATAAAGGACTACTACAATTAGAAGCAATGGATCCAAATGAAGAAAGATTCACAAGTGTCAATCGTCGTATTCGGGAAAATCTGTCTTGCTACCAGACAATATGCAAGGAAAAGAAGAAGGCAAACTGTTCCAACTACCTTGGATAACTTTGTTAAAAAGGACTTTCAATGTATCTTCTGTCGCAAATTCTGAACCAATGGATTGTACTAACATAATAAGTAGTGATGACGAAGAATAATTTCTGTCTTCTAAATACTTAAATACTTTCTGTCTTCTAAATATTTTAAATTATGTGTGAAAGTAAAAAAAAATATATATGTGCATATACAAAAAAAAAATGTTTGAAACTCGACTTACGACCAATGTCTCGGTCCTTATCTCGGTCATAAGTCGGGGAATATCTGTATATGAAAAACAAAGTGCCAAAATATGAAATGTCTTTGCATGAAAAAAGTGATGAAGTTTAATTCAAAATGCTATTCAAGACTAGCATGTTGCAACAAGTAGGTTAATTAAAATTTTTTTTATGAAAAAATTACATTATTTATATTTTCTTTTTTAATGTGTGTATTTTTAGTAAAGTTCATTTAATGACCCTGTTTTACTTTTTATAAGAAATAATATTAAGTGCAATTCAAAATAAAATTATTTCCTTTCTTAGTGCAACAAGTAGGTTCATATTTTATTTTGTTTTCTTTAATGAGAAAGGCATAAATTTTATTTTGTACAACTTTAATTTTTTTTACGTATTTTGACTAAAAGTTGTTTAATGACACTCTTTCATTATTTTTTCAAAATAACGTTTGTATTTTTGAGGAATGAACGTCTATTAAATAAAATCCTTATCATGACCTTTAATTCATACTTTGCCTAAATAGCATTTGTCATTCTATAGAATGCCTAGGTATTATATACAATGCCTAGGGAAAGTATATAATAATTCTCATATTTCATACTTTGCCTAAAAACGCCAGGCATTCTATAAAATGCCTAGGTATTATATACCATGCCTAGGGAAAGTATATAATAATTCCCATATTTCATACTTTGCCTAAAAGCACCAGGCATTCTATAAAATGCCTAGGTATTATATACAATGCCTAGGGAAAGTATATAACAATTCTCATATTTCATACTTTGCCTAAAAACGCCAGGCATTCTATAAAATGCCTAGGCATTCTAAGAATGCTGGAGTTTCATACATTGCCGGTAACATATATACAAACTTTTTTTTTCAGAACATTTTTAATTCATTCTTTCCTAAATGATCTGGAACGTTATAGTCACTTGATTGTGTTTATAGAATATCATTTTCTTTCTGTTATCAAAGAATTTGAAAACAATTATACTTTTCTCTCATCTGAAATAGTTAGGAAACGTTTATTTCCTTTCTCTCTAATAAATATTTCCCCCTTTCCCATTTAATGATTTTTTGTTGACTTCCTTCCATTCACTCATGAAACTTCATGTAGAATAAAATCTTTCAATACTCTTATTTAAAACGTATCATTTATTCGATATTTTCAGTACAGTATTTCTTTAAAAACGAAAATTATGCCCGACGAAAGATCTGCTGGACTGCTCGTAAATGTAACGATTTTCTGTTTTGAAATCCCCCTCCCCAGACTAACGTTTTCGTTTCAAATCTTGTTCCCACACTCGATCTCAGGCGAATCATAAAGATCACTCTCACCTTCCTCCACCTGGCCAAGGCCGTTATGTTTGATAGTGAATGGGTTGGTACAGATTTTTTAACCTTTTAAGTTGATTATTTGGCTTATTTTGGCTCCGTCTGCCACCGCCAACATTTAGCGTAGTTCTTCGCCAAGCACAATAGTTATACCGATTTTGCTTCTAATTTTTCGTGGGTCTGGCCTATATATATATATATATATATATATATAATATATATCTATATCTATCTATATAGATATATATATATATATATATATATATATATATATATATATATATAAAGAGTTGTAGTAATTTAGACCCAATATTAAATAATCGCGTACCCAGCACTACATCTGTTCTTTAAGTCTATCTATCACAGAATGGATTTTTCATGATTTGCAATATTTAATGAAGGGCCGCCCTCATGGTTTAGTGTCTTGAGCTTTCACGCAATGAGCATGGGTTCAAGTGCCGAGTAAGGCTTGGACGTTACCGTGTTATCCCCTCATAGGGGGCAATGTTAGATCAGCTAATTGGTGCTCCCTTGATAAGATAACCCACTAGATTGATGGGGCGAAAATAATCAAAGTTCAAGTGTCTGCCGCACTGAGGAAAAATATGTAAAACGATATGTACAACATTCTTTGCAGGATATCTGTATCAAAGTACAACGTTCCTTTATTAAAATATTATAAAACTGTCTTTAGGATTTTTGATTTAGAGTAAAAATTCTGTAAAATTTTTTTCAAGACAATGTTTGCTCTGGGGAAGAAAGAGAGTTTTTTTGCCTTTTGAAGTGACTAAAATACGCAATTTTTTTTATTCATTGCCTTTTCAGCTGACAATTTTGAAATTTCATTTTTTAAGACTGATTAAACCCTTTATTTTTAAACGAAATTGTATTGAACAAGTCTCTCATCATCTAAGAAATTCCTCCTTGAAAAAGTAAGACGAGGCATTTTATTTAATGCATGAAATATTTTATGAAGCACATCGTTTGTATTAATTGCCCAGTGGCGTAGCTAGAACTTTTGCCGCCCTGGGCGGTCTCCAATTTGCCGCCCCAAAAAATTATACACAACACTTGTACAATTTTTGAACATGTGTACGATGTTCACGAACAACACCACAAAAATTGTACAAATTGTACACATGTGTTTGTAAACAAAACATATTTATATATTTACTCTTCTAACTTTCATAGAAGAAAAATCGTGTATAATGCTCTCAAAATTTATATTATTTGTAATTTCTTGTTCTATAGACAATATTGCAAGATTTTGTAGTCTTAAATCTCGCATTGTGGAACGAAGATAATTTTTTATCAACTTCAATTTGGAGAAGCTCCTTTCGCAACTAGCGACACTGATAGCAATTGTCAAAAAAATTCTTAGCAAAATTACAATGTTGGGTACAGAATTTTTCAATCTATACTGTTGAATAAATTTTAGTAGATCAAGAGGGCTTTCCAACGTTTTGCGTCTTCTTGTAGTGCAGGTACAGCCATAAAAACCTAGATCCTTTTTATTTCAATATAGAACTGTTCTTTATCAATGTCAATAAAGTAATTTATTTGACATTCAAATTCTTCATTTAGCAGGTTACATGGTATTATACATGAATATTTTCTTGCAAGGACATGCAACTGATCAAAGCGTTCTTTTATTTCCTTTACAATTCTATCCATTGATAAAAACATTTCTCTTCGTACTTCTTGTTCTAAGGATAGCCCTACGTCTCGTGAATTTTTGCCATTGATGGCAACATTGATGTCTGCATCCGAGCAAAATTTTTAAAGATAATATTTTCAACCCTACATTGACTTGACGATGAGGAAAAATGTTCGAAATCATATAGTAATTCATAATTCGTAGAAATCGAATAGTAAACTTATGAATTGAACAAGTGGTTTTTTACAACAAATACTAAATAAAAATATGCCGCCCCAAAATATGTGCCGCCCGGTGCGGACCGCACCCACCGCACCCCCGTAGCTACGCCACTATAATTGCCTCTAAAAATTTAATCTTCAAATCCTAACAACTAAAATTTTTAGATCATCCAATTTTACCTGAAACTGCTAAAAATATTTATACATCTCAACTCTCACAACGCAACATTTGCAGCCCTAACTGTCACCAAGTATGGATCTCAAAAGATCGCGTACATATTCATGTCACTCTTCGAGTAAAATCTCTCTCTGAACGTCGTGGTGCCAAGCGCCCCAAGACGACGCCTTAGAAGAACAAAACTGCCGCATCATTGTTCCAAATGCAAGGCAACCAGCCGGAACGAAAATCGTTTGGGTCCTTGAACCCGTTTGGCTGTTTGCTGGAATAGAAAAGCAACTCAAAACACGGCTGTCGGTTGTTCTTGCATGCATGCCTCTGCAGCACTTATTGCTGGAAGTTTCTATATCATTATTTGACGAATCTTGCGGTCCATTGGGCTGAAACTCTGCGCTCAGGCGCTTCCAAATATACATATCGAAGAATTAATAACTTTTTCCTTTTCTAAAACGATACAGTTATCACTTTTAATCGCAATCGAAAGTGAGTCCGGCTGCGATGTGGGCGGCAAAGCATGCTTCAAAGGGGAAAAACTGGGATTCAAAAATGTATAATTCTGAGTCACCCGAAAATTCTGAAGATCTGTAAGATATATATATATATATATATATATATATATATATATATATATATATATATATATGCCGTTTATTCTATTTTTAAAATCTCAAAGTAAACAGAATACCGAAAATCAGCATATTAAGTCGTACAGTAAGAAAATTTATGAGATTTAAAAAGACAAACTGCACCGATTAAAGATATGCCATATGTTTACCCAATAAGACAATATAAAAGTATAGCAAAGCTAAACTTGGCGATGTTTGGCATTAGCTAACTAGTTGCTCGACAGACATATTCTAACTTTGCTTTGCTCTTACTTTTGTTTTCTTACCGATAGCAATGATATAAAATTCTCATTGTTAGTTAAATAGCAGTTAATCTGGAAAACGAAGAAAATGCAGAAAATTTAATCTGTAAAAGTTTGCTAACATAAAAAGAAATCACATCCCAGATGTGCATTGCAATCTTTGTACTATTTTTCTATAAGGAACTTGTGTGCATTGAGATTCTTGGGCGAGACAAGAAAATGAAAATTTCCTCAAAAAGGATAATAACTATGAGACATCAGTTGGCAAATTCTAAAAATTATTGATTTCCTTTATTATCATTTCTTTTAATTCACAGTTTATTTTAAACTAAAATTAATATGTCAAAAAATATCGATACATAATTATACAGAAATTTGTATAGTAGAAAATCATTTATAGTACACTAAGAAACTGAAGCAAACTCATACTGCAGGACAAACCATTGCATAAACAACAATAAAAATATTATTTACCGTTGACACGCAGATTTAGATATTAAAAGTTAACAAAATGCATACTTCGGAATAGGCTGATATATATTGAAAAATAAGAATTTTAAGAAATCAATTCGTAAAATTTAAAGGTAAAAATTTAGCATTCGTTGTTTATTTATCTACAACCGTGTCGTCAAAATTCTTTTGTAAATAAATTTGGGAGCGACACTGAAATTAGAGAAATTTTGAAATGCGGTAAACGAGCACAACAGAACGCATTTCAGCCTTTCCTGCAATATCTCGTAGTCTCAACAAAGTGTAAACATCGCTTTCAAGTACAGAGTTTTTTTTTTTATTGAACTGAGTAGTGCTTGGCTACTCCAAATAAAACTAGTCATTAAAGAGCAGAATATTGCATTCATGTGTAAAGTTGTTTTTAATGCTTTGGAATGTTCTTTAAGCCTTACAAAACTCTCTTCATTAATGAACTGTTAAATAAATAACCATATAAGGATATGAGTCATGTCTGCGCTTGAAAAGTTCCTATCATACTTCAAGTACCCTATAATTGACTTCAAATGTTTTACCTGGAGAAAAATATCATACTGGTGTATAAAGTGTTTTTCTTTTTTCACCATAGAAATATTTGAGCTCTCTGTCCCAAACTACTAATTATATAATCAGAGAAAATTGACCTCCTAATCACTCCTAATATTGAAACCAGAGAAAAATGCCATATTGGCATCCAAAGTCTTTTTTTCTCTTTTTGAAAGCTTCTCTTAGCTTGAGAAATTTGAAAGTTCTCCGCATCCAACTGCTTATTAAATAACCTAGAAATTTATCAAATTCATGCATTGAATCATTTTCCTGTTTGTGGAAAGTTCTTGTAGTCTTAGGGCCTGTTCCCATAGGAGTCCAGTAGCGGAAGCGTTAAAGTATTGAAATATATTTAACCAATGACAAACCTCCAAACGATTAGCAACGAAATTTTTAACGCCTATGATTGGTTTATTTCCGTCTCAGCGCCATCTCTCCTTTTGCGCTTCCGCTACCGGACTCCTATGTGAACAGGCCCTTAGAAATGCGAAATCTCTTTTTATCAAACTTCTGATAAAATATGCAGAGAAAGATATAACATTGAGTTTCTTTCGGCTTTAAAAAATTATATTCCAATCAATTTAGCAACATATTCTAATCTATATATATAAAACAGTTCAGTAACTGACTCATTCATTCACTGACTGACATACAACGCACAGACCAAACCGCTGGACCTAAAGGGCTGAAATTTTGCATGGCGATTCTTCTAATAGTGTAGGGGTGCACTAAGAAAGATTTTTCAAAAATTCTTCTTAGATTTTTTTAAATTAAATTTTTAAGCTGTTTTTTAAACTTTTTTTACGTTTGCATTTAAAATAATACATTGAGGGTTATAAAATTTACATCACGAGAAAGATCATAAAAATTCCTTTAAAATGAGATCTTTTTTGAATCTTTACCTCCATTGTCTGATTTTCGGTGAATTTTTAAAGATTAATTTTTAGAATTTAATTTATTAAATGCTGATCACGTGATTTCTTTTTCTGGTACTTTCAATAAATTTATCGTCACGTGCGTAACAACTAAATAGACAAAAAAAAACATTGTTTCTTTCTAATGCAGCAGACGATTGTATATTATCTAAAAAAAATAAATATTCCTCATGATTTTTTTATAAATATATATATAAAAATATTTTTTTACATCAATTGTATATATTGATCGTCTCATTTATTATAAATATATATATTTATTTTTTTTGGCATTAATTGTATACATTTACCGTTGTATTTAATTTGAATGTACTCCGTAGCGAAGCGCGGGTTTTCAGCTAGTTTTCTATATAAACAGAGAAAGATATCAGGTTAACATATGAAATCCTTTTCCCTTTATAAAAGGTTCATTTTGCCAGACAAATATTTAAGCTTTCTGTATATAATTTCTGATTTTGAAAGACTAAGATATCACGTTCATGAAAAGTCTTCCAAATATCTAAAAAATTCTTTTAGTTATGTTTTCTCTTTTAGCTATCCCACATCTAGTCTTGTAAGAATAAAAGACATAACGTTGATATTCAAAAACCTTTCGGCTTATACAAAATTCCTTTAGTGAGAAAAACTTGTATATATCACTATACAGAAAAAAACTATCTTCTTGTTTTATAATCATCATCAATTTTTCGTAAACAGCTATTTCTAAAATGAAAGACCTCTACAACGATCATTTGCTAATAATATTGCCAGCCCAATTTTCTGCTGTGTAAAACCCCCATTTTTTTTGTGGTTTACAGTTGTCGGTACATTTACCTCGGCAACCGCTCTCGTTCACACGTGAAAGCTGACAATTTTCGCTGTTGATGAATTCAGCCGTTATGGAGGCCTTATTTTGCTCCGGATCGAGCTTTCCCTATTTATTCAGCGGTGTTTCGTCGCTGGACGTTCTCTGGCAGTGCATTGATAGTTTCCTTTATTGCCTGTGGACAAAGAACTATGAAAACATCTGACGTGGTCTTAAATTGTTAAGAGCATTTTTCCCATTTTCCCGTTGATTCTAATCAATGTGAATTTTAAATCAATTTTTACCTTTTTAGCGATTCTAAAATGAATGCTAAATCTATACGAAGGCAGTGAGGTAGCCCAGTGATAACGCGCCTGGCTTGGAACTGGGGGGGTGCTCAGTTCGAATCGTTTGCTTAGGAATTGGATACATTGATATACATCTCCATTGTACTCAGCAGCCGCGAGTATATATATATATATATATATATATATATATATATATATATATATATATACAGTGGAATCTCGATCGATCGTTTTCCTGTATGTGTCGTTTATTTAACTCAGTGCAGACGATCATATTTCTTTGTTATGTTCCCGTATCAATCGTTTTCCCGCATTTATCGTTCAGTTCAGTCGGTCCCTTGAAAAACGATAAATCGAGATTCCACTGTATACTATATATATATATATATATATATATATATATATATATATATATATGTGTATAAATATATATAAATATATGTATATATATATGTATAAATATATATAAATATATATATATATATATATATATATATAAATATATATATATATATATATATATATATATATATATATATATATATATAAACGGTTAAATACCTTCGTGGCTGGGCCAGATAGGGACACGTTGAATCTGTGAATTGGAAAGTCCTTCTAGGATATCACAAAAGGTGGGAGAAGGTACGATCTCCTCAGATGGGGCCCCTGAGGATGCTCGGTGAAAATGGAGATGGAACCAGGGGGGTGATGTTGATTCATCTATAGGGTGCCCCTGTTGAAAGCAACCAATGATTCTCGCAGATTATGTGCGAATGTCTACATTGACCAGTGCCCCGCATTGGTAAACAACATAATTCGCTAATCTAAAGTTACTAATTATTTGGCGACGTCGTTCCTCTGTCACGTGATATAGTGCCTCTGGCTAATTTTCAAAAGAATAGCGCTTTGAAAAATTGAAAAATTTTAATTAGAAAACGACTGCCGTAGGGAATAGACTTAACTTTCCCATCATCGATATCGTTTGTTGATGCATCAATCAGTCACACCTGTAATTATGCAAATGTTCAGCAATTGTTAGCGCCGACTTTTTTCGCGCCGTTCATTACGACCCGCTTCCTCGTTATCTCCCTGCACATTTTTATCTGTGCCTATATCTGTGATTTTCTTTTTTTCGTTTTTGTTTACGATCTGTCGTGGAATACCGTCGATTTTTTTCCCACTGGCTAACGGGCATGATAATCGCGGCAGATAGAATTAGTAAACATGTACCGGAAAGAAAGCTGTCCTACTTATTTCGCTTCCCAAATTAACTTCGGTAATTTGCACGAAAAAAAAGCGAAATTATTTATCCAAAGGGAAAAGTTCCAGGTCACGAAAAAAAATAGATCGCTCCGATACAGAGTTGGGGAAAAATATGAGAAGAAAAGAATGGGGCATTGATTGTATTCCCGACAATTTCTGATCGACAGCAGGATAATTGCGCAGCTGCTGAAATCCTATTTATGGATATTTTTTCATTTGTTTTTCCACACACACAACTTTGCATCAGTGGGATTCAATTGAAACTTATAGCATCTTTTTCAGCTGCAAGTTTAACAGATGGGATACATTTTCATAAATCTTTTTTTCATGCATTGTTCTCTTAAATTTCTGCATAAATCAACGGAGAGACACCAAATTGATCTTTCCATAGCCTAATTGATTATAACTTTGTCGAAATAACAGTTTAGAACAGGGATACTCAAACCGTTGCCCAAAATACCCACACTCATTATCAGGCAGGTTGATTTGCAAACATTTTAGAAATTTGGACCTGAAAAATGTGCCCCCTGCTGCCCACGTTGTTCGCATGAACGTATCTTTAGGAATCATCCTATTCCAAAATTAAGTATGCGAAGAACGTATATAGATATCGGCTTACTATTCTTACCTCGATGACGTATTGAGAATAGCATGTAGGAAGTATAAGGCTGATTTATTTGAAATAGTCAAAAGTTTGTCTCAACACTGAAAATCACACTAATTTTTAAATGAACGTTTGAATACATTTAGGTTTAGAGTTTTATTATTTACATTATTATAATATGAGGTATAGTTAGGGGTACGTAAATTTCGCAAAAAAATTTTTCATATATAAAATTTCGCATTTATTAAAAAAAATCACAGATTTTTTGTGATTTTTTTAATAAATGCAAAAATTTTGAATTTATATATATATATATATATATATATATATATATATATAAATTCAAAAATTTCGCATCACACAATATTGTGAAAAATCACAATGCTGTCAAAAGTTACAAAATATTGTGATTTTTTAATAAATTTGAAATTTTTGAATTTATATATATAGAATCAAGTAACCATATATATATATATTTATAACCAGGTAACCTGAAGTCTTTAGCAATAAGTAATAGGCAAATTTCGAGAAAGAGATCTCTCAGTTGAAGACCGTGTATGGTCTTAGATAAGCAATTATGTTAATAAATTACTATTATTACCTAATTTCACTTAAAAAGCCGTTTATCACCGAGTTTTTGTCTAAAAGTAGTAAAAAAAAATAATTTTAGCATTTATTCGTTCATATCGGCAAATTTCGCATTTATTCGTATCTATTTCGTAAATACGGAAATTACGTATCACTAGGTATTGTGTACTATGGTGTGGCCCGCGTAACCTAGCAAACATATTCATGTGGCCCGAGAGAAAAGAAGGTTGAGCACGACTGGTTTAGAATATTAACTAATTTATGCATGTCAGTATATGGTGGTGACTTCTGAATTTTTGGTCATTTTTAACCACGTGAGATTCAGTATCTGTAAACTTCAGAAATCCTAAAAAGTTTTAATGCAGAGCATAAAAATTTGACTTTTTGGCATATTTATTTTTTACGCATTGACAAAAATAGCATTAAAATTTCCAAAAATAATTTCTTAAAAAAAAATCTTATGTTTCGACTAAAAAAGAAATTTCATTGAATAAATCTTCATTTTCTTCAGAAACGAGTTGACGATAATTTTAAAAAAAAAAACAAAAAAATCTTATGTTTGGACGAAAAAAGAAATTTCATTGAATAAATCTTCATTTTCTTCAGAAATGAGTTGACGATAATTTCTTATAGTATTTCAGTCAGGCAAAAACAAAATTTTTGGAGAATGGCCTGCTAATAAAAAATAATGTGCGAATTTTCAGACCTTCAAATATGCGTAAGATATAGTTCTTTGCTCTTTACCGTAAAAAAAAGATCTGATAATTTTAATCCTATACTACTCAAATCTAAAGTTGTAATTACACTAGTGCTAGTTTTTTAGAGTTCCCGAAACGTGTATTAAAAAAAAACATGTTTTTCTCCTTTTTTTTAATTACACAATTTCACTGGGAGAGAGGGAGTTCAAGGAAGATAGCTCGGAAGTTCCTAGGCAAGAGGTCACCGCCATGACAGTGAGGTCAAACAGACTAATAATTTAAAGAGGTTTTGCCGGCCAGGGACAAATTTGTCGTGGTCACGGAAAAACTTTCCAAATACGACCATGTTATACACAGTTCTGTTTATGTAAATACTTTGTATATTAATCTGCAATCAAAGTAATACCAATCCTATTGACTTTGGAGATGGGTAATGCGTAATAGGGGGCCGGTGTAAAGCTTGAGATCCCAGTGATAGAATATTAATGAACCTAGGAGTCGAGTTAGCGTTGGGGCTGATTTTTTTTCTCCGAGCCTGACGTCGATAATCGATGCCGATTTCATCGATTTTCGATTCTTGGAGCTGCCCATCTAACAGTAGTATGCTAAAGTGTATCTTTAAGAAAACTGTAAGAATTACTGTATGATAATTAAGTTTTAGATGACTGAATTTTCCAACAATTTTCTGTGTCGGACCCCAATATCAAAATCATTGCGCTGTAAGTAGACATTGTTTCCAAACAAAACAGACCCGTTCATTTTTGTTTATCATTCAGAAATATTTATCCAATATTATCAGGAAAAGCTCCGTAGTGTTTGCCTAGCTATTTATTTTTGTGAATGGGCTCTTTCTAAGCGTTGCTTCGGAACCGACTACATAAACAAGTGAAAAGTTCAACCTGTCATTGTCTACTATTGTGGAATGAAACAATAATACCCCTTACACGTGTTAAGCAGAATTATTTTTAAAGGGGTTAATTTCTTTACACATATTTTTTAATGATTTTTCCCCCTCAAAAGTGTCTTTATATAAAGGTAATTATACACACATTAAATACTTGAAGAATATTAAATTAAAAAAAATTATCGTTCAAAATGTCCCGCAGGTTTAATGTTTCATACATTTGCTTAATCAAAAGCTATATTGGCATAATTTTTCTCTGTCATCGATGGGAACGTTTTCAAAATAATTTGACTTCAGGATTTATAAATATTTAATTTTTTAATTTTTTAATTTAATGCGCAGAATTTTATTTATAACGTTTAATTTAATTTAATTTATAAAATTTTAAGTATTACTTAGAAAAAATTAATTAAATTTTATTTATGAAATTCAAATCAAAATTTCATCTAAATTTTAAGGGCATTAATTCAACTTTAAAGAAAGAAAAATAATTTTTGAGGTGAAGTTTTACATCAGGGAAAATCTAAGAAATCTATTTTCAAGATTCAAAGTTTGGTGAAAATAAAACAAAGAAGTTCCGTACAAAGTTTCATAGGTATATCTTGCGAAGAGTTATAGATATTTCCTTAAAATAATGGAAAATTCCACTACTGTAAGTTTATAGTCTTAAATTACAAGTGTGTAAAGTGCGCAGACAGTACAGCTTAGTGTTATGTCTCACAAAATAATCCTCGTAGGAACATGCGGTTTGTGGTATTTGACTCTAAAAGCTCTGTTGCATTTTTTTAGCTTATATATATATATATATATGCGCTTTTTTTATTTAATGTCATCATAAATAATTTTAGATTTCCTTATATAATTATGCAGGTATAAAAACATACTTGCGTAAGCGATATCATATTACCAAAGACGATAATGTGATATCGCTAAAGTATTATATAAAAATGTAAGTCTTATGATAAAAGTAATTGTTTTTAATATAAAAATAACATTCTACTTTTAAAATAAAATTCATTGATTACTGATTCAAGGAAAAAATGCATGGTTCACGCCAGGGACTACTACTGCACATATTTACACCTTCAGTGTACCTATGTTCTAGCCACCTAGGTTACGCCCTATTTATTGGCCTTGGGTAGTTCATAACAAAGGCGAAACCTGGTTCTAAGGTGCTAGAGATGTAAACATTGGCACATGGGATTTAATATTAACAGCTGATTTAATATTAAAAACTGACAAAGTATTTCTGTTATTGAAAGATACTCAAATTTTCGGAACCACCGGTCTAAAGACAATTTGGTACTTTTCTGTTATCCAGACGCATTTGACGCAAGTATCGCCATTGGCGAGAATGAAAAGTCGCCAATCGGGCAACTCTATGAAAACAGTCAAATGGATATAAGATATGCTAAATTTATAGAAAATTTGTTAAATTTACTCTAAGGCGCCTTGCAAGCTTTTCATACGACGATGAAGACGAGGATCATTTGGAAGACATTTCTTAGGACTTAAAGATTTCTGGCCTCTTAACTAAATATTTATTTGATGAATAAATTTCACATCTATATAAATAAAACAGTTCCGTAACTGACTGATAGATAACGCCCAGACAAAACCGCTGGACCTAAAGGGCTGAAATTTTGCATGGCGATTCTTCGTATGGTGTAGGGGTGCATTAAGAAAGATTCTTGAAAAATTCTTAGATTTTTTTAAATTAAATTTTTAAGCTGTTTTTGTAGCATGCTTTAAAGTTTGCATCTAAAATAATAAACTGATGTTTATAAAATTTATATCACGAGTGAGATCGTAAAAATTCCTTTAAAATGAAATCTTTATCGAATCTTTACCTTCATTTTCTGAATTTTTGGGGAATTTTTAAAGATTAATTTTTAGAATTTAATGTATTAAATGCTGATCACGTGGTTTCTTTTCTTTTTGTGGTACTTGAATTAATTTTGCCTCACGTGCATAACAACGAAATAAATTGACAAAAAAAAAATTGAAATGCGGTAAAAGGTGAAATTTAACCACTACACTAATAGAGATGGAAGTTTTTTAAGAATTTAATTCAAAATAGTATGTTTTATGGGTATTAAAAATGCAAATTAATTGCATTCGTTGACCGTTGTATTTAATTTGAATATTTGCTTCTAGTATATTATTTTGTCTATAAAAATATCCGCTGCGATTTTTTTTATAAATATATACATACACTGAAGTGCCACTGAATTAGGGATAGCAAAACCTAAGCAAATTGTGTAGCGCTGCGCATCATGAATGCGCAAGTGAGGGCGCTGTTGTAACTGCATATATAGCGCGTACTGTGGTTGTTCTGAATTAGTTGTTGGAATTGCCAGTATGGGTAAACTGCCTGATTTAGACGCCTTCGATCGCGGACAAATCGTAGGTGCGCGACGCATGGGCCATTCAATTTCCGAAATCGTCAGACAGCTAGGATTTTCAAGGTCGACAGTGTCAAGAGTATACCAAGAATACATGGATGGTGGAAAAAAAACTAGCGATCGGGCAAACTGCAAAGGACAATTAGCCTTGACAGTGCGTGGGGAGAGACGGCTCAGGCGTATTGTACGTAGCCAGCGAAGCCAAACATTAGCTCAAATTACCACCCAGTTTAATGACGGTGCCAGTCGTACAGTCAGTAAACGGACTGTGCAACGCTCGCTTCACCGTATGGGTTTCGGGAGCCGTCGACCTACGAGAGTACCATTGCTCTATACTCGCCATCGGGCTGCACGCCTTGCCTGGGCAAGAGAGCACAGAGACTGGAGTGTAGAGGACTGGAAACGAGTAGCATGGAGTGATGAGTCTCGATTCCGACTACTTAACCCCGACGGGAGGCTGAGAATATGGCGTCAGGCTCATGAAGCCATGGATCCTGCATGCCTGGCTGGAACTGTACAAGGGCATGGTGGCTCAATCATGGTCTGGGGTGTTTTTTCGTGGCACAGTTTGGGATCTTTGGTGAGTGTACCAACCTCCGTCAATGCAATTCGGTACGTAGAGTTGCTGGGTGATCACCTCCATCCGTTTATGCTGTTCTGCTATCCGCACGGTAATGGAGTTTTCCAGCAAGACAACTGTACCTCTCACAAGTCCCGGTTGGCTACTGGCTGGTTGGATGAGCATTCCTCTGACTTCTCTGTCATGAATTGGCCACCTAGAAGCCCAGACTTAAATCCTATTGAGCATCTTTGGGAGTTTTGGAACAAGGCGTGAAAGGCCATCACACAGCACCAAAGAACCTTACTGAATTATGGACAGCTTTAGCCAATATTTGCAAGCCATTCCCGTGGAACGTTTCCAGAAACTTGTTGAATCTATGCCTCGTCGTGTGGCAGCCGTTATCAAGGCCAGAGGAGGCCCAACTCGTTACTAGGTAGGTATCCCTAATTCAGTGGCACTTCAGTGTATTTTTGTCATTAACTGCATACATTGACCGTTGTATTTTATTTGAATGTAGTCCGTAGCGAAGCACGGGTATTCAGCTCGTTTATTTATATATTTTGTTCATTTACGCACGTTAATCAAGAGAGTTTCAGTTAATAAACAACCCCCCCCCCCTGAAAAAAGTGACAGTTGAACCATATTTGGCGATTTATCACTTGCGCTCAATTTAAAGTACCGACTTTTTTTTTTTCTTTCTATATATGACGTTACTTTTGTGAACTAATCGCAAACAGAAAAACTACTTGGCATGCGTAAACAGCCATAGTTTTACCAGTAATTTATGCCCATATTTTTCCAATTCAGTACGGGGTACGAAACGCAAAGAAACCAATTACTGGAGCATTCAGGATCTCCCGCATCCTCCTCCTCAAGGCCTCAATTCCCGAAACGGGAATCCACGAGCGAAAGGAATTTGGACACTGATCAGCTCCCGACAGCGGGTCCAGTTCACGCGGACACGGCCCACAAAACTCAAAACCAACCTGAGAGAGAAACACTCGTTCACGGATCAGCGCATTGGTAAATTGACGCATTAACTGCCCAGGGAATGCGCGATCAGTTTCAGAAAAGGAAACATTTGCGAAACTTTGCAGGCGGCCGTGTCTTCCGGAAGAAGAGGGCATTCCGGAATAGACGCCGTTGACAAACATAAGGGGATATTGCACAATTTTTTTTAAATAAATCATGCATAAATTTTTCTATAAATCATGTAATAAATTATGTTTGATCTGACAGAAATACCGTAAAATCTGGAGTATGATACGCACTTTTTTTTCACATTTTGGTCCGCTTTTAGGGTGCGTATTATACTCGTGTACAAAAAATGTAATTTTAAACATTGAATAAATTTGTAAATTGGAAAAATTGTAAACAATAGATGAGGTGTATTATAGTGAAAGTGATTAAGACTGATAATTTTACAGTTTTGTTTGTTTTGAATTAAAAATATAAGTTTTTTTTTCTACCGAATTTGACGTTTTCGCTTATTTTTATTACAAATTTTACTTATGTTAATAAGTATTTGTTTAATTTTTAAATAAAACTAGTTGGTACCCGTCAAAACATGACGGCTAGATAGTAAATAAATGTACTAATGCACAAATTATACTCAACACACCATTGCCAAATGTTGAAAATCATAATAATGCGCAGAAATGAATTAATATGTTTAAGCGGCCTCGTGCTTAGTGAGTATCTAATGCCAGACTTAAAAATGTCTCCGAACATGCGCAGAAAGCAATTTTTTAAATTATAATTTATCGCTAACTAAACAACGTGAAAAAATCAATTTCCAACAGGTTTAATCTTATATTTCACAAACATAATTATCATAAAAATAAAAATGGCAGAGACAGATCTAGAGAGATTCCTCGGAATGAAAGTGTATATCATTAAATCTTGTCACTGAGCATGCGCAGAAACAGTGAGTTTCTAAAGACAGATTTAAACATGTCACTGAGCGTGCGCAGAAATGAATTTTTAACTGTAAATTATCGCTCATTAATAGAAATTGCGGTTACAAAAACCAAATTTGACAAATCTACAGATTACAATCTTTCTTTTAAGACCAAAAGGAAGTAAATTGATGCAGTAGTTTTCTCTCACGGACTGCCCAAAAAGTCGGCTTAGCAACTTAAATATATAGACTAGTTGGTACCTGTCAAAACATGACTGCTAGATAGTAAATAAATGCACTAATACACAAATTATAATCAACACATCATTGCCAAATGTTGAAAATCACAATAATGCGCAGAAGCAAATTAATGTGTTTAAGCGGTCTCGTGCTTAGTGAGTATCTAAAGCCAGATTTAAAAATGTCACTGAGCATGCGCAGAAGCAATTTTTTTTAATTCTAAATTGTCGCTAATTAAACAGCGTGAAATAAACAATTTCCATGACGTTTAATTTTATATTTCCCACACATAATTATCATAAAAATAAAAATGGCAGAGAGAGATATAGAGAGACTCCTCGGAATAAACGTGCTTATCATTAAAACATGCGCAGAAACAGTGAGTTTCTAAAAACAGATTTAAACATGCCACTGAGCATGCGCAGAAATCAATTTTTAATTGTAAATTATCGCTCATTAATAGAAATTGCGGTTACAAAAACCAAATTTGACAAATCCACAGATTACAATCTTTCGTTTAAGACCAAAATGAAGGACATTGATGGAGTAGTTTTCTCTCACGGACTGCCCAAAAAGTCGGCTTAGCAACTTAAATATACAGATATTGAAAAGTTATGGGTGAGTATTATAGTCGAATTTTTTCTGAAAATTTCGAGCAAAATCAAGCATGCGTATTATACACGTGTGTGTTATAGTCAAGATTTTACGGTACTGAAAAAATAATTTTAATAAAAAAGGTGGTATACAATAGCAATTTTTTAATTACTCTAGATAACATTTTAGATAAATGTCACCTGGTTCCTATAAACGACCTAAACAAAATTTAAGCGCTTTAAGTAAATTTAAACGCTAAAAATTAAGCACTAAGAGTTTGATTTAAAACGGCACCGATCCCCTATTTTTCGAGTTAGTTAATACTTCAGTATGTACAGCAAAAAGGAAAGTTAGGATAGTCCACTATTAGAACTACTAAAAGGTCTAAAACGAATTACATTTACATACGAAATAATTCAGTCTAAATAATGACAAAATTTGGGTTTTCAGTTCTTCTTGGGTAGAAATCTTATACATTCTTTGTTTATGAGCCATGGTGACTTTCTTCCGCACTTGTGTTTTGCCATTTCTGACAATCGCACGGTTAATGCGCACTGAGATAATGCGGGGATTAATGTATAAATGTAAATCAATATTTTGTCAGAAAATTGCATTTTTTTATACATGATTGAGTATCTAAAGGCGATACATCAATTGACCTCGTATATCTTTAACACGTTGACTGCCTAATACGAGATAATTCATAGCTCGTGGCTGGCTGTCTTCTTTTAAGATTAATCTACGAGTTATCTCATAGTTGGCTTTTGAATACAATTTTTTTTGTCAGGTGCGTTTTTTTTATAAATAAATAATAATAAACATGTTTTGATTGTTATAAAACATGACTATACTGTCATCTAACTTCTAGAAAATGTTACTCGCTGAAGTTGGCGTCGGAAACCGGTACCCTAAACATAGCAAGGCAGTCAACCTGTTAACTCCAATGATAAGCAATGGAAAATTTTCTAATCAGATTTTTTCTTGTCACAGATTAGCAAATGCATGTTTTTGAATTTTGCCATTTAGAATATGAAGGTAGATGTTTAAAGGAGGTTTTAAAATTAAAAAAAAAATTACAAATTCTATTGTAATTTTTTTAAATTTTAAACTTTCCAGTAGTCATAACTTTTTCTCAGGCCACATTCATTAATATCTGTTGCAACAAATTTTAAATTGTCTCTTGAAAAATTTAAATTAAAATAAAAAAAGAATTTTGAAAAGAACACACACGTTACATTTAAAGATGTATTTTTACGGATCCAGTTAACATAATCCAAACATATGCATTTGTTAATCCATATATATATATATATATATATACACACACACACACACACACATATATATATATATATATGAAAAATATGTAGAGGATAATTAACCATAGCTTAACATTGGAACTAAAGATCAACTTATGCACTGTCTTAAGAATTACAACATATATTTCTTAAAATCGCTTACGCAAAGTAATATTAAAAGTTTTATGAAAATTATTCTGACAACAGGCGTAAATGGAGACGAGGAGGGAAAATTTAAGCGAAAAAAAAAAATTCTGTTGCCTTGTGATCCAGAAAACTGACGCAAAATGGACGAAGCTGTTCGTGCGGAAAAAATAATTTTCACCCTAAAAATGAAGAGTTAAATCTGTCACTTCAAGGAAAATGCTCGCATCATTATCAGATGAATGATTTAAGTATAGAATTTGGTGACTTTTCTCTGCTATTTGTATAGAACCGTCAATTATCGGTCATCAAAGTGAAAATGCAACACTTCTGATTGAAGATAAAGTGTCTCTTTCCTTCTCGGTTTGGCAGAATTATTTTTAGGAAAAAGTTAACACGATATCGGAAATAATACGCAAAGTTAAAAGTAAATATTTTGTTAACTGAAAAACAATCATTTTAAGCATAATTATTTTATATTCCCCTAATAGTTGCCGTGTTCTGTGTATGCATGTATCTGTCATGAACGTTTCCGGAGCGACCGCTTCATAAATATATCAGCCTATGGCATTCATTTTGTTTTATGAGTTTGGCTTAACAAGTTAAAAGTAAAGTTCAAAAAGATTATTCGCTATCTATACCCAAATAATTTATTAGAAGCAACGTAATATCGATATAAATCAACTTTATTTTGATTTTTAGACGGCTGTAATAAACGGTTATGACAGTTTCATAACAGCTCGCCACCGTTTAAAACTGTTCTCAGCATAAAATATCCTTTCATTGTAACGTGTTTTCGTTGTGATTTTCATATTCATTAGAGAATTATCTCTTTTCCGCCACCTTTCGCGTTATCATAGTGTTTCAATTAAATTAATAACAAGTATTAATATACTAAGAACTTGAAAATGAATCACGGTGAATGGATTCACCGTGATTCATTCATCGTCGTTAATTTAAGAAAAATTGAATCAGAGAATTGTTTTCACAGTAAAACAGTTTTTCATTATATTATTTTTTTTAATATATATATTTATATTTTAACCATATAATATATACATTTTAACCAGATATTACAATAATGTCAAATTTAGTATTTTCGGAAAGTTGCAAACTTGACGCATGCGTAGTGATATGTTCAAAACTGTCTGTACGGTAGCGTGCTTTTCAAAGCGAATACCTAACATAACCGCAAAATTTTCTTAAATTTTTAAAAGTGTTTAATTGAATATTTCTAAATTGCTAACACATGTGGCTTTCATGTGCTCACATGTGGCTTTCATGTGATTTTTCGTAAAGCGTTCTATTACGATGATAATGTTTTTAATTTCTGTTTATTATTGCATTTTTAATGTTACTTTTAATTGTGCTTTTATAACGATTTGTATTTTACCGTCAAGTATTGACGGGTATTATCTAATATATATATATATATATATATATATATATATATATATATATATAATACTTTATTACACATAATAGTATCATTTAAAAATATAATTACATTTTTCTCATCACTTTTTTAGTCATACTTTCTTACTGATAGGTAGACGTGACTGCGTTCAACAGATCTACTATAATGTTGAATTTTAAATATTTTCTTGTCATCATTTTTGACCTGAGACCAGTTCTTTTTGTGTAATATTATTGTATTTCGAAAATATCTGTAAGGACTATGAGATCCTAAACAAAGAAATCATCAAATTATGTAAAAATTATAGCAATTTTTTAAAAACAAATGTTATTGAAATTCTACTATCTCTGTGAATAACAGAAAGACATCCTTCTAGTTATAATACATGTGAGCAAATACGAAATCTGATTGTTTTAAACGTAACATTTAGTTCATTTTCAGTTTCTGTTTTTTCACTTTTTCAATATTTTAAACAATTAAATTACTATCTCTTTAACACAGTTCTACATTTTTCTTTCCTGTCCGAATTTAATCATGATCCAATCTTTCTATTGGGGTTTCAAGTGTCGAAAAAAAGGAACGTGTCAAACGTCAAATTGCATTCAACAATCAACGTATTCTTTGTGTTAATAATGCTCAGAAAACGAGAACAGCATGTTAATTGATTTCCAGCGAAATGTTACTCAACTTTCCCTATCTATTATTTGTTTATCGCCTTGTTCTTGCGCATGTCTGCCATCTTAAATACAAGAAAACAAGATCATCTTACCGTTTTTAAGAGCGAAAAAAAAAAAAAGAAAAAGAAAGTAAAACGGAAATCACAATTTTTTGTTTCCAAAACTCTGAAATTGTTAGCTTCTTCTATAATATTTTGTTTTCATTATTATTTCGGCCTGAATAACAAATGACGAAAACTTCTCTAAACCCATCTGTTCCTGTTTACTCGACAAAAAGCCCGTTTCAAACTTGGGAAGAAACAATAGAAGATAGAGTTCGGATCAGGGTTAGCAAACAAGGGAAATCACCGGAGTGAGTAGCATCCCGTGTTGTTGCATATGTTCTAAAATGGCAGCAAGCATTTTTTATTTGAACGGGGCACGTACTTACGAATTACGACATCATTTGACAGATTAGATTAAGGTAACGAGATGGCGTACTCCAAGAGGATACGGCGGTTTTGAAATGTTAAATATGTTTTAGGCTATGTAAATATTTATCTCTGTCAAAAGCAGGGTGGCCAATTTTTTTTAGATGGTTTCAAATATTTACGAAATTTGTTCTGTTGCAATTCCAGTGTAAGATATTTCAGTCGAGGTTTCGTGAAAAGAAAGAGTAAATTTGTTTCTGTTGTTAATTGAGATAGTTCAGGGAAATATGCTACCTGTTTTAAAAGTTAACTAGTTATGAAACTTTAAATCACACCCAGTACATCTTGTACGCACTGGTAAATTGCGCACTATTGAACAACTAAACGGGGCGAAATAACAAATGAGATCTATTTATGTAAAAACTTTTTCTTTGGTGGTTGCATTTATACAGGGTTCCCACCTATACCCCCCCCCCCCCCCCTTAACTTCTAAACAGTGTGTAGAGTATAGCTCAATTCTACCCAGACTTAGGTGTATATAATTTGAAGTGGCACTCTAAATGAATTTGATACAAACACATTTTATACGTGAAACAATGTTTATTGAATTCGTTGCACATATAGAATTTGCTTTTACAGCAATAAGCATACGTACTACTTGTACGGAATATATATATTAACATTCAATAGAAATATACTTTGCAAATACTCACAAACCAGCAGAGAGTCAAACCAGCAGTTCTGCCACGTAAACTTTGGGCCCCCTAAGCACTAGCGCAGGATAGCACCTGGAGCTGCTTTCCTCATAGCTCCCTCTCGCTTATCTATCAACTTTAACAACCTTTTTTCAACCTTTTTCTTTAATCAAGCTGCTTGGTATTTATACCAAGCGCGTATGCCGAAATTAGCATATCTCAAGCAGCTTCTTTAATTCATTCACTCAAAAGTTCGATTCTTGTGAATCGAATCTTATGTATACCTTACAAGTGGCAGCTTAGACCATAAAGTTACAACGCCATCTATCGGCAAATTATGAAATTAGCGTTTTTATCTCAAAAACGGTACGAGATACGGGAAAAAAGTCAACTACAAAGTTGTTCAGCATCATCGATTTAGTAAGAAAAGACACCTTGCGCACATTAATACTCAAACCAGAATGTAGAAAATGTAATAATTTTCACGAATCGTAATATTCAGCTAAAACTTTGGCTCAAAAAGCGGTACCCCAATTGATATCGTGAACCTTCAATCCAAATGTTAAAATATGTAAAATATTCCCTCACTATTTTGCCAATTACAGATTAGCATATGCAACATTGTTCCTATTTTCCACATTTCAAATTAGATCATTAAATAGATTGTTCCTGTTTTTCGAAAATCATTTCATTTTAAGTTTATCAAAAAACAATTTTAATTTTGTAGCGCTAGACATCAATAATTAAATGACCTGTAAAAATATAATTATATATTACTCGAAATTTTAAAAACGACACGCTCTTTAACCCTTCAGCGGGGGCGCCAATATTTGGTACACCAGCAGGCGCGCGTTGCATAAAGTGCAACGTCTCTTTTAATCTTGATTATTTCTTTTGTAATAAACTTTCTTTTTTCAAATTGAAAATATTAATTCTGCGTTTTATGACAAGATATAAAATGTTGATAATATTGAGATATAATATTTATAATTAAGGCCAAAATGCAGATACAATCGCCTTATTTCAAAACTGTATGGTTTAATGCATCTAAGGACAACTTGCGAATCGATTCCTATTATGTCCAAAACCTTAAAACAATGAGATTGTCCACCTTCGTGATATGCGGAATACCGTGTAATAGCTGGAAATTTGATTTACTACATCAACTCATAATTTTCTCGTATTGCAATCCAGTATAATCGCTGGTTTACCACGGTTAAATCACGACTAACAATGAAGGGAAATGAATACAAGGGTCAGAAAATCAGACCTGCATTAGAAAGGGTGTAGCTATAAATAGAAACTGCTTAGAACATTCAAACCTTACTTGTTAAAAACAAACCATTCAAAATTACGAAAATGTTGCACTTTAAACACGGTCCGGCCCTCTGAAGGGTTAAATGCTTATCTTCATATGCAAAAAATAGAATTCAGATACATGCCTTTAGTAACTAAAAATATATTTTTTGTAACTAAAAATATATTGAAAATTTTCCTGCAGATTAACATTGGGATAGAAGTTTTGTGATGTTAATTAATTCACTGTGTTAATGATGAAAATTAATTCTCCTACTTTAATCCTAAGATTTAGATATGTTTAGATATATTTATATTTACATGAAGAATTGCAGAGCAACTTAGAATCAAGAGCTTTTTCTAGTTTGAAATCATGTTTCCCTTTATGACAATACATAAAATAGTTCCAAAGCCGGCTGGGGTGATGTTGCTCTTGAAGGGTTGATATTGTGTTATATCTTGCATGCCGAACCCTCAAAATCGTTGCTATGACAACGTATTTGTTTCATGTAAGAATCAACTGAACCAGAACTCTGTTTTTTCAAAGCATCATGATAATTTAATACAGTATTTAAACATTTAGAGATATAACTTTTCTTATCTGTACAGATACAAAGTTTTTGATTTATGGAGCGTTTGGACTACTTTAACGATGTTGAAGTCTTTGGTTTTTGACAAATTTAAACTGAAAATTCTTAGAAAAATTCTTTTTAAGAATAATTTTTTTTATCAGGCTTTATGACAAAAATTTATTCTTATAACATGGAGCCCTTTTAAAATGTTCCCAAATATGTACTAATGTAAAAAAAATTTCAGGTAATCTCTTCTAACGAAACTACCGTGGGTTATTAACGTAGGATTACTTATCGTTGCTTACCTTTTTTGTATGTATATATGTATGTATGTGTTATTTATCTATCTATCTATCTATCTATATATATATATATATATATATATATATATATATATATATATATATATATATAACTAAAAATAAATAATCCAACAGAGCTATATAATTATAAGAAGAATGCAGACAAAAAACAAACGGAAATCAAGCACTCTGGGCTCCACGTACCAGAGACAAGATTCTGTAGTAGTGCCGGAACTGAACCAGAAATCGATATATATATGTGTGTGTGTGTGTATGTATCAAAAATTTGACACATTTTGGTACTTTTCTGTTTAACTGTTTACTGTTTGCCCAAGCGATACAGACTGGGTTTGGCGCGCTGCCAAAATTATAACTCGCGGCAACGGACGGTTTTAGCGTCTGAAATTTTGCTTTCCGGAGGACCGTTATGGAGGAACGTAATCCTACGTAAATGCAAATGATAACGTTTGCATAAAATGTTATATCTTTATATCAAGCAGCATAAAATAAGGAAATTTTCTTCGCGAACGAGTCGAAAGAACGGCAAACCCCTTTCTTAATCGAAAAAAAAACCTTTCTGCAAAGTGTGTCGCTTTAGTAATTTACAATAAACCTATTAAAAAAGAGGTATCTATTATAACATTATTTAGTTATCCGTTATCTCTGTGACATATACTTTCAATTAATTCTATTTTTCAATCAAACTGTTCGACAATGTTTTTTCCTCGCAGAACCTTTCTAGGTGTACCATTCCGTAATTTCGGGAAACGCCATGCAGTGAACTATGAAAATGCGTCTCGGAAAATCGTCTGTCTTCCAATATGTTGAAATAATTCACGCATATTCGGTCAATGTCAAGTGGCAACAGCAATAGAAAATTATACATTGCTTTGAATGATCATATTTTCTGTCACATAAAAATCGCGGCATGGAAGAATCTTGGATTGATTTTTAAGTTTTCCTTTAGAGTTTATTTGAACATATTATTTACCCATTTATTTCTCTTTTCCAATTGATGGGGAAGAAAATTTGGATAGTTAGCAAAATCAGCTGAAGTTGTACCATGCACACAGAGATCTAACAAATCCGATTATCTGCACAAATACCTATAACTTTGGAAGCTGGCCCGTTTACCTTTATGCTGCCGCCAGGAAGTAAAGTGTTCGCTTTTGATTTATTAGGTTTTAAAATGCAAATCCTCTTTTAAATAACCACTCCCCCTCCGATAAAATTGTTGTCAGTACTTATAAGCTGATTCATTAATTATAGGCACCCAATGGCCACCATTTTTTTGCGATAAGAGAAGTAAACGTGAGCAGAAATCGAGATTTAAAAAATAAAGGAATAAAATAGATATAGTTCGACAGAAAATTTCTCAGAAAGTATGAATATAAACATATTCCACATGTTTTATGTTAAATTTGTAAAATAATTTATATGACTTAAATTAAGACTGCTGTATACTAACTCTATTGGATTCGCTCACCTCAATGTTAAACTATCGAGAAAATGTGTCCAATGATTGCCGACTTGGATTAAAAGATTTTAAAAAGATTATACTCCTTAATATAGAGAAAGAAATTCGACACCTTGGGGCATTTTTATAAATGCAAATAATATTTTAAAATTTAAATTATTCGGGGGAAAAATCTGTTATAGTGTGTTTTAAGCGCTCATAAATTCCTTTGGTGGACGAAATTTATAAAATGAATCCTGTTACAAGGCGCAGAAACGTTCAGGCTACCTGAAAATACCACTTTTATTGGATTATTAGCATTTATGGAGCTGAAAATAGTAGACAAATTTCTCCATAGGCTATCATTGAGGTGAGCGAATCCAATAGCATTAGTACACAATAGCCCAGTACGAATTACCTCATATTATTTCAAACTCTAGGAAATTAAAAGTCTTCAATTCTTGGATACATTTTCTCCATAGGTTAACACTGAGGTGAGCGAATCCAATAGGGTTAGCACACACCTTAAATCAAACTGGCAATAGAAAAAAATTATCTACCTATATTTCCTAGTCGTTATCGCAATTTTAAAATTTGCATTAGTATTTCCTTCTCTTCTGCATCTAATACAATTTAATCTTAAAAGTATAAAAAGCATAAAAAGTTAAAGATATATAGAAAGAAATGCAGGTTATTTTTGCAGCATACTTTCTCCAAGACATAACTACAGTCTAGACGTTCTTTTTGCTTATTTCGTTTGTTGATAGAAACTTTATTTTGACAGCGTTGTTGTGAAGCTAACCCTATATCGGTTTCAAATCTAATCCAAGAGGTTTCGGCGCATGTGAAATGCAAATTAAGGCAGCGCAGAATGCAAATAAGGTCAGAGGTACATTTGCGTATAAAAATAGTGTGCGTCTGAAGTTTCCGCAGCCATTTATTGTGGAAGATCTCTCCCGAATCGGCATCCTTCTGAGATATTCCGGAGAGCAGGACAGTGATTCAGATTTTAATCATACCACGTGGTAACCTTTATCCCCGTATGACCATCTGAGTATCGAATCTAGATAAAAAAGATTGTACTGGGAAAAGCGTGCTCACGAGAATAATTCCCAAGCGAAAGGAGCACATAAACTTAGTGGCAGAACCGGTCGTTTTCTTACAGCCTAGTTTTCCATTCTATTGTGAACCATCATTTGGCATCACGGAAACGCTTATACGAGAAACGAGAAGGAAGGATAAAATAAAATATAAAAAAGTCGGCTGCGCAAAAATTCTCCCGTTTCGACCGCCGAGTGGGATTTTATGTGAAACGTATGATTAATGATTACGCATTCACTGTAGCTACTAAATTCATTCATTGTGTTCATGGAAATTAAAGAATATGAAGACTCATTTTTTTTATTTGTTGGAAAATATGTAACTGTAGCCGACTTGGAATGAGAACAGAGAATGAATAAAGGTAAAATAATATAAATGTATGCGAATTGAAAAGGAAAAGTTACAAAGTTAATAGTGTAATACAACAGTAATCGTAAAAAAAAAAAAAATGCCTTCGGTAGAGTTTTAATATCGGCTAAAGCTAAAGCTTGAAATTTTTTACTGTAAAGTAATGACTTTCTTACAGGTATCGTAAAAGAAATGTGTTTCAATTGAGTTGGGTTTCAACAATGAATAAAGCAATTTTAAGTATGAAAGATATCTCCTTTTCAATGCGGAGGCACTTGTTGTTAAACATTCGCCTATACCACGCCGCAGTTTTACTGTCCATTTTATTATGGGGGCACCATATAGGTGGATAGCATTACCCCCTATGAAGGGACGATACAAACGGAGGCATTTTTTTCGTGGCGCAACGCCGGGATTCGATCTGAGCACCCTCAGCACCGAAAACCAGCGCGCTGTACCACAGGGCCGCCACAAGCCCTAGTATGAAAGATATAAATGTGTAAAAAATTTTAATTTTTAAGTTTTAAATTGCATGTTAAAATTAATATCATTTCTTTTGCTGTGCATTTTTATGTGAAACTAGCTGAATACCCATGCTTCGCTACGGAATACATTCAAATTAAATACAACGGTCAACGTGTGCAATTAATGCCAAAAAAATATTTATAATAGATACAAGGTCAATATATGCAATTAATGCCAAAAAATATAAAAAATATATTTATTAAAAAATCCTAACGGATATTTTTATAGACAAAATAATGTAGAAGAAAATATTCAAATTAAATACAACGGTCAATGTATGCAATTAGTTTGTATGTTTAATATCCATAAAACATACTAATTTGAATTAAATTCTTTAAAAACTTCCATCTCAATGAGTCTAGTGGCTAAATTTTATCTTTTACCGTATTTTAATATTTTTTGTCAATTTATTTCGTTGTTATGCATGTGACGCAAAATTAATTTAAAATATCACAAAAAGGAAAGAAACCACGTGGACAGCATTTAATAAATTAAATTCTAAAAATTGATCTTTAAAAATTCACCAAAAATCAGAAAATAGAGGTAAAGATTCAAAAAAAAAATCATTTTAAAGGAATTTTTTACGATCTTTCTCGTGATATAAATTTTATAACCCTCAGATTATTATTTTAAATCCAAACTTTAAAAAATGTTACAAAACAGATTAAAAATTTAATTTAAAAAAAATCTAAGAAGAATGTTTCAAAAATATTTCTTAGTGCACCCCTACACTATAACAAGAACTGCCATGCAAAATTTCAACCCTTTAGGTCCAGCGGTTTGGTCTGTGCGTTATCAGTCAGTCAGTCAGTCAGTCAGTTACGGAACTGTTTTTCATATATAGATTAGAATTATCATTTATTTAATATTAAAAATATATCTTAAGCACAATTAAGCATGTACATATACACATTATATACATTAAGCACAGTATTTTTTTTTCTTCCAAATGCGGAGGCCTTGTCCCTTTAAACTAGGGGTCGGCAACTTTTTTAATTAGGAGGGCATATTTCAGAAATGCGGGAGTTCGGCCGGCACCATTGGGTGAAGAGGAGGAAGGGGGAGGGGGGTTAATATTTAAACATGAAAATATTAATGCGACATAAATTTTTAATACATAAATTCAAATTTTAATTTAAACAAAATAATCTTAAAATTGATACTACAATATGTGCCATTGCAAATCTGCGGCTAACTCGTTGTAGTGTGGCATATAATTTGAATTCTCAGGCATAGGTCCAAGTAAGTGTCAGTGGGGCTTGATCGGTGCTTTAATTTTAAGTAATTCATATTAGAAAACAAAAATTCACAAGCATAAATTCTTGGTATTAAATTCTTCCAATAAGGAATCAAAATGTTTGACAAACTAATAAGTGGTAGCATTTCCATCGCGATAATTTTCTAATTTTAAATTTGGGAAATGTGATAAATTATCTTTCTCAATATGTGATTTCCAGAGCAACAATTTATCTTTTAATGCATTTATCGTACTTATCATAGAAGCAAGGGGAGAACGACGCTGTCTTGAGATCAGGCTGCTCAGTTTTTTTTTTTTTTTTTTTGGGGGGGGGGGGGTTTGCGATTTTTAATTTTTTTACTAAAAGTATTCATTACAAGTACGAGCATTTGTAGTTCAAATATCTAAAAATTTTCGATATTTGAACGGCGGGCACCTTAAAATTGTTTCATGGGCACCGCTTTGCCGACCCCTGCTTTAAACATTCGCCTGTTACCACCGCGGTTTTGGTGACCTCTTTGTTATGAGAGCACCATATACTGTCCGACCACGGAAGCAAGGTCCCTGGAAGCTGTTGCGCATGCGCGAGAAAAGCTAGTCTACTTAGAAAATAGGGGAAAACGTCATATTTTCGGATGTGTTTGTTTATGAAATACGGAATGCATTTCAGACTGCTTTTTGTCCGCAGTTTTAAAGTTATTTTTTGAAACTTTATTTTTGATCGAATATGTGAATAATAATTTCAAAATAATAAAAAGAAAGAAGCAAATCTATTTAAAAAATAGGAGTTTTATAGGAGTGGATATTTTCGGATTACATCACAATCAAAATTATCTAAAGCTACGTTTTCGGTGGTTCTTTTTTTCTGACGTTTCCTCGGAGATTCAAATTTTGGAGTTTCTTCACCCTTTGCTTCTCTACGTATTCTTTTTACACTGGACATAGATATCCCGGTCATTTTACTAGCTCTGTTTGGGGATTGCGAAACCGGAACAATAACATTTCCTTCTAGTGCTTCTTTATCACACAATTTAATTACATTGTGTATTATACGTTTACAATCACTACGGAACGGCTTATTCCGAGCAGTCGTGTTGGGTAAAGGATGCATTAATTTTAATATAATAATCAAAATAACAGACGAGGAAAAAGCAAGCAAGCGCAGTTAGTAACCGATTCTAAAGAATGTCGAGAGAATACGAGACTTTTCCCCCTCCTTCCTAAACAGCCCTACCTACAGCGTAAATAGAATCGTCTTGGCACTATGCCAACCGTGGTTCTTCGTACTGTGGTCGGACAGTAGGTGGATCAGCATCGCCCCCTATGAACCGGTCCCGTACTTTTCTACCGAGTCAAGTGACAAGACCGAAACACTTGACCCCGCACCTCCAGAGGTATTTTGGGAACTTGGAGACCATTGCAGCTACGGCAAATTTTTCCTGTGCATCAGCCGCCATTAGTGTACACGTCGGTAGATTTGTCAACGACGGGCATCGAACCCGCAACTTGTAGGTTACTGGGTCTATGCCTTTGCCACTGGGCCAACTGTGCCCCTTAAGCACAATATACTTATATACATTAAGCACAATTAAGCATTTAATAAAATATTAAAACATATAACACTTAAATATGTGAACTAAAAGTGTGAGAAAATATGTAGAAATAAATTTAATTAAAAATTATAAAAATATAAATTTTGGTCGCCATTCTTTTTATGACGTTTTGCAAAAATTAAACGATAATTTAAATAATACTAAATATTTCTTAAATATAATTGAAAATTACTCTTTCACAGTATAATATTAAATTACTACATAATAACGCTGTTGTAACATTGACATATAAAGTTATTAAAATGAAATTTAGGATATGATATTGTTAAAATGTCATTTAAATATTAAGATATTATATTTTTATATTTTTATTTTAAGCATTATATTTTAAATATTTTTATTATCTGTATTTAATAATTTGTTTTAATGCTTATATGCTGTTAAAATATAGTTAAATATATTTCGCTTTTTGATTTTTTTTTTACTGTATTCCAAAACTGATTAGATTTCTCATAGCTAAAGTTTTATACAAAAGGTTGACGTGACCATTAACATTATTTTAAATTCATGCAAATAAAAGAAAAGCGTTAAAAAATTAATTAACATTAAAGCTTAAATATAGTCTAATACAAAAATTTTAGAAAAGTCTAAATGTTGGTATGAAAATAGAATTATTTTTGTACAAGAAACTTAGTACATAAATTTTCTTCACATAAGTTAATACATTTAAATTTTATATTTCTGGAAATGTTTGATAAAAATCTCAAATAAACGATAAAACCTTTACTAATAAGTTTTAACTGGTCTAAATTACTGAGTTGACCCACATAAGAAAAATTTATAAAACTTAAATTATAAATAATTTTTATGTAACAATAATAATTAAGTTAGCAACCTTATTTTTGAAGAGTAACAACTTATTAAATGATTTTTTTATGAAGTTAAAAAAATATAATACATACAGATAGGTTTATCATCCTGAATTATTATTATTAATTTGTTTTATATTCAATATATCTGTTTATTACAAAATGAACATTATATTTATAGATAATAAATATCAAAACATGCAACACATAAGTATGGGAAAATTTATTATAAATATTTTTTTCCATATTTCAACTGTAGAAAATATATTAACAAACATCAGTATTAATTAACGTAAATATATATATTTCAAATATATTATATCCTCATTTTCGAGACTAAAATATAAGAAAACAAGGACGGTTTTAACTTTTTGAAACATTAATAAAAATAACGTAATACCACCACATTCGTTTTATTAATGCTTGCAAAAATTCAAATACCGTCCTTGGTATCATAAGTTCTAGTCACGACATCAGTATATATTCGTATAGCTTGAAATAAACTTTTATACCTTAGCTTAATGCCAAAGGCATTTTATGCCTCAAATAAAGGAATAAAAATTATAAAGGGTACTGCATGCACATGAAACAGGATAAAACTTTCAAAAATTAAAATTATGTTTACAGCATATAGTGAAGCTCCATGTGAAGAAAACATAATTACTCCGCAAAATATTTGCATGCACCCCTATACTGGCTGAAAATATTCTTTATGAACGGACGCACGAAGATTATATGAACCTAGGGAGTTCAAACCTTGCATCGGAACTTGCATTTTTGTTCACCACTGCACAATAGATCTTTTCGCTCGGTTGGAGCCTTTGATTCCAGCCTTGGTGTAGGCGGATGTGGGTACACACACGTGCGTCGTGGAATGAAAAACAAATCCGCTTCGCTCCATCCACAAGATTAAAAAAAGGAAACAAACCTGATTTCGAAAACATTACGCAATTTGATAAAAGCCGGCTCAATTCTCTGAATTTATGAGCATAAAATTTAATTAATTCGTTGTTTATTAGCAAGGTAAGTGCAAGGGGTAGTTTATATGTTTAGGGAGGGGGAAAATCTACATGCAATATTGAGTTGCACTTAATCAATATAGACACGAAAATTGCACTTAATTTCACGTGTATGAAGTGGAATGAAAAATAAATCCCCTTTCGCTTCATCTACAAGATTAAGGAAGGAAACAAACCTGATTTCGAAAATATTACGCAATTTCATAAATGCCGGCTCAATTCTCTGATTTTATGAACGTCAGATTAAATTAATTCATTGTTTATTAGCATGGTAAATGCAAGGGATAGTTTACGTAATTATGGAAGAAAAATATAAATGCAAGAAGTGACAATAGGAATTGTGCTTACTATAATAATTTCATTATAAACCTTCAAAGTTACGTTTAAAATTAAATACACGTGCTTCGTGGGAAGAAAAATAAATCCGTTTCATTCCCTCCTCAAGATTAAAAAAAAAAACAACCTGATTTCGAAAATACTACGCAATTTGATAAAAGCCGACTCAATTCTCTGATTTTCTGAGCGTGAAATCAATTAATTCATAATTTATTAGCATGGTAAGTGCAAGGGGTAGTTTATATATTTAGAGAAGGGAAAATTCAAATGCAGGATATTCAATTTTGTAAACAAATCCGCCTCATTTCATCCACAAGATTAACAGAAGAAACAAACCGGATTTCGAAAATATTACGCAATTTGATAAAAGCCGATTCAATTCTCTGATTTTCTGAGCGCCAAATCAATTAATTCATAATTTATTAGAATGGTAAGTGCAACGGGAGTTTATATATTTAGAGAAGGGAAAATTGAAATGCCGGATATGCAATTTTGAAAACAAATCCGCTTTACTTTATAAGATTAAAAGCAGAAACAAACCGGAATTCGAAAATATTACGCAATTTGATAAAAGCCGACTCAATTCTCTGATTTTATGAGCATCAAATTTAATTATTTCCTTCTTTATTAGAATGGTAAGTGCAAGAGATAGTTTATATACTTAGGGAAGGGAAGAATATTAAATGCAAGGTGTGAATTTTGAAAGTAAACCAGCTTTATATCATCCACAAAATTAAAAAAGGAAACAAACCTTACCTTTCGAAACCTGATTTCGGAAATATTACGCTATTTGATAAAAGTCAACTCAATTCTCTGATTTTCTGGGAGCCAAAATCAGTTAATTTATTGTTTATCATCATGGTAAGGGGTAGTTTATATAATTAGGGAGGAAAATTCTAAATGAGAGAAATGAGAATAGGAATTGTATTTACTACAGTAATTTCATTTATAAACTACGAAAGTTACGTTTAAATTTAAGTGCACGTGTGACACGTGAAATGAAGAATAGTATTAGCTTTATTTCATTCACAAGATTTGAAAGGGAAACAAACATGATTTCGAAAATAATGAGCAATTTAATTAAAGCCAACTCAATTCTCTAATTTTTTGTGTGTTATAGTTAATTAATTCATTGTTGCATGGCAATGGAAATAAGTTATTTATACATTTAGGAAGAAAAAACTAAATGAAGAATATGCGATTTGAGATAATTTATTTCGTTGCCTATGCTGTGATAATTTCACTTTAGATAACGAAAGTTACGATTTTTTTACATTCAGAGATGTAAAGAATAAATTTATATTAAAAGTATTCATAAATTGAAACATTAATATCAAGTCAATGATGACAACAGGTATATCACTAAAGGTTTACTGTTCAATCGTACCCACGCTAGCGTTTTATACTTTCAATTTCTACACGCCATTATAGCTACATTCTTCATGCTGTTTATTTTGGATATTCTTTTTACTTCTTAGAACCATTTGAACTATATATAAATGAAATTTTGAACTACTATGAATATGAATAAAATAGCTTACTTTACGTACGTTATATAGGCGTACGTAAGTATAGGCGAAATTTAGGATTTTAAAAAAGCTGATGAAATTACAGAATCTTTGTGGATACCTAAGAAAATGAATTTCGATCAAAAATATGATAAAAATCCAAGTGTTTAATTTAAGAATTTAATCAACATCATGAAAATCTAATGCTCTGGTGCAAAAAAAATTCAAACGAAAAAAATATAAATACATACAATCGAGAGCGATTTTCATGTAAATTTATATATTTATTGTTAAAATATTTCTTTTGTTGTCTGTTATAAGGCAAATATTAATCTGCATATTTTTTATTTAATCGCAGTGGGTTTGAAGAGATTGAAAGTAGATCGCAACAGATGACAAGTAGGCCACCGCTTGTATAAAGTATCTTATGGTACAAAAGAAAAATTGCTAGGTACACAGAGGAATAATTAATAAAGCTTTTTTAAGTCTAAACTATCTTTATTATGAAGTTATGCGACTGTAAAGCGAGAGATAACAATATATAAAAAAATTGATAATTGTATAACGGGTTGGAGATGTATTATGAAGGGAAATTTGAGAATATTAAAACTGATAAAAAAAAATTCAGATAGTCTCTTCTAACGAAACTACCACGGGTTATTAATGTAGGATTACTTATCGTTGCTTACGTCTTTGCCGCTTCATTATTTTGGTACTTTTCTGTTTAACTGTTTACTGCTTGCCGCCCAAGCGATGCAGACTGGGTTTGGCGCGCTACCAAAATTATAACTTTTAACGACGCTATAATTTTGCTTTCTGGAGGGCCGTTATTGAGGAACGTAATCCTACGTTAAAAACTATATTAAGGTCTGTAATCTATGTAACTCACCTCATACGAGCACGGCTAATACGAGAACATGGTTAAGACAAGCAAACTGTAATTTAAGTTTGGTTCGTCATTGAAACAATATTAAGGCCGTCTGCACACGGGGCAACTCAAAATAAACTGATAACTGACTCGAATCACAAACCAGTCCGTGTTGAGTCGTAACCTATGTAATTGAATGGAGCCACGCACACGGCGCAACTGGTTACAAACCCGTGGACGGGTTTGTAGGTTGCGACTCATCACGGACTGGTTTGTGATTTGAGTCAGTTATCAGTTTCTTTTGAGTTGCCCCGTGTGCAGACGGCCTAAAATGTGAAAAAAAAATGCGTATTACACTCGATATTTTACGGTTTGTAACCAGTTGCGCCGTGTGCGTGGCTCCATTCAATTACATAGGTTACGACTCAACACGGACTGGTTTGTGATTTGAGTCAGTTATCAGTTTATTTTGAGTTGCTCCGTGAGCAGACGGCCTAAGTCTTTCGAGCAACAAAAGAAGGATCGCGGAACGAAATATCGGTTTATTTTAATGTGATATTCTCTACGATGAAAAATAAATGTTCGGAAATTTTAATTTTTTTCTTTTTAAAATTTATAGTGACGAGTATAAAAAGAAAAGCCATTATTAGTTAGTGAAAAATGAGACATTATTAATAAGTTTTATTATCAACTAGCTGAAAACCCGTACTTCGCTACGGAGTACATTCAAATTAAATACAACGGTCAATGTATGCAATTAATGCCAAAAAAAATATATATATATTTATAATAAATACGACGATCAATGTATACAATTGATGTAAATAAAAAAAAATATATATATATATATATATATATATATATATATAAAATCGTAAGGGATATTTTTAAAGACAAAATAATGTAGAGGAAAATATTCAAATTAAATCTAATAGGACATACTAAAGAATATAGTACAATTAATATAGTACAGTTTGAGGAACATATCGTTTACTGTATTTTAAATTTTTTTTGGATAATGTCCAATCGTCTGCTGCATTAGTAAGAAATTTTTTTTTTGTCTATTTCGTTGTTATCATGTGACGATAAATTTATTTAAAGTACCAGAAAAAGAAATCACGTGATCAGCATTTAAATTCAGTTCTAAAAATTAATCTTTAAAAATTCACCAAAACTCAGAAAATGGAGGTAAAGATTCGAAAAAGATTTCATTTTAAAGGCATTTTCATGATCTTTCTCGTGATATAAATTTTATAACTTTCAAATTATGATTTTAAATGCAAACTTTAAAAAAGTTACTAAAACAGCTGAAAATTTAATTTTAATAAAAAGAATTTTTAATAAGAAGAATTTTTCAAAAATCTTTCTTAGTGCACCCCCTAAGAAGAATGACCATGCAGAATTTCAGCCCTTTAGGTTCAGCGGTTTGGTCTGTGGGTTGTTTGTCAGTCAGCGAGTCAGTCAGTTACGGAACTGTTTTATGTATATAGATAACGAAAACGTACACATGCCTCTGAACGTTGTACGTCGAGATGTACGAAATGTACAAATGAACAGGCTGACCAAGCAATGAAAACATACTGATTCTTTAAATAAATATTAACGTACAAATACCAAGATTTGCATACATGTGTTTTTTTATTTATAATGTAGATAAAATGACACTCACAAAGTTAGGTATGAATAGTCTATGTTAACTAAATGATAAGTAAATTTTAGTTCTAAGATATATAAAGAGTAATGAAATGTGGTAATTAGTCAAATTATTTTATGTAAACTAAATGATAAGTTAATTTCAGAACTAAGATATTTAGAGCAATGGACTGTTAATTAGTCTAATTATATGTTTTTTTAAAAGATTTTATTATCTTCACGGGTAATACGAGTTACGGCTAATACAAGCAAATTTATCCTCCTCTAGCTTCTCGTATTAACCGAGGTCAACTGTATTTAAATTGCTAAGCCGATATTTTGGACAATCCGTGAGAGGAAATTACTGCATCAGTTTACTTCATTTTGATCTTAAATTAACGATTTTAATCTACAGATGTGTCACATTTGGTTTTTGTAACCGCAATTTCTATTAATTATCTATAATTTACAATTAAAAATTGCTTTCTGCACATGCACAGTGACATGTTTAAATCTGGCTTTAGATACTCCTTAAGCACGAGGCCACATGAACACGTTAATTTGTTTATTCCGAGGAACCTTTCTACCATTTTTATTTTTAATTATGTTTGTGAGATAAATAATTAAACCTGACTGAAAATGTTTATATCACGCTGTTGAGTAACCATATTTCTTTTTATTTGGCTCAATAGTAATTTTTTTAAAGTTTATTTTTCTATCCTTAATATTTTTATTTTCAACTTTGACAATGATATATTGAGTATAATTTGTGTATTGATTCATTTATCTACTATCCAGCCGTCATGTTTTGACTGGTACCAGCTGTTTTATTAATTATTTGCCAACTGCTAGAGTCACTGCTGAGTTTGTGTTTACATAATACTTGATATATCTGTACACAGACACAGGAAGTAAATTTATATAAAGGGAAAATTAAGCATGATTCCTTTACAATTTTTATCGGGATTACAGAAACGGATTTTTCTACTGTGTGAGGAATCAAAAATTATTCATAACACCTGCAGGAGAATGAAAGGCAATGTTTATTGACAGAACCCGCAATTTGGATCAAGCACAATGACCCAATGATACGGTTCGGGTTTATTTTCTGTCGCTTCCGGTAATCAGTATTCTGTCGGTGTTCCCAGCTCCAATGCGATATTGTACGGACGTCCTTCTCCAGAATAAACAATATGTTTAGTGTTTTTCGAGGGCATCCAGATACTGCCCACACGTTAGAGAGAAAGAGGTAACTATTTTTAGAATTGTTATGCTGGAGTGCATACTTGGAATTTCTTTATGATATTCATCGGGCATACGTATGATATTTTTAGTCTGGAAATTTCCAGTGTCAAGAGCGACAGACATGCATATCCCCCCACTGCAATTCAGGTGTCACTTCTCGTTAGCGAGATCTTTCACGCGGTTGATGCAGTTTCCTAACAAACCTTCGTTGATATACTAGCTGTCACTCTCGTTGTACAATGGTTAGCTATACAAGCTGCCACGACCTAAGCTTGGGTCCGAATCCTGGCCAAGTCATGACTGTATCTGTTCTGTTACCTCATTGGGAGTAACGTTTCACCCATTGGGTGTTCCCTTAATGAGGTAGCCAACAAATATCGTGCTATATATATACAAATATCACCAGGACAAGTCTCTCTTTATATATATATATATATATATATATATATATATATATATATATATATATATACTCTTAGTAATAATAAAAAACTAATTTAATTTAGGTTTAATTGTCCTATAACACAGTCTCCATAGTAAGTCTGCTTCTGTGTTTCCATTTGCTCCATGGTTCCAAGTTTTGTGACGTCAGTCCTCTTGCGGTTTCCTATTCTTAACTTCCACTCTGTCTAGCGCCAGGCTTGGAGTTCTTTGATTAAGTAACTATTTATTCAATTCTTCTGTTTCTAATGGATTGTGTGGTGTCTAAGTATGTTTATTGTTTAGATCATACTTATCAGAAACAATCCATTGGTTTTTAGACAGTATCGGCACCGCTGATGAAGAGATGCTGTCTAATACCTATTTAATACTTATCTTTTCATGTTTTTAGTTCCTGACTGCATGTAGTTTTAGAGCTCATACTGGTTTTTCACTTTCAACTTTGTCTTTATATATATATATATATATATATATATATATATATATATATATATATATATATATATATATCTATATATATATATATATACATATATATATATATTTCTTTTAAATTATGTAGCTGAATTGGAAAAATTTAAATTTCCAGAGAAACCCAGAGCGGTTCCTAATATCGCCTACCTCTGTAAATATTACCGCCTACCATGCGAAATTAGGAGCACCTGTTAAAAGGCGTTGCTAGAAAAATAATAGCACCTCTGTACTTTGGAAACTCTGTACTTTGGAATCGTACTTAGGAAACGAGTAAGCGATGTTGGGCACAGGGGCGATATTTGGGACATCCACCCTATATATATAGTGAAACTTTTCTAGCCGGCCCACCTCGAAACGGCGATATTTTGTTCCGAAGTGATTAAAGAATTCAAAGAGCCAATGTTATGGAAGAAACCTCTTTTCGACAGCTACCCCTCAGAACGGCCACTTCTTTTAACCATGTTTGGCTGCCATATAGAACTTTCACTGTGTGAATATATATGTATATATATATATATATATATATATATATATATTTATATATATATATATATATATATATATATATATATATATATATATATATATATATATATATATATATATATATATCTGTGACTTGGTACAAGAAGACTCTAAGTCAGTTTTTTCCAAGATGGCTTTGTTTGCTTATGTCTCTTTTAAAAAATATCATTTTCAATGTAAGAAGTACCTAAATCTGTACCTAAATCTGTGATACTTTAAAATTGTTTTCTAAACCATTGTACAGACTTGGGTACTTCTTACATTGAAAATATTTTTTTAAAGAGACACAAGCAAACAAAGTCATCTTGGAGAAAACTGACTTAGGCACTTCAGGCTTACCCAGCCACAGATATATATATATATATATATATATATATATATATATATATATATATATATATATATATATATATATATATATATATATATATCTGTCACACACACACATATATATATATATATATATATATATATATATATATATATATATATATATATATATATATATATATGCTAGCAGTATTGCCCGGCGTTGCTCGGGTAGATATATAGATATAAAATTTTTGATGCGTTCCATCAAAAAAATACTGTGCTGCACCCACCGCTCTTCATGTTCATCTGGCTAGACAGATTGCGCTTAGCGCGTTTCTACTGAAATGATATACAAACAATAAGAAAGAAAGAAACTTTAAGCCTGCGGACCTTCGTCTGATTATACGTGTGATTTTATTGAGAATTAATAACACAGTGTTGCTTGATTCGCACGTTTGGATTGAATAAGTTTACTGTTTAATTATATTTGTTAGATATTGTTTAATTAGATTTAATTAGATTTCTTTGATCCACTGTTTAATTAGAAATAAGTTTTATAATTTACATTTGTCTTTATTATTTATTTTTCCCTTAAAAGCTCAGTTTTTTCCACATCACCCAAGAGGTAAAGTGCAAGATGCATTATCCCCTTTATTTATTCAAAGTAAGGCGCGATTCCGCATGAAGCCTGTTTTCCTTACTTTGGTGATTCGGTTTTTTATTGTCGACAGGTCAAAAACCGTATCAGTTTTTAATTTTCCCAAGGCCAAAAACCGTTGAAAAAGCAAATTGTAAATCGGTTCAAGCGATGAGAAAAACTGCAAATAACAAAGGACACAAAGCAGAGCCGGGAAAGTTGTGTTAAAACATACTAATTTGAACTGCATTCTTAAAAAACTCCCATCTCAATTAGTCTAGTGGTTAAATTTTATATTTTACCGTATTTTAATATTTCTTTTGTCAATTTATTTCATTGTTATGCACGTGACGCAAAATTAATTTAACGTATCACAAAAAAGAAAAGAAACCACGTGATCAGCATTTCATAAATTAAATTCTAAAAATTAATCTTTAAAAATTCACCAAAAATCAGAAAATGGAGGTAAAAATTCGAAAAAGATTTCATTTTAAAGGAATTTTTATCATCTTTCTTGTGATATAACATTTTATAAGCCTCACATTATTATTTTAAATGCAAATTTTAAAGAATGTTACAAAAAAAAAACAGCTTAAAAATTTAATTTTAAAAAATCTAAGAAGAATTTTTCAAAAATCTTTCTCAGTGCACCCCTCCACTATAGACTCCACTATAGAAGAATTGCCATGCAAAATTTCAGCTCTTTATGTCCAACGGTTTTGACTGTGCGTTATCTGTCAGTCAGTCAGTCAGTTAGGCAGGGCCAAAGTTTATTACCATGAAGCTCTGTTGCTTCATGGAACCCCTCTTCCCCCGAGCGGGGGAAGAGGGGTTGGTAATAACCGCGCGGGGGGTAGATTCGGGATTTCACTGATAACATGTTGTGGGGAACGGTCTGTATCCACAGGGGGTACGCGCACCTCTTAGGGGCACAAAAATCATTAAAAAATTTATATAAAAAAACTAATTGAGCCCCAAACTTCGTTTTTGCTGCGTTAAGTTTGTCGGGTCCAAAACATTAACTGTGCCGAATTTGGTCCCGGTGGGTGAAACAGTCTATGATTCTATAGTGGACAAACAAACAGACAAGCTCTGTTATGCACACACACACACACACACACACACACACACACACACACACACACATATATATATATATATATATATATATATATATATATATATATATATACATACAGTGGAATCTCGATCGATCGTTCTCGGATCCATCGTTTTTCCGTATGTGTCGTTCATTTTATCCAGTCCCAACGATCATATTGCTTTGTTATGTTTCCGCATCTACCGTTTTCCCGCATTTATCGTTCATTTCAATCAGTCCCTTGAAAAACGATAGATCGAGATTCCACTGTATATATATATATATATATATATATATATATATATATATATATATATATATATATATTGCTTGATGTTTCTGGAAAGTATTTAAAAAAATAATGATTTAATATGAATTATGTAAAAAAGCTTGTGTTACTACTTCCACGGATAGGCAAATATCGCTAACATTCTAATTGGACAATACGCAGTGCCATTCAAGGCGATATTTATGTCTTTTTCCTCCTTTACAATATAGTATAAGCCGAATCTTTGTCGTTGATAAAGCATTAAATCTGTATTTAATTCATTCATGGTATAACAACAATCGAGTTTGACGTTTCTTAGAAACTAACAAAAGCTTTTGCGTCTATACCAGAGTCTGGATTCTACTCTTTCATCCCATTTTCCACCTTCAAGTATGCG
>OU015499.1:14092185-14404685 GCA_907164885.2 Dolomedes plantarius
CCAACAAGCAGATCGATGTCCCCACAGGTACGTGTGCTGTTGTGTCTTAAATCTGGGCAAGTCTTGATTTTTTTTAACCTCGGTCTGCACAGTCATTGACAGCTGAGGCACTAGATTTATGTTTGGTTTGTATTAACTTCGGTTGTGATAGATACTGTTCGTCTGGAAGCTTCACGTGACAGTCGTCACATGGATGGTTTGGTTATATGGAAGTACATATGATTCAAATGATATTTAATCAAAGAAAACTGCCCTTGACTAAAAGTGCGTCTTCAACTAGTTTTCACAAGGAGCTGAAAATTACAGTTTCGTTGATGAACCGTTCCTGATTGCCATATTGTAACGTAATCTTCTTTTTATCAAAATTTCATATATTTCTAAGACTAGTTAGAATAGTAAAATGCCATTTTACTTTTTGAACTTTCTAAGAAATATCTGGATTTGATTCTTCATATTTTTATGAGGTTATTTACTTCAGTATTGTGCCATTTATGGAAACGAGATCAGTGATTAGTAGATTTATTTTACGTGAATATTCCGAAGATTTTGCAACGTACGATGGTTTTTCAAGTCATTTGGATGCTTCGTTATTAATGGTAGTCTCAAACTGTTTTTATTAAAATTTAATACCTGTGTCAATAGCAATTTTTTGCTTATTAACTTTTCCAATTTTCAATCGATTTAACTTGGTAAATTTTAGGACAGTCATTTTACTCCGAAAAACATACTGATTGTTTAAAAATATCAACTGACTTTATAGGAAGAACTATTTTTTATTTTTTGGCCGTTCATGTAAGGAGATTTGGAATGACTAATCGGTCACCAATCAGACCCAAGTAACTAAAATATAATTACTGTATCTAAAAATTTTTAAGTTTTTTTTACCCGTAATTGAATTCCAATACAGAATTATTACTGTTTCATCAAAAATAGTACTCATCAAAAGTACTCATCAAAAATAGTTTCATGTTTACACATTTCATCAATCATTTTTTCAAAGATATTAAATGCGTTCTATTGTCGCTTTAACTACTGTTTATATATAACACATGCTCATTATTTTTTATCTGGTCGTTAAAAAATATTACTCTGGGGTGCAAGAATTGCTTCCTTTAACATGCAAGAAGCCCATTCTCAACAATATATAACTACATGAACAATTACCACTAGTTATGAATAATTGAAATGCACTGAATTATCTCCTTATCTACAAACCAAGTCCTCACCATGCTACAAGGGTGAACATAATCAACAGTCATCACCAAAGCAATCTAGAATCAGGACGATATATCACGGCAAGACTACATTCTGTTGTCTGAAATAACAGTAATTTTATTTTGTTTGGCTGATCTTGATGGCAAATTTTGTTTTTTAATCAGATTGCCGCGCTCATTGTTTCCACTCCAGAGTTGCTAAATTGCTACTTTTTTTTTGTAGCTGTTTTCTAACGCGGTTAATGGCCACATTAAAGTTAGTGAGAGAATATTAGCGTATAATTGTGATATAGATATGCTGGCCATTGTGAATGTGTCCAGGGCATCGAGCTGCAAGCTTAGAGAATTAGGCACTGCTTTTTACTTCATGTACTGAAAACAGAGATGTTGAGATACGCCAGAGTCGCATATCCGGTTGTCTCTCCGTCTAAGCATCGGGAAATCAGTAGCCTTAATATGGATTTACGCCACTTTTACCTGGATAGGACTATATTGGATGATATGATACTTAACATACAGGTGGTTATCAAAATAATGGAAACACATATCAATATTAGTTGTGTTTATGAAAGTGCTTCGTATTACTTTAAAAAAAAAGCCTAGTGACCAGTATTTTTTATAGAATATAGTGTATACGTTATTCTATTCTAAGGTAGCAGTAATGAAACTATGGGCATCTGGCTCTTTCGGGGATAGCGTAAGATGTCAAACCTTGTACACCGTGCAGAGAGGGCAAATTGTTGAAGCTCGTCTAATTGGAGTATCTGTTACAACATCCCCCATGGTTTTGGGTGTTTACCGAGCTATGATATTGACAGTCATGATGGCTTACAGAGTGCACGTAAAGATATCCTCTGTGAAACAGAATAGTGGACGAAAGGGAAAGCTAAGTGAAAGAGACTGACGGGTGTTGAAGCGAATTGTGACATCAAAAAAGAAGACAACTGCAACCAAAGTGACCGTAGAGCTCCATCTGAATCTTCAGGCTCCAGTATCAGTCATTATAGGTAAGAGAAAACTTTACAAACAAAACATTTACGGCAGAGTAGTAATTTCCAAGCCACTTGTAACAGATTGGAATACAAAAGTCCTCTACAGTGGTGCCACGAGCACAAATCCTGGTCAAGTGATACGTCGAAATATGATATTTGGTTAGACGAATCATTGTTCACTTTGTTCCCCGCAACAGGATGTCTGTATGTCTGAAGAACACCTACACAAGCGTATGATTTTGCTTATCTCATGCCAGCTGTCAAACATGGAGGGAGATTTCTCAGAGTTTCGGGGGCCATTTCATGGTGTTCAAAAGGTGTATATTATAAGCCTAAAAAGGAGACTGATGGGATGGACTATGTCGAACTTTTAGCCGACCAGATCTATCCTATGGTGCAAAAATTGTTTTCTGCAGGAGATGACGTTCTCCATGATGATAATGCTCCGATCCATACAGCTAGACGTGTCAGGTCGTGGTTTGAGGAACATAAAGACCAAGTCAAACATCTTATCTGGCCAGCACAGTCCCTAAACCTCAATATCATCGAACTGCTGTGGTCTGTTTTAGAGAATAGAGTCAGGAATCGAAATCCACCAACAGCATCTCTACAGGAACATTGACAATTTTTCCATAAAGAATGGTATAATATTCCTTTAACCACTTTTCATGACTTGCATAATTCAATTCTTTAGTGAATTCAGGTGGTATTAAATGCCATAGATGGTTCTATGCCATATTAATAAAGAATTTCATGTTATTCCTAAATGTTTCCGTTATTTTGATAACCACTTGTATCATCTAGATTTGGTTAACGGTTTTTATTGGATAATAGATATAAACGCAGTAAAATTATTCACAATACAGCAAGAACTTGTTCACCCCATCAGTGTATCTAACTATATATTTATAACTAGATGTCCATACGTGTGATACCGAAGCGTCAAAAAAAGGATTATCAGCACATTTTATTACATTAAGATGATTTATTAGAAAAAAATAGGCGCATTCAGAGATCAATAAATTGTAGAGTGTGGTGGCTTTTTGGCCTCTGAAAGAAGCCTATTTTTGCAACTACGAAATTTTTATCTCACTTTACAACACTTCATAAAGTGACTTACCTAAATATGCTTTTTATTTGATTTATTTCGTGTTTGGCGCTTTTATTACTTATTTCCACATCATTTGTGGGTTTACGTCAACTATCAAGTTTCATTGATTGAGATTGACATTAATTCAGAGAACTAACCAAACGGTTTAAAAATGACACATTCCTCTTCAAAAACATCGCGATAATAGACGAGGCTAATAGAAATGGTTCCATTTTCATTTGAATCCGCTTTCATAAACATATAATCACCGATTCCAGCTGCGTCCAGCGAAAAAACCTTTTTGTTTTGGGAAATAATCGCTCGTATTCAATTCACATCCATGCCCGTTCTCTTTAACCGAATGGGTTTATTAACGTGATTTCTTTGTAGCCTACGTTAAATGAATATGATTGTTGAAAAACGCATGAATCCGAATTGAGACCTCGGTGCTAGGTCAAAGTTGAGTTGTGGTGAAACTCCTTCTAAGTGATTCTTTTGTGTTCATTTATAATTTTTCCGAATGAAAAGTAATAATAATTGTTTTCAATTGAATTAAATATTTGAATGGAATGTAAAGGGAAAAAAATACAAATAACCCTAGATGGTCGAGTGTGTTTTATTGTTGTGTTCATTGTTTGCAGGTAACTCCTACAATTACAAGATTTCATTAAATTCAAATAACTATGAAAAAGGGTCACAAAGTATAGCTTCGAATTATATATAAATTATTTACAAACATTCACATGCAAATACTTTATAAGAAATCCATATTTGATATAATTTCAGGAAGCTTGATACATTAAGACAAATTCGTGTTTTAGTGAGTTTCGCAATATCAGTTCATCTGGATAAGTGAAGTCAATTAGCATTTTAAAGACAATCTTACCACATCGGCTCTAGATATGTGTAAAATGAAGCCCAAAACAGATAAAACATTTACATATATCCGTGTTTTCTGTGCAAAGGGTGTTAGTCCAAAATGGGCTAAAATGAGTTATCAAACCAGGCAGTTTTGAAAAATCAAGGGCTACTGCAGGGTACAGAAAGCTAAGTTCAATTCCACTCCTAAAAATTTTTATTCATCAGGGAAAATTTGGGATATGTGAAACAAAACAGAAACATGTTAGTGTTAAAGGGGTTATGTCCCAATCAAGGACTTAACACTCTTTACTCAACAAAAATAAAAATTAGAAAAATTTAGTTTTTAAAAAATTAAAAATTAAACTTTAAAAAAAATTGACTTTATAAAAGCCGTTTTTTTTAATCCCGTTCTTCTGAAAACTACGATTTTGGACTTGACACTCTTTATACAGCAAATATATATTTATATAAATATATATAAATAAATAAATAAATAAATATATATATATATATATATATATATATATATATATATATATATATATATATATATATATATATTCTTAATAGGAAACTCCGGTTACAACGGAATTTGCTGAATGTATATAGAAACTTTGATATTATGGACAGGTCTTTCAATTTCTGTTTATCTCAGTATTATGATAATTAAAACACGAACTGATTCAAATATTTGCATGTGTATGTTAAGGAAAATTCTTGTTATATCAAAGTATGTTCAAGCTTCAGAAATTTTAGTTAATAAATGCCAATTATCATTTTAAAAGTTGTCTCCCCTTATCGTTTCTGGGTGTTTGATAAGAGTAGCACAAAATAGATCCTGACATTTGTATGTATATTTTTGACAGAAAACTCCTTAAGAGGTATGATGAAACCTCAAAACTTTCACATGAATCACAAGTTCTCGTTTTAAAACTGTTTCAGTTATGTGAATATTATACCTAAAATATGAACTGACGCAAACATTTTCATGCATCTAATTGAACATCTGAAAGCTCCTTTTTACGTTCTTTTCTTGTGAGATGGCAAAGAATGAAAATTAAGAATTTAACTGTGATAATATCGATGACTTTATTTCTATGGTGCCCGGCTTAAGTAAAAAAAAGTGATTTTTAGATATTTTGTAGCATTGATAAAAAAGAACAAAAATCTTTTGACTTGTATAAAAGGCTTAAGTCTATCAATTTTGTATACAAAAGTACATTTCTTTGTACAAAAGACTCATGTCGAAATTATAGTTCTGCAATTGGTATAAAAGCCAATAACTTGGTATATTTAAATCACTGTTTTTGACTTAAGCCCTTTATACCGGGCACCATAGATTTATAAAGCCACATAACTCATTCTTTAAAGCAAAACATTAGCACTTGCATGTGAAATTGCATTTCTATTTTCCTCTATTTTGTGAATTTAGTTTTCACTTTATTCTAGACAGTGGATACTAGAGGTTCGCTTTATTTTGTACTGTCTCATAAAAATTCTTGATTTATTGCTCTGTCCTAGAAATACTTTTACATCAGGAACAGTAATTGGCGTTAATTATGAGAAAGATAACCTGCGAGGAGTTTCTTTTGTTAAACCCTTGCCATCTGACACACTTTTCTTCCCACGGCATTGAACCTTGCTCTTTGAACTTAGCGTAACCTCTTTATTGAAAAATGAAGATTTACTTACCAGAGTTAGAGGGGGAAAACTGCCCGAAACTACACTATTTGCGATTCGTTAAGTCGTAAAAGTAGTCTTTTGTTTTAAAAGCAAAGTGTAGGCTGCGAAACAGCCTATTTACGAACTTTCGCTGTTTTTCTGCTCTTAAGCTAACAACGGGTTATTATTGGTTTATGTTCTATTGCAGGCATTTTAGTATGGATGAGTGTGCATAAGAAATGTTAAATCTTATATATATTAGTTTTTAAGATATGTAAAGTAAATTTATTTCAGTTTGATCATATAAAGAAAAAGAACTGCTAAAATTAAAATATTTGGATTCAATAGTAAGTTCGTATACATAAATATGACATCAAATGCTTCTTAATGTAAAGCAAATTTCCTGGTGTGATATGCAAAATACTAAACCGTAGAGTTTGTTAACCCTCAAAAGGTACAGTGCGGATCGGATCCGACCCAAGGGTGTGGCTTCCCCCTCCCGTACTCTCCCCACTCATTGCAAGAGATCGACTTAACAAGGAACCGTACCAGATAGACTTACTAGACCACCCTACTAGATATAGGAATAAGTAAATACGAGTGTCTTTGTTGAAAAACATTATTCATGATCATTAACCATTTTTAAAATTTTTTATTTTAGATTTTAAAATTTTTATTTCGATTTTGAAGTCCAAAAATGTCAGTATATATTATCTTTTACATTTTTGTGCTCGGAAAGTTGGTTTTACTAACTTCTAAACCTAGGTAGACTAATTTACATATTAGATCTAATATATGCAACATTCTACGCAAATGCCAAAGAGACTTTCTTTGTTTAGCAAAATTGCAATTCGTTGGTCATTTTATCTGCAAAAAGGGTTTTATTTCATGTAAAATATAATCAATAAATGTTATTATACAACAAAAATGCTTATTGTGTACTTATTTCTACCAAATAACTCATCAAAAAAGAGATCGGGTCCGATCCGACTCGACCGTACGATCTATTTCGTCTCAAATCACTGTACCATTTGAGGATTAATCTAATATATCAGTGATTCCCCACCTTTTTATACTTGAGTACCACCTGAGAACTTTGTAGGGTCGTGGCGTACCATTGGTTATGTTACGACTTTTTGAGGGGGTCTATACACATATGAATAACTTAAAAAATGTATTTAAGTATTAATAAAGTACAGAAAACTAATCCATAAAACTAGAAAAAGCCGTTTATACATAATTGTTATTAACATATGGCAAATACAATTTCTCAACACTAAAATGTCTTTATCAGGAGGCTTAATGAGAAATTGTTGTTGCTTATGCTTATTTTTTTTAAAGCTTCTAAAGCTTCTATCTCAGGTTTAATAGTGCTTTTTTTTAATCTTAAGTCATTTTCCACGATCAGTCAATTCATGTACTTGCTTTTCACATACACTAACTCTGAAAACTCACGTTCACATAAACACGTTGTTACAAATGGAGTTAAAAATTTTAGTGTTTAACTAAAAAGAGCAGGATACTCATTTCTTGTAGACATCGAGAAATAAACAAGACTTTTACAGGCAAGGAAACCAGCCCATTGTACTTATTATTGTTGAACCCTTCTGCGTACCACCAGTGGTACGCGTACCATCAGTTGGGGACCACTGTAATATATCAAGATATTAAAAGAAGAGTTGTCTCACTTTAGTGACTGAAGGCAAAAGATCAGTCAGCAAAAAATGTTCGGATACTAATGCAAGTTCCTATTTATAAATATGACATAAAATGTTGCTTTATTTCTTTCCCAAATCCAAGTGTTTTATGCCAAAGGCTAATTCAAACTACGCATCTCATTTGCCATCATCCAAGTATGCGCAGACTATCTGCACAGTTTGTTTTCTTACAGTTCCGTCCAAGCCTAATACTCCAGACATTCAAGGATTAAAGTTGGTTGTAATCCACGTCCACCGGTCGAGGAACTTGTGCTTAGGTCTTCCTCAGCAAGTATCAGTTTTATATCCCATTATTGGTAATTTGAATGGGATGCCGGGTATCGCGTTGCTCGCATGCAGAACCGGATAACTTTGATCTCTTGTAAGTGATTCTTCATCTTGTTCCTTTCTATCGCGTAACAAACTTTCTGCGTTGTTTTTTCGAAGGCGCCATAATCTCGCGAAGAATGCATCCATTGTTTACGGATTCGACTCGTCGATCTCAAATTGTTCTTCTAGTTTGTAAAATACGCAAAAAAGTTTGTATTGTGCTTAACCCCTTTATAATGCAACACGTATTCTTCGATAGCGGAATTTTGTTGATTTCATTGGGGAAAGGAAAAGGATATGAACACATTTTTTTTCTCCCTCTGACACGATCGGCTTGCAAGGAATTCTTATAAGTCTTTCCCACACAAATTTTTAAAAGAGGATATAAAATTTAGAGCTGAGTTTATCTTTAACTTATTGTTTGAAACTGATATTCCTCGACAAAGGAATTTTGTTGACTGAAAAGGGAATGGATACAAGTGAGTTTTTTACCCTGATAATATCAGAGCTGTTGCAATTTAATAAGGTTTTTTTGCCTTAGCAACAGTTTCTGAATAAGGGTACAAATTTATAAATACTGTAATACGAGTTTTACACTTCATATTACCGCCGTCCACATAGTATAGTGGTTAGCGTTCTGAGCTACCACACGGTGGGCTTGGATTCAAATCCCGAATAAGTCTTGGTCGTTTCCGAGTCGTCCTTCTCATAAGGAACAGTGCTAGCTCACCTGTATGGTGCTGCCATAATAAAGTAGCCAGAAAAACTTCACGGATCTTCATGGGAAAATGTCAATAAGTACCTACCGCTAGAGACAAGTACCTGCCTCATTGGGAAAACAAATCACTTCATATTACAATATTGCCTTATGAAGAAACCTTTTTCATTTTAGGATTCAAGCAAACTGCAAAACAAAATGGGTACAACAAGATTGTAATCAAAGTCGCAACTTTGATTACAATCACTGTCATAAGGTTTGGGCAGAACTGTAAACAAGCAACCTGTGCAGATTATCTGAGCATGCTTTTAGGTGGCAAATGGAAAGGGTGGTTAGAATTTGCCTTAGGGCTAAAAACATTTGAAATATCTATTGGCTTTTCGAAATGATGTCAAAGTATACAAACAAAATGATTATTTTCTGTCGTTAGTTTTTTAGTTCAAAACATCATCGAATTGAAGTTAAATTATCAAGTGACTCAGTAGAAATTTCAGGTTTTTATTTTCCTGGTAAAATTTAGGCATAAGATATCTAGAAAAGGAAGATAAAAGACAAAATAGTGTCTTATGGCTGTAACTGTCTTCCAGTTACAGTGCAAATTCTTTTTGTTTTTCAGAAATAATGAATATTCTACTAAAGCGATTCTATCGTAATGAGGCTTTTTTAGTAATAATTGTATTTATCGATTTGTTTTAATAAAATGTTGTTTGAATGCTGTATGCTATAAAACATCTTGGTTGACCTGAGGTAGAATTAATGTAGATTAATGGTATAATTTTACTGCCAGCGTCGGGGTTCCCTCTTTATAAATCTTTTATTCTTTACTAATTCTCCTGTTTGGATGTTCCTGTGTTTTATTTTTAAAGAAAATGGATTGCGAGACCTTTCTACCTCTAAATATGGGTCAGACTGTACATTTAGTTCTTGCGTTGCAAAAGATGACAGAATTTCAACTAACCAACTTACCTACAAGAATCTGAAAAAGTCCTTGATTTGATAATCCAAATAAAAAATCTTAAATTTAAAAAAAAACTATCTAGGGAACTTTAAAAGTACGATCAGGAAAATTAAAAAAAAACCCTCTGAGTTCAAAATGACATTTTAAGCTTTTTATTTGCTGTTACCTGACTACTCCGATTCGCGTTTCAGCCATTATCTACGAGATTTTATGTATAACTGTTAATACTGTTATACTGTCTATACTGTTAATTGCGTTGCTTCAATAAAAACTCTCCCTTCATCTTCTGTTTGAATTCTACGAATTGCCATTGTTTTTTCTTTGGATTTTCAACAATGAGGTAAGAAACCAGGTTAAAAAGCAGCTGGTTTTGTTTGACTATATCCAGAAATTATATTTAATTTGAAAAGGCAAAAAATGGTCGGTATTTATATTGTTTTTTTTTTACTTTATAATAGACAATTATATAAAATTCAAAAATTCCCAGTTGAAATTCTTACTTTTTACGAAAGGGGCAGGGAATTTTATTGTAAACTGTGGGAGGAAATTAACTCCGAAATTGCGCACTGTCTATGAAATATTGCATTAATGACAGCAACTACGAAATAGCTTTAGATTACAATCTGTCTAACAGATCTGTTCCATTATCTTTTTCGAAAAATCCTTGATGGTGTTTTAATGTAAAAATAGAAACAATAGGTTTTTTAAAATTTATTATGCAGTTAAAGGGCAATTAGAGTCATACCTTGATACTCGTCTGCTTCGCTACTCGTTGCATTTCGACGCTAAAAATTTGCTTCGGTTCTCGTCGCATTTCGACGCTAAAATAAGGCTTCGTTACTCGACGTTTGCTTGTTAGTCGTTACGTCGTCAAAGACAGACCGAAATGGGTTGAATTACAAAATTTTGTTCAAAAGTATCACCCCGTGAAAGTTCTAGCAAGCCGAAATGTGGACTTGTTTGAAGATCAAACAATGTCACACTTCGGAAACAGTTTGAAACGTAGGAAGAAGCAAGTTTCTCTTGATAGACTTGCAGTGAAACTCCGTGTATCTGAGTTTACAACAGGGATCCGTATTGTTGAGAGACAGAAAAGGGATCCCTGTGAAAGGGCCTATTGTTTTATTGGAAGGAGATTCCCCTTCCAAGCAATAACACCTCTCCTCTTCTACTTCGCCACTCTCCCATTAGGCCATCAACTCCTCTCAGTACAGGTTGAATGATGATAAATTTTATTTTATTTTAACTAATTATTGTTTTAAATTGTCTGTCTAGTTTAAAGATTTTGTATAAAAAAATAACCCCATAAATTTATAAATTTCTCTGTAAAATGGGAAATTTCTGGTTTTCAGGAACGAATTAGTTCATTTCACATTACTTCTTACGTGAAAAGTTCTTTTCGTACTCGTCGTGCCTTCTGGAACCAATTAACGACGAGTACCGAGGAACCATATATAACATTTAAACTATCCTCAGTTAAAAATCTCGCATTTAAGGAAACGGAGAAGAACTTTTATAGTTAAGAATGAGGCACAATTACTTCGAAACTGTGAACTATGTATGAAATATTGCATCAACTACAACAAAGAAAAAAACAGCTCTAGACCTCAAACTATTTAACGAATCCTTTTTCAGCAAATCTTCGATGATATTTCAATGCTTTATTTAGAATACATACATGAAATACACATAAAAATCTACGTGTCTCTCTTTATAGAATTGTTAAGTCTAGCGCATTAGGAAATATTTCAACCGCAACGTGCAATTAAGCGATACCTAGATTCCGAAAATGTGTCTTTTAATCTCTTCTAGGATATATTCAACACCGTTTTTTTACTAATTTTCAAATCTTGTCCACATGTTTTAAACTCCAAACGGGTAGAAATAGAACGACCCAATTTCAACACATCGCCTTAAAACATCACGACGTTTCTTATTGCTATTCATAGCAGTTCTTCATAGGGGCCCCCGAATGTATTAGTATTCAAAGAGAAGTTTTATTACTGTAGCATAGATATATTTCGGAAGAGTTGCTTCATCGTACATCTTTTCGAATATTTAAGTATTTGGCGAGATACCATTCATCGCTGAGAGATTCGTGTCTGTGAAAAACCAGTTCGAAACCAGACGGTAAAACAGTCTATAAATATCAGCTCCAGTTACTTCGAGAGTAAATTATAGTTTGCTGGTTTTTTTGTAGCTAAACATAGTTGTCTGGGTTTCACTTTTGTTGCAAAGTTGAAATGTATTTAAGGGATTTTACCAAAAATTTCTCCGAAAACTCATTAGAATAAACCTGTAAAATAAATAAGCACCTTTATTTGAGGTCTAAAATCTACCATTTTGTTCCTTTCAAACTGTTATGATTATCTATATATATATAAAACATTTCCGTAACTGACTGACTGACAGATAACGCACAGACCAAACCACTGGACCTAAAGGGCTGAAACTTTGCATGGCGATTCTTGTGCACTAAGAGAGGGGTGGCCTAAGAGAGATTTTTGAAAAATTCTTCTTAGATTTTTTAAAATTAATTTTTTAAGCTGCTTTTGTAACATTCTTTAAATTTTGCATTTAAAATAATAATCCGAGGGTTGTAAAATTTATATCACGAGAAAGATCATAAAAATTTCTTTAAAATGAAATCTTTTTCGAATCTTTACCTTAATTTTCTGACTTTTGGTGAATTTTTAAAGATTAATTTCTAGAAATTAAAATGCTGATCACGTAGTTTCTTTTCTTTTTTTGATACTTTAAACTAATTTTGCGTCATGTGCATAAGAACGAAATAGCCAAAAAAATTTCTTGCTGATGCGGCAAACGATTGGACATTATAAAAAAAATACAATGTTCCTCTAACTGTACTATATTAATTGTACCATATTCTTTAGTATGTTCTATCAGATTTAATTTCAATATTTTCTTCTACATTATTTTATCTATAAAAATATCCGTTGCGGATTTCTTATAAATATATTTTTTTGTTTTTTTTACATCAATTGCCTACATTGATCCGTTGTATTTATTATATATTAGCAATTAATTGCATACATTGACCGTTGTATTTAATTTGAATGTACTTCGTGGCGAAGTACGGGTTTTAAGCTACTCTTTCATATGTAAGAGTAAAGACGAAATATTATTGTGTTCAAAGCGTTCAAAGGAAATTTTTGTTGGGGGCACTGGACCTTTTAAGGGGTGGTAAATAGGAGTGACCTTAGAGGCTCGAATAGCTAAAAAGAGGAAGGAAAAGAAAGTAAATGAAAATAATCTTCTAATCTTCTCTTTCTGTTTATACATCGGGAGCCTTTTGAGCTATTTCAGTCCAATAAATAAAATTTAAAAGTGATAGTGAAACTTTAAATTGAGTTTTCTCAAAACAGCAAATTTTAACATTGTGCGCCCTGTTACTACCAAAGTATTCATGCAATATTGATACAAATTTAACCATATGTATATGTTGTGGCAATATATTACTTAAAATAAAAAAATTAGAATTTTTAAAAAATTAGTTTTTCAAGGAAAAAACTTGTAAAAAATTTTTTCTATTGGGAAATTTTTACAATTTGTGAGTATTTAAAAATTATATCAATGATTTTTACTTGTATTTTGGTTTTAAATTAAAGATAGGTGTATTGTTAATATATTACAATGGCAATTTTATTCGTGTGTGTATATTTTTATGTTTTATGGTGCGCACAGTGATTTAAGACATTCCTTATCTTAGACTCATATCCATTTTCTAAACTTGTAATAAAAATATTAATTTACAAAGAAAACCTTTAATTTTCGCTGAGTATATAATTCAAAATGTGTTAATCAAATAACATTTGAAAACAACATTTCTTTTTCTAATTTTATTAAAGTTTGATTAGTTCGAACATGACTATGTTTTCAGCAATTTCGACAAGCTGAAAGGTACTGTGTCCCCTTATAAGAAGGAGAAATATCAATAGGAAATGTAATTTTAAACCAGGGGCTTTAACACATTGTTGATGGCAATTTTGTTTAAATATCGCTCACACCTTTCAACAACAACATATCTCAAAAATAGGAGATTTTTAGTTATGCTTGTTTTCAGAATGCCCTAAAAGAGTAGTATATCCCTGCAAGATCGTCATATTTCACCGCTTAATATTTAGCTGCTAGAGAGAAGAATTAATACTGATTTTTAATATATTTGATTCTATTTTTAAACTTTAAAATCACTTTCCTGAAGAATCACGTTTTTTGAGATATGACGTTGTTGAAAGGAGTGAGCGATATGTGCAAAGTCACCGGCAAACACTGAAATTTTGGAATTAATTTCTGCATTTTTATCTTCTGAAATCTATTGTCTTTCATAGGGTTTCTTAGATTCACAGTTTAAATGATTAAATGGGAGGATTTGCCTGAAACTTAATGGGGTCGTAGAAAAGGTAGTTTGTGAGAAAAGCAATGTTCAGTGGATCAAAAATTTCTCCAACATGACTTTCCTTTATCTTATCAACATTTGCGTGTAAAAACACAAGTTGACTCGGTACCAGTCAACAATGAAAAAATACGCATTAGTACACATAAAGTAATTGTTGAAGTGCGTGTTTAAAGTGCATCAAATATTTAAGTTGAAGATATAAGATTCTTAAACCCAAAATAATTATTCGGTTATAATCAATATTTATAGTGAATTTTAGAAACTTTTCTTCAGCCATCATATCACAGCCCGGCAAGAAAAGTGACACAACTAAAAAATGCAGCATTTGAGAAAAATTCAACTTAAAGAATACTAAAGAGCTTGAACTAGCATTACAATAAAACTGATGCAACTGCCCTCAGGTGGACAAATTGCGAGATAGAGTTGTGTCGCTTTTCGTGCACGATGGGGCACTTCATACATATTTTTCAATGACATAACCTCAAAATGGCCATTTTTTGACTTGTGTCACTTTTCTTGCCGGGTTGCGATATATTGAGGACTATTTACATGAAAAGATTTCTGACTAAAGAGTCGGTTGCATTTAGCATAGGGAGAAATATTATGAAACATGTAAATTAAAAAATTATAGTGTAGAGATTATGAAAAGTGTGTTTTCAAATAAGACAGAATGGCGAAAAGAGATGGGAAAGAAAATTTAATTGGAAAGAGGAATTTAAGAGACACAAAAGGAAAAAAAGAAATCAATCAAACAAAAGAAAATTAAGATATTAAGAACAACATTTATGTGAAAATGTTTTTCCTAGCAGTGATACACATTTCACTGACCCAAACCGAAACGTTATTACAGACAACAAAGTTCGATAAAAAAAACTCCAGGTGAGAAAACATGGTGGATAATTTTGGAGTAAGAAAATTTAAATTCACATCTGAGCTCCCAAGAACGCTTATCTCTCGTAGAATTTGATATTCCATGATTCTGAATATACCAGATATTCTTTCATGCAAGTACCAAGAATAAGTGTAGTTCGGCGTACGAAATATTACAATTCAGAACATTGATTTCACCAACGTTAAGAGAAGGACAATTGTTGTCAGTACTTCAGAAGAAAATATGTCGTAATTCCCCCTTAATGATCTTTTATAGGAGAGGCATTCCCCTGAGGCTAATAACCCTCGAGTATTGCCAAAGTTACCGAAAGGAACCGTGAACACAAACAAGTCTATGTAAGTGAAACGCATTTTGAACGCCGTTAGTCACATGATCTTGACATTAACAGTCTCACTTCATACATACCCTTTAGTGATTTGTATGCTCGGGTAAATATCGTTCATTTGTTGCTTATTTGAGATCAGAATTTGAAGGAAGTAAGAGATTAGTCATATGACTTCCAGGTGAAATCGATTGCACTGGAAATCGAAATTTGGACGATTTGTGAGAGATTATGAAAGTATCAAAGAAAGTTTTCCATCACACCCGAAGGATAAACTATCGAAGCGGGTCAAAACATTCACCAAAAATTAATTTTAATGATATGCCCGGGAAACCTCAGTTTGATTGTGCAGGAAAGGATGAGATAAAAGTTGTTTCTAGGGCATATTCAAATATCTGGGTGCGGCCAGTGATGATAGTATAAGAATTACCTCTTTACATCATCGTCATCAATTATTCCATTCACTTTCTACAGAATTGGAAATTAGTGCCTTCAATTATTTAAACGCAATTTCCACCACTTTTACGTATTCATGTGACTCTTTAAGGTTGAAATCTTTTCCAAGCGACTGTTTTGGTCAACAATATACCTGGGAGAAACACAAAGATCAATCGAATTTCAGAAAATGCCAATTGTTGGTAGCTGGATATCTTGCGCAGTAAAGGAAAATTTTCCACCGTTTATTATTTATATAAAACATTGTTGGTGATAAATCCATAATCCACCATTAGCAGAGTTTTTATGTTTATGAAGTTCTTACTATCTGAGGAGGAAATTCTGGCTTCTAGTTTTAATAAAAAAAAACTAAGTTTTATTAAGCAACTTGCTCCTCGAATATATACAAAAATAAAACACATCCATCTCGGATATTCTACGGGCAGCGTAACAGTTACAACATACTTTCTGTATATCAGGAACACTTACAACAAAATCATCATCCTGGAACAAAACTCACCCCGGTACCTTGTAGAACGTAATTTTCACCATTCCTTCCTTACAGTCCCACACTTCAGCTCTGCGTTAGAATCTACGTCACTGGCTGACAGGAGGAGAAAATTGGAATTCGGAATTTGAATATATTAATTCCAAAAAACATCGATTCTAAAGGCTTTAGAGCAATGATAATTAAGGTACGTTGCTTTCCGTGTGAGACTAATTGTGGGTAATCATAGCTTCAAAAGACTCAAGGACGCTGTTCCCACAAATGGATATTCCGCTCTCTAAGTTATCAAATGTAGTAGACTGGTCTATAGCTGAGTACACTTTTCATGAGGATTGACATAAACAAATTCGGCAGCCACCGGCCCAAACGAAAGCTGTTCTTTCCTGAAGCAAATCAGAGGTTTCGTTGGCAGGGCCCTAACGAACATTGACTGACAAGGAGAGGGTAATGTAATCAGACTGTCACATTTCACGGTTTATGTATCGATAGTAAGCAGAGTGCGTAGTATGAATATAGCGAAACGGTGGAATCACTTAGTTATCAAAGAAGCTCACTACCTTATCAAAGAAACGCCAGGTTCTCAATGCAGTATCATGGTGTATAGCTTGTTTTGCTTTTACGGGACTGTTTCAACATCTCCGGATAAGGTAAACTACCATCCTGAGATTACTCCAATTTTTAGGGTGATAGGTTTAGCTCATAGATGTTTATAGATAATCCAGAATTTGATACACCCTTCGTACACAATAATACTATTCATCGTCAACACATTCCGTGGCATAGGTAATTTCCATTTCCAGCTAAGTTTCCTGAATATGAGATTACAAAAAACAACTTTGTGATGATAATGGCGGGGAGACAGAAGGCGGCAACTGCAAGACTCACTTGTAATATTCTACAACATTGATAAAAAGGCTACAGTGTTTATTTATCCTGAAACAGGCGGAAGTGCACAACTTAGAAATTGCCCCTGGGAGTTAGTTAACCTCGCACGCCCTTGCATGATGAATGCTTAATTTGCTTTAGATATAGATACTTTTCGACATCTCGTTGAATCTATTCTGAGGAAGGTGCTGGATATAATTCGAGTGAAATGAGGTTCTTAAACTTTGTGACGAAGAGTGCAAAATTTCGCAAAGAAAAATGCTGTAGAAGACGGGAAAACAGAGTATATATCGGCCAAATCTCACACTATTCTCATATTTGACTCACTGCTTTTGTGTAAGCTTGGGGGAAAGAATAACTTATTCAGGTCCCAGGAGAAGATTTATGAGGGGACTTAGTACTCATGAGAAATATACATATCGTCAGAGTAAGCAGAATTTGAAAAGATACTGTGCATTTCTCGTATGATGATTGCTTCCAGCGTAATATAAAAGCTGAATTAAGTTGCGCAACGTCTATGTAGCGTAAGATATCTATCGGGTCTCTAAATCCAGCAATTCTCAATAAGATACAAATAAAATTTCTCCCTCAAGCTTTAATACCCGCAGGTTTTTTTTTCGTTGAGACATAGTCTAATCCGTGGATGTTACAAACCGATTCTTAGAATACATAATATTGTTTAAGGCTATTATTGTATTATATTGTATTAGAGTATTAGCTGGCTTTGTTGTGTTCTCTTTCAGTGTTATTGATTGATTACATTATGTTACGGATGTAATAAAAAGAGGGAAGAAAGACTTTAAATTTAGCTTGATTTGTGCATTAATTGTTTTTATTTATCTTTAGACTTTAGAAATTTAATACTGATTACATTTTTAGTTGGTGGGAGTGTCGTAAATGTGGTATACATTTTCACTTTTTATGTTTGATTGATGGGAAGTTTGACTTTACGTTTTATTGTTCAGGTAGCAGAGATTTTTAAGTGTTTTTCAATCGCAATTTATTTTGCTCTTTTTGGCATGTGTTGGTCTTATATATATATATATTACCGATTGGTTTTGCAATTTGCTATTATGTAGTTATGGTTTTTTTTCGCGCAAATATGATTTTGCAGGAGTTAAAATAGGCCTGAATGAAATTAAAGGGCTACATTAGTTGACATTACAAATCTTCAATCCGGCTGTTAAGCTATGGTGTATTTTCCGCTCATTGTTTTCTAGTCAAAAATAAAAAGATTCACATTTGTTTGTTTCCCGCGTTCGAAATTAAATAGTTAAATGAAAAGCGCGAGATATAAAAAAAAACCTTTAGTTTAAAATTTGTTTTTTTAAAAGATCCTTTTAAATTTGTTCTTGTTGACATCAATAAATTAAATCTCTTTTTAAAGTGAAAAGCTTAGAGATAGTATTTTAAAAAGTTAATGGTCTTTTGTTGATAATTTTGATAATTCCTTCAATGTCAGTTGATTTTACTAATCTTCAATCCCAACGTTAAACTATGGGCAATTTTCAACTCAGTTTTTTTAAATCACCGATTAGAAAATGCGTACTTTTGAATACTCTCTTCTTTTAGAATCAATAAGTTATTTTAACATGATCTTTAAATATAATACACATATCTTTCAAAAATACTTTTAATTTAAATTGTTTCTTCCAAAAGATAATTTTAATTATGTAGCTATAGACATTCTTAATTTAATGCCCTGTAAAAAATTAACTGCGAAAAAATTTAAATTTTTTAAAAATTATCTTAAATTTTAAAATATTAATTTAAAAGCGCTTTTTTGATGAAACATCTACCGCAATATAAAAAAAATTTAAATATTTATTTGCTAATCTGTGATTAGAAAATTTTGAAAGGGAAAATTTCCCATTGATTAACGCTGAGCGATGGCTTATTGGCCAGGGCGCTTGCATTTGGTTCCAGAATCTGTGGTTCGAGTCTCCCTATTGGCATCGATGTTTGTAGCCGTTCGAAATCGGCTTAAAGCAGTAGGTTCTGGTCTAATTAGCCCTCGTGTAGCCAAAAATGACAGCCAAAAACCAACCCACCTCCATTGATTAACATTGAGTGGGGAATTGAAGATCTGAAGATGAACCCCTGCCTAGAGCTATGCCTCGTCCTTAGCTGGCTGATACACGCAATAGATGTATCCTGGACTCGTCTCAATGTTGTTGAAATGTGAGTATAATTAGTGCTTCATTCACTCGGACTGTGCTGAGTGGCAGTAGAATGAGTTGCCAGTAATTCATTTTGCGTAACTGCTTTCATTTTTACTTTGTTACTGAAGGTTGCCTTGCGTAAGCATCGATAAAAAGAAATTCGATTACACTCCTAAAAAGCACAGCCCCGCATATCGTCTGCAATCTGGGTGCGTGCTGGCAGATCGTTCAGGATGTTGAGTGCTCGCGTGCGAATCGTCTATCACGAACGCACACTGAAAGTCCGGAATAAATGAGCAGACATTTATTGACAGTTACGGTTACAGACGGAAGGAGTACTTTTGCAATCACTGATGCGTCTCGGGTGAGTTCTAATGACCTCTGCGGAGTCGACTGCCGGTGAGTCAGAAGTACTTGAACGGTTTTTCATGCGAAAATAAATCAGAAGATTCTTGGATATACGTTTTACGACGAGTTTAAGAGATTTCGGGAAATTGCTCCTTTTTCTTTATTTATTTCTGTGGTGAAGCGGTGTGGAAATTTCTCATTTGATTTTGCTAAAGATTTACCAGTGTTGTGTTGCGTTTAGACATGTAACTCGAATTGATACTTCGTGCTATTATCTTTCATTGTATTTGTTGTGTTCAGTTTTCATATTTAGCAATAAATATATACAAAATGAATTCTAATAATAAAGTTGTCAAATACTGTCGTAATATATTACTCTAACAGTCCTCGGGACAAAGTGATTGCCGCGTTGGGAAAAAAAATTCTTGCACTAATGGATCTTGGGATTTGAGGAAACACTATAATGCGTTGCCGAAAATCACAAAACAGCGATTGTAAATCTTATTTCCTTATCTCTCCAGGTTTTCTGTAGTTTTATAGATCACTGTAGTTCCGTATGTCTACCATTGCTACTTTAAAAGACTTTAAGGTTGTTGTGTATAAAACCCTATTGGATGCTATTGGACCCTATCGCTTACCTCAATGTTAACTTACGGGGAAAATTTGTCCAAGGATTGAAGACTTGAATTTTAAGATTAAAAAAAAAAAATATGTACTCCGTAACAAAGAACGAAATTTTACACCTTGGGTCTTTTTTCGTGTTTAAACGCTCTTAAATTCTTTTGATGGATGAAATTTATAAAATGAATCCTGTTGCAAGGTGCAAAAAAGTTCAAGCTCTCCGAAAATACCATTTATATTGGATTATTAGCATTTACGTAGCTGTCAAAGTAAACAAATTTCTCCATAGGTTATCATTGAGGTGAACGAATCCAATAGGGTTAGTACACCTTAAGTACGAACTAACTCAGATTATTTCAAACTCTAGGATTTTAAAATTGCTAAACTCTCAGAAACTCTCGTTAAAATTTTTTTCTGGAACATCATATTCCTTCACAGCAAATCCAAATGAAGCTTAACACTGTCTCACAGATGCTACCTTTAACTCTGTGCTTAGTGGTATAATGGGACTAAAAAATCAATAGGTATAGATAAAGTTAGCTTTACCCGAGCTTTACTTGGTCAATATTTAACTTCGTTATTCGAAAAAGTGCCAAATACATGTGCTAAACGAGACAAAAGTTTAAATTTTTGACAGTATGCAAGACTTTTCCTGGTCATGACCAAACGAATAACGACATTGTTCCATTCTAAAGCAAAAAAATATCGATTTTAAGCGTGTAAATGCAACGATAGTTGAATTTTTCAAGAATTCTGAAAATCTTTACCTATAGACTTTGAAATTCTGTCGTCCTTCAAAATACGCGTTCAAAAACAATCTCCCCCCCCCCCCCCCCTCAGAAAAAAAAAATCAGCATTCGAAAACGTCATTTTTGCTTGTTATCTTACTATGCAATGTACAAAAATGTAAGATATTCTTAACTACAGAATAATAGCATTACTCAACAGGCACTTTTGAGGTAATTCCTCTATTTAAGAGAAAATCAACAGGTGGAAGTCATTTACAGACACAGACATTATCAGGTATTTACAGTTTTAGAAATCGAAAGAAGATAAAAATTTAGGGACAAAGGAAATTAGGGGAATGTTTATTTTTTCCCACGTAATTTTGCGGTACAAAATTACCTTCATTTTCCCCACAGTTAGATATCGTTTAGGGTATTTTAAAAGCGATTTTAATGGCTAATATAAATAAATGCCAAGCTATCGCTTTTAAATTTCTCAATTTCCACTACTTTGAAATTCTCCTTTTACCTTAAATTATCTTTATTTCTCGTATTTGGTGAGTTCTTAAAAGTATAAATCTAAATATAGCTCTATGTCATATGTCTTTTAAATTTTGCCAAGTTAATTTTGATCCTCTGAAGCAAGTTCTGGATTACACACGGAAAATTCTTATCTTATCTTGCTAGTAACGAATTCCATCAAAGTTAAGGTTGACTGAGTGTTAAGATTTATGAATTTAACGAAGCTAATCTGTTCCGTGTTCGGTGAATTTTGATTTTCCCTGATCAATTTCAAGTGTATTTATCAAATTTTATATTTTATAGCCAAATTTCTAGTTTGACAACATAAGTTCCACCTTAGTGAACCGAATTTCATATCTTATCAATCTCGTCTGTGATACTCCATCACGATTTCTGCTGAGACAAGTGATTGTACATTTTACTAAACTAATAAGACAAAATTTTTATTAAACTGAAAATATGTACCTATATTTTCTCACTAATAAAAACGGTCTTAATTTTGACCAAATAATTTCTACATGTTATAGTAATAAAAAAAGCGACTCCACGTTGTTGATGAACATGGGAGGACATTTCAGTTTCTAGCGCAGGTAACGCGAGGCAGGAGCTGTGCAACGTGTGCCGTTGCGCAAGTGCAATACTTGAGGAACGAAGTATAGAAAGCGTGAAAGAGGATTTGGCAGATCGTACAGCTGTAAGGCTCATATTTCTCATGTGAGGTAAAATTGAAGTAGCTCATCTGTGCTATCAATGGGTTCGGGAAGTATGATTAGGGATACGTAAATTTCGCATGAAAAATATTTAAATTTCGCTACAAAGAAAAAAAATACGATAAAATTTCGCATTTATTCGCAAAAAAATATAAATTCAAAAATTTCACATTTATTTTTAAAATATCATGATTTTACTTACTTTGATAGGTAAGTATCAAAATTCTTACTTAAAAGCTAACATTGTAGTAGTCTCCACATTATATTCCTTAAGTCTTTACCTTCTGTCATTAATTACTATGTTGTACATACTAAAATATCTCAGCATCTACGCTGTTAAAGGGACTCTAGAGGCTTTGTATGGCTGCCTTTGCAAAGTTAAGGTAGCAGCATTTCGTTGCAATTAAAATCTGTATAACATCAACAGGAGTCTCTTGGTTGACTACTGTAAGTAGCTGAAATACCCTTGACTTTGGTGCTCAAGAGATGTTCTTATATCTACTAAATTGTTCCATAAAACTTGATGGGTGATTTTTACAGGGAATTCAATTTAACTTGATGGGTGATTTTTAGGTTCGAAACCGGTACGGACAAACTGTCTGGGTGAAATTCGGAGCACATCTGAAGGAAAGTGAGATTTCTCAGTTAAAAGACTGCGAATGGTCTAAGTTAAGCAATTATGTTAATAAATTATTACAATTATTACCAAATTTTGCTTAAAAAGCCATTTATCACCGAGTTTTCGCCGAAAAGTAGTAAAGAAATAATTTTCGCATTTATTCGCTCATATCGGCAAATTTCGCATTTATTCGCATCTATTTCGTAAATACGAAAATTACGTATCCTTAAGTATGAGGAAACGTAGCATTGTGTAACTTATTTAATTGGGACATAAAAATGTCTGAATTCCCCCCACCCCGAAAAAGAAAAATGATTTTAAGACTACGTCTTACAGTGATGTCGCATTGCTACTCCTGTACGGATTTAATTTTCCGCCAGAAAGGGAGAAAGATGCCCAAACCTGCGTCACATTCCACGTACATAAACACCTGTTATTATACAGCTGTGTGTTAGCAGGAATAAAAGAAGTGCTGAGGGGAAACGTTATTACAACAAACAACGACAGCTCTTCTTTGGATGATCGGGCTCTCGTGTGCAAACAACAATAAAAAAAAGACTCCACAGATGGTATCCGCAGCTTTTTTAAATGAGTGGCGAAAAGTAAAAAATATGGCACGTGATTATACTAAAGGGGAATAAACCTTATAAGTCATGTCCCGGAGATCTGGCCATATGCGCTGTGGATAAGCCCATCTGCCTCGAGCCTTTATTTTTCAAACAGAAAGTTGATGAAATATTTTTAGATTTTTTAAAATTATTTACCTGGTTAAAATATTAATTTTTGATTCTGATTACCTATGTGCGATTCTATTTTAAAGCCAATAAAAGGTAAAGTTTTGCTTAAAAACTTGCGGATGGGAATGTGTGGTGTCAAAAGACCTGGACTTTATTTATTCAGGGAATTTATTAAATTTTTTGCCACCTAGGCCGTCTGCACACGGAGCAACTCAAAAGAAACTGATAACTGACTCAAATCACAAACCATTCCGTGATGAGTCGCAACCTATGTAATTGAATGGAGCCACGCACACGACGCAACTGGTTACAAACCCGTCGGACGGGTTTGTAACCAGTTGCGTCGTGTGCGTGGCTCCATTCAATTACATAGGTTGCGACTCATCACGGACTGGTTTGTGATTTGAGTCAGTTATCAGTTTCTTTTGAGTTGCCCCGTGTGCAGACGGCCTTATAACTGTCTCACTACTATATAATATCGCAGCCCGGCAAGAAAAGTGACACAACTCAAAAATGTAGCATTTGAGAAAAATCAACTTAATGCTATACTGCTTGAACAAGCGTTACAATAAAACTGATACAACTGCCCTCAAGTGAACAGATTTCGAAATAGAGGTGTGTCGCTTTTCGGGCACGATGGGGCACTTAATACATATATTTCAATGACATAACCTCAAAATTGCCATTTTTTTAACTTGTGTCACTTTTTTTGCCTGGGGGCGATATACCCAAACATTCATAATATTTATTGTATTAATTCTGCATTTTACCTAGCATATGTCTATTTCACGAATTTGTAGTGAAACGATCAAATTATAAATTTTATTTTTCATTTAAAAAAAAATTATTTCTACTAATCTCCGAATTGCATTTTACCTAATTAATTTCTATTTGGTCAAAATAATCTATACTGAGGTATCAAATTTAATAAATTTTGTTCAACTAATATCTATTTTACCCCTAAATTTCTAATCTCTTACCTCTTTTGAATGAGATGATTTGAAATACGTAAATTCAAATGTCTTTTTGAACTATACTTTCATTATGGACAATCGCACCCACTGTTTCCCGGGCTGATGAACTAAATTAATGGATTTTGAACTAATGGTAAACCTTCATTTGATGGATTAAACCTTAATTTAATAGATTTTAAGAAAGTGTGTGTCCATGTTTTCATGATTAAATATCTATGTTTGTGTTTACTGGCGTTTCTAAGTTTGCAAGTTGAATCCCGATCTCAACTGTCAATTTGGAACATCACTTGATTGTTCCCTGACACTTTGGCAAGAGAATCGACCGAAAAGTGCTCTCCAGAGTTTGAAAGACCTATTTTTTTTCTTGGATGAGCTGCCTTTAATAATCCACTGTTTCTTCAGCGATTGTTTACTTTAAAGGTGCAAGTGTTCTTTTCGCACGTGCTTCTTTCGTAATGACCCATTTTGGTCAAGATGTGTCTCGCGTTTACCTCTAACAAGGTATTGATAGAAGCAGGCTTTGCATTACGTGCATATTAATAACGTTGACTTTCTGTGTTTGGCCTACAGAACCAAGATGTTCCTAGCTTAAGTTAGTGCCATACCAGGTATTTTTTTTATAGCTTCTATAAATAAATTGTAATTTCCGAACATTTTTTTCTTGCTCTATATTTGATTCTGGATTTAGTGTAGTATTTCCACAAAATTTGAAATTATGTTATTTACTGTTATTGACCTTGTATTTCATTCCAAATACAGAAAATCTGAGAAATACTTTGATTGATATATATATAATTTTTTCCCCCCTCAGATTTTCTATATTCGGAATGAAGTATATATATATATATATATATATATATATATATATATATATATATATATATATATATATATATATATATATATGTAACATGGGAGACAGAACGCAGGCCCAGAAGATATCTAGTATCCCATGCTACGGTGAGTAGATGAAGTTATTAGAGAATAGATTTACTCCATGACCAAATACGACAACCACGGGCTTGTTACGGGAACATTTTTATTGAGATCACCGACCAATCCGTCGGTATGGATGCAGCAAGAGACAGTACAGGAATCCGTCCTACTTCCGGACGTCACGGGTTATATAAACTTCACCCCATCACGTGATTAAAGGGTGTGTCTTAATAGTTCATTGGTTTAAAGTTGTTGTTGATGTGCAGAACTGATTTAAACTTGTACTGACGCCGCGCCGAGTCCTTTTAGTTAAAAAAGACAGCCATCTTGAATGATTTTGCCTAAGGCTGTAATAATGGAATTTAACGCGAATGCCCAAAGGGAATTAAATGTTTTAAGGAATTAAAAAAGGGTTTGTAATTTGGAATAGTAAAGTGAGGAATTAATAGTTTTTAAATGTTAAGAGTGTTGAATTAAGAAATTACTAGTTTTTAATATATATATATATATATGAATATATGAAAGAGAGAGAGAGAGAGAGAAATGAGTCTATTAGGATAAATTTTAAATAAAAATATTATAGGATAAGAAAAGCGAAGTTTCAAAAGGCTTTCATTTATTTAAAAAAAATCCTTCGCTTTATTTTATTTTAAATTAAATAGAAATTGGTATGAGTTTCATACGTATTATGACGGTTCAGAATCTGTTTTGTGACACTGCAAGTTTGAAAGGTAAAGCTCTTTTGATGGTAAACCGGATTTGATTCCCTCTAGAAATGTCGGACTATGAGGTAGGATTTGCTATTATGACCGCAATGTAAACATCCTTTCATGCTAGGGGAAATCAAGTTTGTGGAAGTTGAGCTATCCTTAACTCTGTGCGTAGATTTTCTGTAATTATCAACGTCAAAAAGAACAATAGTAATGATAGTAACACTTAAAGATAGTTTTTATGGGTTGAATAAAAATAGATCAGATAAAAAATTTGTCGTAATGGTACATTGTAGTTGATGCTGAAGTGGTAATAATAACAAATATTTAAGCATCTTATATGGGTTGAATAAAAATAGATCTGATAAAATTTTTTCCATGATGGTACATTTTAGTCTGATGCTGAAATAGTAATAATAATAACAAATATTTAAAATTAGTTTTTACGGATTGAATAAAAATAGATCCGATAAAGATTTTGCCATACTGGTACATTTTAGATTGATGCTGAAATAGTAATAATAATAACAAATATTAAAAGATAGTTTTTATGGGTTGAATAAAAATATATCTAATAATAACAAATATTTAAATAACATATTTAATAATAAAAAATATTTAAAGATAGTTTTTATGGGTTGAATAAAAATATATCGGATAATTTTTTTTCCATGATGGTACATTTTAGTCTGATGCTAAAATAGTAATAATAATAACAAATATTTAAAATTAGTTTTTATGGGTTGAATAAAAATAGATCCGATAAAGATTTTGTCATACTGGTACATTTTAGACTGATGCTGAAATAGTGATAATAATAACAAATATTTAAAATTAGTTTTTATGGGTTGAATATAAATAGATCCGGTAAAAAATTTTGTCAAATAGTAATAATAATAATAAATAGTAATAATAGTAGTAATAAATAGTAATAACAATAACAAATATTTAAAGATAGTTTTTATGGGTTGAATAAAAATAGATCCGATAAAAATTTTGTCCTAAGGGTACATTTTAGACCGATGCAGAAATAGCAATAATATTAACAAATACTTAAAGATAGTTTTAATTCGCGAGATTCAATTGGATACGATACAATTTTTGCCGTAATGTGTACATTTTAGACTGAAGCACAAAGCGCTTTAACTGTTTGGCTTTCTCTGGGTGGTTTTCGACTCCGATTAATCAAAAATTAAATGAGCGTTCGGGATCCAGTGCAATATTTTTCTGATAATAACAGTTTAGATAATATTCTAAAGTTAAAAAAATATCATTTATTTTACTCTGATTGTCATGTGAATAGGTGAAGAAGCAGAAAAATAAATTGATAGGCTGGCGTGTGTAGAGCTCATTGTCATTTTTGCAATATAACGCTCACTCCTTTCAACAACGTCATTTCTCAAAAATCGGCGATTTTCAGTTATGCCTGTTTTCAGAATGCCCTGAAAGAGTAGTACAGGTACCCCTCCTACAGCACGGCATCTTACAACACGGTTTCTCTTTAACACGATAAGATAAATTGCGGGAACCCTCGTATAACACTGCAACCTGTAACACGGTTTCGCTCTAACACGATAAAAAAAAATTGCGAAAACTTTTGTACAACACTGTACTTCTATAGCACTACATAATATGATTTTTGTTTAACACATTTAAAAACTAAATTACCTTAAAATAATGACGGGAAGGAATAATGAACTATAGTGGCTTTACATGAAAATGTAGAAACAAATTATAATTTATTTATTTATAACTCTATAAAATTACAAGAAGGCCTAAGCTAAGCTGAAAATCTTGAATCATTTTTACTGAATGCAGACCCTTCCGCTGAAAAAAGCCGAAAATTCAAAAGGGAGCTGCAAAATTGTCTATCTCCATACCGTGAATCTACAATGACCTTGTAAGAACCAGCGAATAAACCAAAATTACGGATTTTTTAAAGAGGATAGAAGGTGCAAAAAATCTAAATGAAGAAAAAGGTTCTGAAAGTGAAGGTGATATCTTTCAATCGAAAAAAGTTCTTGTTTGATTGTACTGAGCAGTGACGAGGAAGAAATTTATTAAATTAAGGCCGCATTAAATGAAAATAATATTTTTTTTTTTGTTTCTTTTCGTTTTGTGTTATACATACATTTATATTTTTAATAAAAATTAAGTTGGTTATATGGAATTAAAAAAAATGTTTGTTTTTAATAAGTTTTCAGAACGTAATCCCCTTTTTTGAACTGTCTCTGGGTCTCATATAACACGGTGTCACACAACACGGCATTTTCTAGGAACCTATCTACCGTGTTATAGGAGGGTCACCTGTGTATATCCCTGTAAGATCGTCATATCTCACCGCTCAATATTTAACCGCTAGAGAGCAGAATTAATACTGATTTTTAATGCATTTGATTCTACTTTTAAACTTTAAAATCCTGAAAAATCACGTTATTTGAGATAGAACGTTGTTGAAAGGAGTGAGCCATAAGAGCTAAATACAAATTAATAGGATTAAACAAATTTTAATCAGCGAAGATATTTTTTAGATGTTTAGAGAAGTTTTTATGTTAGACTCCTAGAAATACATAGAAATATTTATTTGAATGGTTTGAAGAATAGGTAAAATTTTCTTTACTTTGTAGAGAAACTAAAGTTTTTAAATTAATTTTTTCGTGAATGGCACCTGTTAACTAAAATAAAATCATACTACTTTCTACTTTTCAGATACAATATCGTTAAGTGTTTAACTTTAATATATGGCTGTCTTAGAGTCTAGATTTTCAAATAAATGCTATTCTTAAAGTTCCATATAAAAAAGTATGAGAATAATGAAATATTTGCAAACAAAATAATTCTGCTCATCCTAATTGCAAAAAATGTCAGATAATTTCCTAGAGACTTTAAATTGAAATGACTTTCATTTGAGAATTGTCGGAGTGTTGGATTCTTGTTTTCTACAACCGAGACTCCATTTTCATGTCATATCGTCACTCGTCGGCTAATGAAAGGACGATGACTTACATTCCAGTGCTGACAAAATTTCGCACTTCCTCGAAAACAATGAGATGATGCTCTTCGCTCCAAGCGAAAAGAATTGTATTCTTTTACCACGTGTATTTCCATTTCAAACAATGGCATTAATTTACTCCTACAGCACTCGTTCTCCTACTTAAGTCTGCAGCAAGGTGGATTAACAGAGTCATGCTATTTATTTCCAATTTTGTGGGTTGCAAGCAGCGACGCGAGAGGCAATGATGCATCAAGGAAGTGTCGCAGCTCTCAAATCTAAGTGCGAGAATCTCACTTAACTCTTGCATTTTTTTCACTCTTGCATTTTTTTCATTTGGTTATTTTAATTTGAAAAGAGAACTAGCTCCCACTGTTTTTGACAATTCCCCAGAAGCGACATCTGTCTTAAAGTACGTGTCTGATTTAGAATCCTGTGTTTGAGTCGGGGGCTTCCGTTATTCAAAATGGGAAATTACTTGCGACAAATGCTGTCCAATACAAAGTTCCAACAAGACTTTGTAATGCTTCAAAAAGGTCTATTTTTTTTTCAAAATTATTTTAAAGGACTGTAAAATGGCGCTATTTTTATCCTGAAAATCCCGAGAGAGGCAATGATGCATCAGTGAAGTGTCACATCTCTCAAATATAAATGCGAGAATCTCACTTGCATTTTTTTTTTCACTCTTGAATCTTTTATTTGGTTATTTTAATTTGAAAAGGGAACGAGCTCCCACTGTTTTTGACAATTCTCCAGAAGCGACATTTTGTACAAGGGCCTATTCACGTAGAATCCGCCAGCGTCAACGTTACTCGAATTATATTTAACCAATTACAAACCTCCAGACGATTATCAACGAAATTGTTAAGGCCTGTGACTGGTTTAAAATATGCCAATACGAGTAACGCTGACGCTGACGGATTCTATGCGCACAGACCCTTAGAGTTCATACCTTAGAATCCATACCTTAGGCCCTTAGAATCCTGTGTTTCAGTGCAGGCTATTCATAATGCGGGAAAATGCTTAAGACAATTGCTGTCCAATACGAAGTTCCAACAGAACTTTTTAATGCTTTAAAAAGTCTATATTTTCAAAGTTATTTTCAAGTACTGTAAAAAGGCGCTATTTTTTGTCCTGAAGTCTAAAAACAGTTCTGATTTCGACCTAAAGACTGAGTTTTTTAGGGGTTCTGGAATACGTGAATATTACACTGAAAATCAATGAAAGCACAATTTGCAAATATGCTAAAATAAAATAGATTTGTTTCTGTTACAGCCGATAAAGGTTTTTTAAAGTTCACAAAATTGAAAATATACGTATTTTGTCATTATTTTTATAGTTTATAAAAGTGCAAAGGTTTCTTTCCTTTTTGCATGGATGCAGTTTTTCGTTTTCTAGTTTCAAATATTTTAAATTTAGAAAAGAGAAGAGATACCGCTTATCAGTTTTATCGTTTCCATAAATTTTACGCCCCCATATGATTATCAGTTACTTGGAATTTCAAATAAGTAATTTTAATGTGAAATTGATCTTATTCGTATCAATTTATTGGTGGTATATTGGATTCAAAGGCAAACTTAAGTACAGGAACTAATCTAGAAGCGATAAGCAAACGCTGAATGATTCCTGAAGAAATTTTTATGCATTTATATTATAACTAGCTGAAAACCCGCACTTCACCACGGAGTACATTCAAATTAAATGCAACGATCAATGTATGCAATTAATGCCAAATATATATATATATAATAAATACGACGATCAATGTATACAATTGATGTAAAAAAAAACAAAAAAATATTTATAAAAAAATCGTAAGGGATGTTTTTATAGACAATATAATGTAGAAGAAAATATTCAAATTAAATCTAATAGGACATACTAAAGAATATAGTACAGTTAATATAGTACAGTTTGAGGAACATAATATCTTTACTGTATTTTAATATTTTTTTTGGATAATATCCAATCGTCTGCCGCATTAGAAAGAAAAAAAATTTTTTTTGTCTATTTAGTTGTTATGCACGTGACGATAAATTTATTTAAAGTTCCAGAAAAAGAAAACACGTGATCAGCATTTAATAAATTAAATTCTAAAAATTAATCTTTAAAAATTCACCAAATATCAGAAAATCGAGGTAAAGATTCGAAAAAGATTTCATTTTAAAGAAATTTTTATGATCTTTCTGGTGATATAAATTTTATAACCCTCAGATAATTATCTTAAATGCAGCCTTAAAAAAGAGTTACAAAACAGCTTAAAAATTTAATTTATAAAAATCTAAGCCGAATTTTTCAAAAATCTTTCTTAGTGCACCCCTACACCATAAGAAGAATCGCCATGTAAAATTTCAGCCCTTTAGGTCCATCGGTTTGGTCTGTGCGTTGTATGTCAGTGAGTCAGTTACGGAACTATTTTATATATATAGATACCATCGCTTTTACATCTGTATATATCGTTAATTTTACACCTTTTATATATCATTGCTTTTATCGCCTCTATTACTGTCACTTTTTTTATTGACTTTTATATGGATGGTTGTCCTGCATTGTTCTGTGTTTGGCGCTGCTTGTCCCTTTTGGACCTTGCGACAATAAACCTCATCCAACCAACCAACCAACTTTTCTAACCTCACATCCCTGATATATACTCCTACTCAATCCACTTTCTTTAATTACCAAAATTCATTAGCGAAGTCAAGATTTTTGTGTGGGGGAGGGTTTGAATTTCCCGTATACCAAAAGTTAGTACCAATTTTTAGTGCTTTAGTAGATATATTCGTACAATTTCGGTTTTGAAGAGATTTAACTGTTAGCTTCCTCCTCGCTGTGCCATTGCTTAATGGAAATAAACAATTTGGCTTTCAACTGGCGTCAAGTCTCTATCCAACATGCTGCGTCACTTTATGTAATCAAAAACTACAAACGAAACGAGATCGTTAGAAGCATCTGCTAACAAACGTTCAGGAAATTTGCCAGGGAACAGAAAGGAACTTGTTCTGCAACGGCCTTGCCAGGAATGTGCTCCAGTGCGCTGGGTAATGACGGAGTTTCCTACTCGCGGGGTCATTCTTCCGAAAGTCTTGGGCCAGCGGAGATGGAAGGGTAACCTGGAATAATATTTGGTTGGCACGTTACGCTGCCGTGGCTTCATTACACACAAACGGTTGTGTGGGGGAGAAAAACATCTGTATATTACAGTCAGTAAGACGGCCGACTTGATTACAGGGATCGCATGGCGCACAGACGCTGTAATTGGAGTTCCTTAGTGGACAAAATTCACGCAAATGGGATGGGATGTAGGCTGGTGTAACCGGAGTTGGACTGAAATAAACCCCTAAGGTAATAATATTGTGCTAGGTTTTGTTATCGCATCAAAATTGGCACAGTCTATGGGCGTGTTGTTATTTCAGTAATATATTTCACCAATACTGGTAGCCAATGTACATGCAATAATGGCATCTCTTTGGCAATATAGGTAGATACTCGTATTGACGGTCTATGAAAGGGTAATAGAGAGGGGGGTGGTATTGTGGGTATATATTATATTATAACTGCTGTATTGCTTACATTTAAGCATTTTACTTAATCCATTTTAGTTAAAATTTCTTAAGTCACTTCACATCTTTTACCGAGCGATTATTCCCTGAATGTTCATATATTCCAAGCCTTGTACAAACAGAAAACATGTTCAGTATTAATTTCTAACCTTTAAAGTTTGTTTCTGTAAAATAAAGTCGCTTATTACCCGATGAATTTAAAGAACTGTACCCCAAAGAGTTTATATCCGACAGGATTACTCTGTGAAATAGGCTACTATCAACCATCGCTATTCTGCAATTTGTTTTGATAAAAACGTGATACATTACCGCTGTATTTATATTTTGATAATCATAAAATTCTTATACTTTATTGCATTGCTAAATATATATTGTTTAATTAATAAATGGAAAGAAGCTAGCATGATCAGTATTTATAAGAACAAGGCGATTTGACTTAGAAGATATATCCTCTTTACAGACATTTTCTCTCGAAACCGTCCTTCTGAAGGTCTCTAAACACGCAACCCGTCCTTGATCGCAGAAGGTGCAACATCACTCATCTTCTAACGACTATGCTGTCATTCTAATTCAACATCCGGATGTTTTTCACGACCAAGATCTCCTCCGTGAATGAATACATAAAGCTGTCAGAGATTTTTTTTTACCCTGAAAACACCCTCGGTGACATAGTTTGGCTTCCTTACTCAATGAAACAACATGCATGTTGTCCCCGTTTTTGGAAGTTTCGCGTAAAAGAGCTCGTATGATAATTTTTATTTTTGAACGGGGAATGTTAATAGCAGTTTGTTGTGCTTTTCAACTGCTAGAGGACACGCCAGTAGTCAACCATCTGTAAAGGGTTGTGAATATATTGGTGAAAATCTTTACCAATAAAACCGTGATGGTTGTCCCTGGGATTGAAGTTATATCTGAGTGCTGTTAGAGTTTTTCTTTGATATGAAATTATAAAATATTATGATAAATCATAGAAGGTATTTGTGTAAATTAAATAAATCAAGGTAAATCATTCAGAGTAATTGTCTCACGAAAAAACTGAGAAAGCATACAAAATAATTGTCTTACGAAAAAAATGATAAAGAATGCAAAATAATTTTCTCGTGGAAAAAAATTATAATAAAGCATACAAAATAATTGTCTTGCGAAAAAAAATTATAAAGAATACAAAATCATTTTCTCGTGAAAAAAAATTATGATAAAGCATACAAAGTAATTGTCCTAGGAAGAAAAATTCTAAAGAATACAAAATAATTTTCTCGTGGAATAAAACTATGATGAAGTATACAAAATAATTGTCTTACTAGTAAAAATTATAAATCATACACAATCATTTTCTCGCGAAAAAAATTATAAAACAAACAAGAGAATTGCCTTACGGGAAAATTATGGTAAAGGATATGGAAACGAATTCGATTTCTCAAAAATATGATAAAGCATGCAAAATAATTGTCTCGTAAAAAATATATTGTTGTTAAAAATCTCTCACGCGTGATTTTATGCTTTGGATTTTACACATTGTGACTCGTGATTTTACACATCTCGTTTCTGAAGTTGGTATGAATGAAAAGGTTTTGCATTCATCATTTGGGTGAGTAGGGAGAATATCTCATTCAAGATTTTATTTAACAAAATAGTAATTTAGTATGATATACAATTTCAGTTTTGCTTATACGTGATTCTTAACTGGTCTTTCATCTACTAATGGATCTCGAGTCCCAAGTTTTATGCGTTCGAACAATGCTTAGCACATTAAGATGTTCCAATTTTTTCTAACTCTAGAGATTCTTCGCGAAAGTACTTTCGATTGGTTTTATTCTTAAGCACTTTTTCAGTCAGAGGAAAGATGCACGCTGTCCTAATTTTAAACGATAATGTGGAATAATTTTGTTTTCAAGTCTGGAATGTGAAGTTTGTTTATGCGTTTAAGTTGCTAGAGGACATTGATAATTGGTGAACTGTAAAGCGTTCACTCTAAAGTGATTGGATCCAGAATCCGTTCTAAAAGAAATCCGTTCCAACTCTTGTATTTTGTGCATATGATGTGCAGTCATTCCAATTAGAGCAAAAAAGCTCGAATGAACTGTTTCTTTTTTCAGATTATATTTTACCCTAAATGCACTTAAGTATACCTAAATATTGCTTTCATTTCAACGTTTTAGCGGGAAGTTAAGTTCTCAATTAAGTTTCAGAAATGGTGTTTTGAGTCGAAAAAAATGCGAAATCTCTTGCTACGGAAAAGAAAAACTTTGAAAATTACGCATCACAAGAAATTTAATTTTTCTAAATAGAGAATAAAAATATTTTTATTAAGGAATTGGAAAGCAATATTATTATTACTACTTAAGAAAGAGAAATTTAAGTGTAAAAATAAAGCTTTCAATATTCATCTATAAAGGGGAATGTTTTCGGCTTTGATGAACCTTGACAAAATTGAGTCATTGGACTTACTGAAAGATAACAATCACACCTTAGAAATTCAATCTAGAATACAATATACTACGAGAAGTACGGTGATATCATATCACGGTGTGACATCATACAAAGTGACATCAATATGATGTCACACCGCTCACACCTAAGAAAATTTATTGCTTATTAAAATTCTTAAAATATCTTCTATAATAAAGTTAATAAAAAGTTAAAATTACAAACTTTGATTTCAATCTTTCCCTCCTTTACACTATAGAACCATTGGAGTTATTGGCTGATAAAAATCAAACTTTAGTAATTTAGTCCCAACAAGAATGCAACCTATTCTCGACTTTGAAACACAGGGTAAAGTGGTTGACGAAATATTTTTCCAGTTGTTCCTGACTTAGTATCTCGTATTTAAACCCCAGTGACGTCGTACTATGTCCAAGTGATATTGTAGGGTGTAACCCTTGTGGGACTTGTAGGAAAAAAATATGGCCTGTAAACAGAATGGGACAGTACACCTTGAAAAATGGCCAAAAATCGATTTTCGTTTTTTACATTAATTGAAACCCGGATTTATTCGGAACAATTTGGTACCACTCTTTTTGTAATACGCCAATTACATCATAAGATATTAAAATAATTGTGAACATACAAACACTTATTTTGAACTGATTAATCTTAGACGAAAAATCCCATATTCCTCTGAGACACACGTTGAAAGCATTTTTGGCTGACAATTAGCCATGTAAGTTTGTGAAAGACCAATCATTAACCTTTGATTGTGTATTAGAACATGTTTTGATTAACTATATATGTTTTAAAAAAATTGTCAGTATTAGTAACATAAACATCCTTTCACGAATGTGGTAAGATAAAGTTCCTTCTCACTACAATGCGAGAAAAAAATTAAGAGTTAAAAAATTAAAGCCTCTTATAGTCATCAATAGTGTAAAGGGTATTCTTTTTTGTTTAAAACTATCATATTAATAGAGAACGTAAACTAGTCTCAATTACGTTGAACACTATTTTACTAGACGAAATGCTACAACTTTATCCGTTTAAAAAAAAATTCACTTGCGTGTATCAATAATAAAAAAAATCCTTATTTTTAGTATGTGAGTGGGAAAATCTCTTTACTGAAATGCGAGAAAAACCTCATTCTTACCAGTGTCAGAAATATCTTAATTTTTACCAATGCGGGAAAAAAATTAGAGTTAAAAAATAAAGCCTCTTATAGTAATCTATAAAGTAAAGGGTTTTCGACTTGTTTTAAACTGTCTGATCACCAGCAGAAAAATCACAGATATCTCTGACACAATTGCGATGAAGATTATTTTGCTAGACGAAGTGCTTCAGTAGTTTGTGGGAAATCAGTTGTGAATCGTTGAATGTGGATTAAAAGGATCTTTACTTGACTTCATTCATTCTGAAAAATCAAAAAAGCGCAACAAATTAAAAAGAGAGGAGAATTAAAAAGAAAAATCATATTTTTAGTATGCGTGGGTGTGGGGGAATCTTTTTTTACTTATGTGGAGGAAAAATATCATTTTTACCACTGTTAGAAAAATTTTATTTTTCCGAAAGGAACCTTTACGCACAAATTACTTCAAAAGAAACATAAGACTTTTACTGTACATAGAGCGACAGAGTAAAATAAATTTTAAGCAGGATTTAATTTGAAATATGTATCATCGCTGTAGTAATACAATTATACTCTCGAGGCTTAATGGGATGTAAAAAATATGAGGTTAAAAATTCATAAAAGCAAAGGGTTCCTCAAATCTTCTTCTAATGATATATATGAGATCCTGCGACCGTGCAAGGTCGACTCAGCCTTTCATCCCTTGAGTTAAGGATGCGACATCGACAACAAAAGATTGATGTTTTGAAACATCGATATTCAATATTAAAACATCGCCCCAAAACCATCGATGTTTTTAAATATCGATGTTTATGAACTTTCATTTTTTAAAACTGGTTTAGTAACCTCTAAGATTAATGTTACTTTGGATAGTCATGGAGGAGGGGGTAATTTACCCCCCCCCCCACCTCCTCTTGGTTGCTAGAGTCAGCGCATATCGCAGAATTTCCATTACACATTTTATTACTTTTACCAGAAAATTGAGGAAGAAATTACTGCAATTTATTAACAAGTCTTTTATTTTCAAATTAAATAATACAAAAGAAAATTACATATACCTATTGCATTTACACCAATTTGAAGTACTGATGCAAAACCAACGTATGGGGAAAACTGAACAAGCTTATTTTTTCTTTACTGTAAATAACAGTTACTGGGGCTATTGGGGCATATAATTATTATTCATTGGTTGTTCATTGCCATTTGTCTCTAATCGTTCCCCCTTTTGTATTAGTCCTTTTCAGAATTCAGACTTACATTTACTGAGTGGGAAAATTATGCTACGTGGTTAATTTTTTTAATTATGGTACATTTTCATTTAAAAAAAAAACATCGAGACAACGTAAAACATCGAGCACAAAACATCGATGTTAAAAAAAATCGGCTTCAATAAATCGATGTTTAAAACATCGACATCGATGTCGCATCCCAACCTTGAGTGGGTTGATAAAATGCGGACCAAGCATGCTTGGGAGCTACTCTGGGGGTCCCGCGTCAGGTTGACCTCCTGACCGAGACAGACGCTGTATGGCATCACAAGCCCATGGTCATGAAAGCGGAGATGGGCACCGCAGGCCTTGGTCCTCATTCGCACTGTTGTGCCATGATTTAGTTATATATATATATATATATATATATATATATATATATATATATATATATATATATATATATATATATATATATATACGTATTTATGTATTGGTTATGATTAAAGTGATTATGTTTTTCAGTTAGCAAAATATTTAGCGCATGAACGTTTACTTTAAATTTTGCGTACTATTTCTGATACCTTGTCAACTTTTCCTAAAAGTAATTTTGCCAAACTGAGAACGAAAGAGACACTTTATTTGCAATCAGAACTGTCGCCTTTTCCCTTTGACCGATATTTGATTACCTATACATTTTATCCGAACGTGTGGTCAGATACCAAAATTTTCAGCTCTGCTTGCAAAAGCACAATGTAAAAAACTTCAAGTCTCTAAATAATTTAGGAAATAAATATATTGAATTATTAAAAAATTTCTCATTTTGAAGGAGTAATTAGTCATTAATTTTATTATTTCAGTTTAGAGAAATGGAAATGATAGCCTGAACAGAATGCTCCCAAAATCGACGTGTATGGTAAAATAAATGTAAAATCTCTACATTCTAAAGGTCTTAGTAAAAGTTTATTGTGAACTATACGGTCTCCTGAAATGAAATATAACTTTTCTTATATTTATCCATTCATATATAGCAAAGCTTCTGTATGGCGGCTAGTTATGCTTCCGGAAAAAATAGCCGTTTTGATGGGTGGCCTTCGAAAAGAAGTGTCTTCCGTAGTATTGACTCTATGGAGTCTTGAATCGATTCTGAACAAAATATAAACGTTTAATGCAAAATTTAATATTTTGTGTGACGTAAAAATCTGTCTAACAAATATATATCTCAACCTTTAATTTGTCACAAGCTAATAGTTTATAATACTAATGGTGCACTAGTTTAGCGCCTTAAGGGTACTCACTGCAGATTCTTAAAATCTGAGCGTCACATCACTGCTTTAAGGACTCTTAAGTCATAGCTTAGCTTGGCATTACGGTTATTATGACACCGTTTTTATCCTTAAAGATGCCTAATAAATACGTCGTTTATGAAGCGTCATATTGAATCCAGAAGCTGTCTCAGTGACATACTTTCTGAACAGATAACACAAATCTCATTTCTTCGAATGAAATGGCATGCTGTCTGTTCCTTTTAAGTTACTCGCTCAAAATAATTCCTGTGATAATTTTGTTTTCGGGCATGAAACGCGAAGCAATTTGCAATCCTTTTCATAAAGTGCCAGAGGACATAAAAGCAATCAGTGGGTTGTGAAACACTTTATAATGTTTCGTTTCATTTGGATAAGTAGAATACGCTGAAAATAAGTCTTTTATTAATATATTGTTGCGTATGTTTCGATAAATGAACTTTAATCAATTCGAGGTATAATTTTAATGTGCCCAAATGTGTTCAGGCATTCATTTATCACTAGTTTGTTCAATTCCGATTAGATTTACCGCTTGATTAGTTCAATATGTAACTGTCGAATAACTTAACTTCTTCATTGGTTGTAAATGAGTCTTGTTCTTGCTCTAGTGCGTTTTTAAACGCGCCACTAATTCGCAAATTATTTATATTGATTAGATATAAATGATTGTTTAAGTCGGGAACTAAATTAAAAAGCATGGATTCATGCCAAAAAAAGTGTAAATCATATTTATTTTTTAATATGTTTTGTTTATCATTACGCATTAATATTTAGATATTGGAATGAACAGAACAGTTATTCACGGACTAGTCCTCGATTAGTCGACTCGTCACGGACTAGTCGACTTTTCACCCGTTTTACTTTTTTTTCTTGACAAAATTGAACCATTGGACTCACTGGAAGATGACAATCACACCTTAGAAATCCAATCTAGAATATAATATACTCCCGGCACTGTAAGTGCTTCCATACATAGAGAAGTACGGTGATATCATATCATGGTGTGACATCATACCAAGTGACATCATATGATGTCACACCACTCACACCTAAGGAAAGTTATTACTTATTAATATCTTTAAAACAGCTTCGAATAAAGTTAATCAAAAGCAAAAATTACAAACTTTGATTTTAATCTCTCCCCCCTTTACACTATAGAACCATTGGAGTTATTGGCTGATAAAAATCAAACTTTAGTAATTTAGTCCCAACCAGAATGCAACCTATTCCCGACATTGAAACACAGGGTAGAGTGGTTGACGAAATATTTTTCCAGTATTTCCTAACTTATTATCTCGTATTTATGCCCCGGTGACGTCATACTATGTCCAAGTGTATTGTATGATGCAACCCTTGTGGGACTTGTAGGGAAAAAAATATAGCATGTAAACAGAAGGGGACAGTAGCTACACCTTGAAAAATGGCCCAAAATCGATTTTTGTTTTTTATATTAATGAAAATCCGGATTTGTTGTTGTTACATACAATTTTTTAAAAAACTTAATCAATACAATTTATACACTGCCTAGACTGCTGGCCATTCATTTAAGGGGGCACCGTATAGGTGGCCAGCATTACCCCCTACAAGCCGGTCCCGTAATTTTTGAACCGAGTCAAGTGACGAGACAATATGGTACCACTCTTTTTGTGATACACCAATTACATCATAAGATATTAAAATAATTGTGAACATCCAAACAGTGATGTATATACAAAATTTTAACTTTAAATGCATTTATCTCAAAATGTGATTTTCTGACTTTGCGCGCATATTTCAAAAACTATTTGACATTAAGGCTTGAAATTTCTTACACATGTTCATGTCAACCTTATCCATAAAATGACCAAAAAGCTTAGTTTTCTTAAGTAATAAACATTTTACATTTTATGAGAATTTTTTTGAATTTTTAAATTTTTTTTATTTAATTGCTAATTATAAATATTGAAAATGAGGGTGATTAAAAGATTCTACGTCAATATATTAAGCCAAATGTTTTCTTTAAATTATAGTGTGTTTAATGTCAATAAATTAAAAATTAACTTCTTTTATGCGCTCATTGACACATAGTAATTATGAAAATTGGAAAACATGTTACTTAATTAACATTTTCTAATCAATTAAATAATTTACATCAGTTTATTTTTGTTACAACAAGTTATGTTTGATCTTACAGTTCAGAAATTTTCATTAAATTTGCTTCATTGTTTAATTAGTTGAAAATTATGAAATCTTAATCAATTTCATAGCATTTGTTTGCAAGTCCAAGGAGTGATATCCCCTTATAAATATTAGCGTAAGACAGTCAAAAACATATCAAATCAAAATCTTTAATCACATTAATAATTACCCATGGCTAAAAGTTTTTTCTAATTTTTTGAACAAGTAAGAATCCGTAAAATGAAATCAATTGAAAGCAACTGCCTTGATGATTGGATCATGTGGTCGCACTTCTTAGGAATGTTCTATTCTAAATATCTCAGAACTACGTCAAATCAGAATACACTTTACAAATAACAGGTCTCTAAAGGGAGAGATATTTTCTCTAAAAACCATGGCAGACGTTAGGAGATTACGTTTGTAAAATACGAACCGAATATTTAAAATATACCGCCTTTTTGGGTTTTCAGTTGAATTCCGGTCTTAAACAAAGTGTCAACGACTCCAAACGGAAAGGATATTTGAAGAATGCAGTTGTATTTCCAAACAAAGAAACGCCTAGATAAGTATCTTATGCAACAGATGTTATAAATAAATAAATTTATTTGCTGATAAAAAGATTGATACATTTTCTTCCATATTTCATCCATCCCTTCAGTATTTCATTCCTTTAACGATGACCCAAAATTTTATAATTGAATTAGGGGTTCTTTAAGGTTTTTAAGGGGTGTCTGTGATCGTAGATAACTTGCGAAACTTCTTTTTAAACACCATTATATATACCAGAGTTTCCTAAAGTGTGTTCTGCCAAAACATTTAGGGGTTTCCGAGATAGTCTGACGGCCGAGCCATGATTTATCTTATTACCTTCATATTTTTGTTTTTATAATCACTATTATTTGTTTTTATGAACACCCATTAGAATTTAAAAATATTTATTTAAATAGAAAGAACATCTCACCAAGTTTTAATAGCAATCATAGATTTCGATCATAGTATTATAGATTTCGATGTGTGGACCTTTTGTAGCACGACTAACGTCTAAATGGTAATATAGTTCTCGCCAAGTGTTTCGTAGCATATCAGGAGTTATTACACGAATTGTTTGGGGATTCATTAAATCCGTTGTTTATAAACAAAAAATTTAAACTGTGGATGAGTTTAAGAAGCGTATCATTCAAGCAATTCGTAATAACTCCTGATATGCTACGAAACACTTGGAGAGAACTGGAGTACCATTTAGACGTTTGTCGTGTTATAAAAGGTGCACACATCGAAATCTATGATACTATGATCGAAATCTATGATTAACAGTAAAACTTGGTAAGATTTTCTTTCTATTTCAATATTTTTTAAAAAGATTCTAATGAGTATTCCCTTAAAAATAAGCCATAACTTTTGGATACCTATAGCCCGGACACCCTGTATAATATAATCTTACGCTCACACGATTATTTTTTGTCGAAAAACACAGACACACATATACTGCGATTTTCTCTATGCTCATTGCAACAATGGTTAATTATAGTCTCTATCTGTATGTGCATGCGAGACGCAATCAGTAATTTTCTTAAAATGTGGCGTGTTTAAGAATAACTGTTAGCATAGCTTAGCATATATTAATTTATAAATACGCAAGATGCTACGATTTCGTAAATCGTGATAAATCTATTTTATCTGCTGCTTACTCGGTAATTATCTCGATAAAGCTGTTTTACCAGATAATAAAACTTTGAAAATGATGTGAAAAAATTGTTTCCATACGTAATTAGATGTTCTATCAGTTTTGAATTGCGAGTACTTAACCATGGTTCATGTAATTCAGTTCCCACGGCAATAAAGAAAGGTATTAAACTTGATGCTAAGTAGTGCACGTACCGCTGATTTTACGATGCTGATTCGTTCTGTGATTGAGAAAATCTAAAGCATTGTTGATGGTTTTATAAAAAAACCTTGACAATCGAGCCAAAAAAACTCTATGATTTTGCATATAATTATTCGAGTTAAATGCAGTTTTTTTGTCTATTTCAGTTAATTTACACTTAACAACTAATTTAAAATTCCAGTGAGTAAAAGGTTTTCTTCATTGGACATTATACTCGTAATTTTTGACGTCTAAGTTAAATGTTTAATGAGTGCTCTACCATTTTTTTTTTTACTTTTAAAATTTTCTTCGATTAAAATGCTGATGACTAGACTATGTACTAAGTCTTTTAAAGTATCTGTACACTTTCGAACGGTACAATTAAAAAAATAGGATTTGAATATGTCTTCCCATCTGTATTTTTTACTGCTACTATTTATTTCCAAAACACACACACACACACACACACACACACACACACACACACACACACACACACACACATATATATATATATATATATATATATATATATATATATATATTAGGTCAGTCCGTGAGAGAAAACTACTGCATCCATATACTTCATTTTGGTCTTAAACGAAAGATTTTAATCTGTAGATTTGTCAGATTTGGTTTTCGTAACCACAATTTCAATTAATTAGCAATAATTTACAATTAAAAAATTGCTCTCTGCGCATGCTCATTGACATGTTTAAATCTGGCTTTTTATATTTACTAAGCACTAGGTCGCATAAACACGTTAATTTGTTTAATCCGAGGAATCTCTCTTGCTCCCTCTCTCCCATTTTTATTTTTAATTATGTTTGTGGGATAAAGAACTAAACCTGAGCGAAATTGTTTATTTCGCGCTGCTGAGTAACCCTATTTCTTTTCCTTGGCTTCAATAGTAATTTTTTAAAGTGTATTTCTCTATTCTTAATATTATGATTTTCAACATTTGGCAATGATGTGTTGAGTATAATTTGTGTATTAGTGCTTTTGTTTACTATCCAGCCGTCATGTTTTGACGGGTACCATCTAGTAAGAGCCTACTTACCTTACGTAGTACCTACGTAAAGTAGCATTAAAGGCTTTCATTGCGGAAAATAACTGATACAGATAACAGTATCTCTAAGATGTAGATAAAAAATTACTGTTTTGTAGAAAAAAGTCTTAAAACTTCTAGTTTTTACCAAAGTCAAAAGACTATTTATTAAAAAATATAATTAAAAAAATTTATTTAAAAAATATTCATTATACAACTGTTAGATCGACCTTTATAAACATTTGTAAAATATTTTCCCAGAATTTCAAGCGTAACTAATTTTATATGATTTTTTGCGTGAAGAGGAAGGATGAAAAAATTCATTTTGGAGAAGAAGCCAAATTAACTTTTACTCAATATTCTTTTGTCAAGTTATACAAAGTATTAGTAAGTTGAATTCTCAGTAACATATCGCACCTCTGCTAGAAGAGTGTTACATCTCAAAATAGCCATATTTTCAGGAAGAGCTATTTCCTTTCTTCTTTAGCTCTTCCTGAAAATATAGCTATTTTGAAATGTAACACTCTTCTAGCAGAGGTCCTGTGCTAGAAGAGTGGCTTGTCACACACGCATTGGCTTGTCATATCCTTTTACAAAATTACAGCAGTTCAGAGATAAATTTAGTAAACTCGAAAATGTCAGGCAGTTCAAAAATCTAACAGCCATGCAAAAATTCAGAAAATTGAAAATATATTAAAAAGTTCAGGGAAATGACAAAAGAAATCAGAGTAAGTCAAACTTTTATGACTTTTATCTCTCAACCTATCATCTTTAATGAATTCTTCAATTCGTGTTTCAGCTGTCAGTTCCGAGATGACTTAATTTACTTTCAGCTGTAACAACTTTCGCTTTTCATGCCATTTAAGTTCTATAATTCATCATTGAATCATGTCCAGTAAGGAAAGGAATCACGGTTGGAAAATAAAACCTCATGTTTTATCGCTCTTAACTCATTATCATAAATGATTTTTGAAATTCGTGCTTCAGCTGTCAGTTCCTAGATGACTTAGTTTACTTCTTAGTTTACTTTCAGCTATAGAGATATGCACTGCTTATGCTTTTAATGTTCTATCATTACCCATCGTGTCCTCTCCCATAAGAAAAACAATAAGCACTGGAAAGCACCTCATGGTTTGTCTTTCTTACCCCATTATCATAAAAATGATTCTTCAAGTTCGGGCTTCAGCTGTACGTCCAATATCGACTTCGGTTACTTTTAACAATAGCAACTTTTTTATCTCATTTTAACTTAATCATTTGCAATCAAATCGTCTTCAATTAGAAAATAAATCAGGGTTGAAAAACACCTCGAAGGTATCTCAAGAACTTGTAATAGTTATCTAAAAATTAAAAATGGAATCTTTTATTTTTCAAGTATTTCTTATCTAGAAATTTAAAGATCAGGAATTTTAAATCTAGAAATTTTAATAAGCTACATATTTGCTAGAAAAAAAACTTAAAACTTTCCGCTGCTTAGATTAAAGAAAAAGGACCAAGGAGTTCCAATAAGGAAAAAGCAGGGATAAAATTGTGCTGTAAATTGTAGAGATATTAAGGCTGTTGTGTATTAACCTATTGTTGTGTATTAAACATGGAGAAAATGTGTCAAAGGATTTCCGACTTGGATTGAAGGATTATTTTTTTTTAAATTGTACTCCGTAAGAGAGAAAGAAATTTTACACGTGGGGAAATTTTTCACTTTAAAAAAATGCAAATAATATTTTAACATTTAAATTATTCGGGAAAAAAAATCTGGTATAATGTGTTTTTAACGTTCATCAATTCCTTTGGTGGAAGAAATTTATAAAATGGATCGTGTTGCAAGGTGCAGAAAAGTTCAAGCTAACTGAAAAAACCATTTTTATTGGATTATCAGCATTTATGTAGCTGTAAATAGGAGACACATATTGAGGTGAGCTTATCCAATACAGTTTGTACACAGCAGCCTTAAAGCATGAAGTTGGAACAAATTATGATACAAAATAAAAATATTTTTCTTCTCTCAACGACATATCTCGACATCAAAATTGATGTAGTTTGCATCATTCTGCGTTAGTATATCACATCCCCAAAGTCTAGTTTCTGCGTTCTGTAAAACCAGAAAGAAGCAGACCATTTACTCCAGAATGCGGCAATCAGCGAACTTCACAACACGATTTTTGATAGCTATAATATAGTTCCTGATCAAGATCGTTCGGCGGCGGAAGGATTTCAGGGGGAAAAGAATAAATTCAAAATGGTGCTACGCATGGAAGAACACTTCTGATTTTAGTTTCCAGTAAGAAAATTATTTTTCAGGCGTTTCCGCTGCGGGGTCAATCAGTCAGGTGGAGTTCTAAACCGGTCTAGTGAAAACCAAGCAACTTCCTCGATCGTCTGCGTCAAAAAATAACTTTTGGAATCATTCCTTGCGTAGTTGGAGTTCACAATAATTGAATTCTTTTGTTCCAAGCCCGGAAAAAGGACTAATAATGTTTCTGTCGGTTAGTTCGTAACGTGCGAGCACACGTGTTGGAGTTATAGAAAAAAAGAAAAGTGTTCCGTGTCGAAAAATAACAGTAATCCGTAGGAAATGGAACTGATACAAGAACACAGATTTTTAATTAATATTGCTTTCTGGCGTAGCGAAATGTAATTTTGCTTTCAAATGTGCATACGCGTAAGTCTAATGTAACGGAAAGGCATTTCGAGCAGAATATTAAATTATCTAATTTGCAGGCATAACTGTTTTTTTTCATTTCTGTTTCGTGGAAGTATCTATTTTTTTTATTATCTGTTGTTTGAAAACCTTCCCTAATACCGTATTTTTATTTTTTTATAGTTTTTCTACTTTTTAAGACTTATATCATTATGAAACGTAAGTCATAAACGTTAGATTTCATTGTGAATTTTAAGAACCTTCGTGTGGTTGCGTTTCCCACAAGTTTCCTGTAAGTTAGATCTTCAGGATTTTTGATTTAGAGTAAAATATTTCCCATGAAGCAAAAACTATTCTGGAAAGTTTATTTTCTAACCCGCAAAAGCAGTAAAATTTTTATAATCTCTGACGACAAAATATTTTTAAACCCATCTCAAGTTTAAAAACATCTATTGGTCCGGTTGATTTATCAAACATTAAACATGATTTACATTCTATAAAACAAAATTTCAAGTTGATCTAGTTTTTTATTTGTATAAGGATCTTTATAAAAACGTACAGTTGTTGAATTTTGTCTTTAACAAAATTAAAAAAATTTTACAAAATTTTCCTGTATACATTTCCCCCGTTTGATTGAACAAATTTACAAAGAAAAAAAGCATGAATTTTGCATTTATACATTTTTCACCCTATAAAAGTCAACAAAGTTTATTTTTTATTACTCTAAATAATGTAATATAAAATTATTTTGTGTTATTTATTATAAATATTAAATTATAAATACCCTAAATACATGATAAATACTTTGGACAATTTAATAATACTTAACAATAAATCATCTGAGTAATTTAAAATAAATATAAAAATTAACCCATAGTATGGATTAGCCTTAGATGTATCGCGGCGAATTAGTTTAAATGTATACAAATTCTACAGAGCAAATTTGCATTAATACATCTTTCACCTTATAAAAGTCAACAAAGTTTATTTTTTTATTACTCTAAATAATGTAATATACAATTATTTTGAATAATTTATTATAAATATTAAATTACAAATACTCTAAATATAATACAAATACTTTGGACAATTTAATAATATTTAACAATAAATCATCTGAGTAATTTAACATAAATATTAAAATTAACCCATATTATGGATTAGCCTTAGATGTATCGCGGCGAATTAGTTTAAATGTATACGAATCCTAAAAAGCAAATTTGCATTAATACATCTTCCACCCTATAAAAGTCAACAAAGTTTATTTTTTTATTACTCTAAATAATGTAATATACAATTATTTTGAATAATTTTTTATAGATATTAAATTATAAATACCCTGAATATAATACAAATACTTTGGACAATTTAAAAATATTTAACAATAAATCATCTGAGTAATTTAACATAAATATTAAAATTAACCCACATTATGGATTAGCCTTAGATGTATCATTGTGAATTACTTTAAATGTATATGAATCCTAAAGAGCAAATTTGCATTAATCATCTTTAACTCCCTAAATGTCACTTAAGTTTATTTTTAATTTCTTCGACTAATTTAAAATAAATATTAAAATTATTGTGTAGAATCCTTTCGCCAATAAGAATTTTTTTGAATGAATCACTGTTCATGAGAAATTTCGACATCGCTAAATGAGAAGCATCGTCTTTTCTGTAAACAAAATCCTATCCACTTTCGAAACCATTTTGACCTGCATAATCCTCCAAATACACTAATCGGCAAGTGTATTATTAGTTTGCATTGCTCTACTTCAGTTATAGGTAATTTGTACATCGCGTGTTTAAAATTACAGTTTTTCCCTGTAAGTGCTTTTGATGCGGCATGTTGAAATAGAGAGGAATTTTCATAAAAGATAACCTTTTTTAAAAAAATATATTTAGCAATAAGGAAAAGGGTTTAATTTGCCGTAGTTTTAAAATGAGAGGTTTACTAATATAGATAAATTGAGCAGTGGAGGCTTTTGAAGGCTTTCAGTTACGGTTAACGTGTTTTATGTCATATTTTGTAGGTGGAAAGAATTAGGAACGAAATGAGAGTATTGTTTATGAGAATTAAATTTAGGATTTAAGGTAAAAATCCTCTTTCAGTTTGGCTTTATAAAGGAGATCCAGGAATATGCATGTTTATATAAAGATCATTAGATAAATAAAAAAAATACTAGATCAACTTGAAATTTTGCTTAATAAAATTTAAACCATGTCGAATTTTTGATACATCAACGGAACCAATCGATGCATTTGCATATATTTTTCTCTTTTAAGCATAAGACAGGCTTCAAAATAATTTGTCCAAAATAATTGTTCAAAATAATAAATAAAAGAAATTTTATTTATAAAAATTTTACTCCTTTTGGGAGTTAAAAATATAGCCTTTACAGAATCATTTTTGCTTCACGGGATATATTTTAAAGTTTTACTCTAAATATAAAAATCCTGGAGATATAAGTTACAGGAAACTTGGGGAAAACACAACACAGGAACACAGAACTTCTTAAATTCTACAATAAGATCTTACTTTTATCTTCGGATACCAGTTCCCTTAAATTCGAAATTAACTTTTTAAAATCCTTGGCAATTAGCAGAGGCTCCTACTCTTTGATCATTGACAAATCTGCCCCAAAATCCAGTCCTACCCGATATTAAAAGCCTTTGTGAATTGCCCATACAGGCAATCACTTCTAAAGTTCCTCGGCCTTAGGATGAACTATTCATTAATTCAAAACTATTTGCTATGCCAATATTTTTATTGTAGATTTTGAGAATATATGTGTTGCTGTGATCCTGAAAATTTGACAACCCTTTTTAACAGTATTTATATGATATATTTAAAAAAATAAAAAACATGAACAAAATTATTAGAAATGTGTAAATACAGAAAATTTAAAGCATATTTTTTAATTAAATATTTCAATATGATATAAATTTATTTCAAACTACCCGTGAAACCAATGTTGGTCCTCACCCACAGTTTCTGCCCCACTAGGTTGCATTATTGGACTATGTCCTGATTTTTTAGAATATCATGAATGTAGTTAAAAAATGTTAATGTAAATTAAATATTGATATGTTTTTATTTTAATGATATATATTTAAAAAAATAAAAAACATGAATAAAATTATTAGAAATGTGTAATTATAGAAAATTTAAAACATATTTTTTAATTAAATATTTCAATATGATATAAATTTATTTCAAGCTACCCGCGAGACCAATGTTGGTCCCTATCCATAGTTTGCGCACCACTGGGCTACATTATTGTAGCACCGATTTTCTATAATAAATATCATAAATGTAGTTAAAAAATTTTATGTAAATTAAATATTGATATGTTTTTTATTTTGATTATATGATATATTTTTAAAATTAAAAACATAAATAAAATTATTAGAAATGTGTAATTATAGAAAATTTAAAACATATTTTTTAATTAAATATTTCAATATGATATTAATTTATTTCAATCTAGATGCGAAACCAATGTTGGTCCCCACCCACAGTTTCTGCCCCACTGGGCTACATTATTAGAATACGTCCCGATTTTCTAGAATAAATATCATGAATGTAGTTAAAAAAGGTTAATGTTAATTAAATATTGATTTGTTTTTCATTTTGATTATATGATAAATTGCTATACTTTGTTTTTTTTTAAATTTGGATTATATGATATATTTTCAAAAATAAAAAACATAAATAAAATTATTAGAAATGTGTAATTATAGAAAATTTAAAGGATATTTTTTAAAATTAAATATTTCAATATGATATAAATTTATTTCAATCTACCCGAGAAAGCAGTGTTGGTCCTCACCCACAGTTTGTGCACCACTGAGCTACACTATTATATGTCCCGATTTTTTAGAATACTAGGGGCTTCGCCCCTAGGCTCGCTACGCTCGCTCCTCTGTTATAGCTAATAGCGAGATACAAAGGGACGATTCTCGGGCAATGTAACAGTTTCCACCCATTTACTGTTGTCACCCTTAATGCGAAGGGCGTTTCATCACTGTTGAATTATCAGCTTTAATATTAAATTAAAAAATCGAAAATTTAAGATATAGACTTGAAATGAGGTTTATATGAATAAGAAAACTTTCACCTTCCAGATGATGTAAATATTTTCTTTGTAAGATAAAAACTCGAGGAGCATCGATATTACATCCACATAGGAGACGATATTTCTTGAAAAACTGTGTTTCATTTTTTGATCAAAATATTAGTCTGTTTTAAAATATTTTTAAACAAATGAGGTCTAGTTTGAAAGAGAAATGCCCGTAGTCTTAGATTGTAAAAAGATCAAAATTCTACGATCATTTTTTGGCTAGTTATCGTAATCTGAAGATGAAAAAGTCAATATTTCCCCCCAAAACATAAAATAAAAAAAACTTAAAGTCCGACGAAGATGAGACATGTCTTACTTTGGTCCTCCCATTTTTCTGCATCCATTGGTATTGCTCTTGACCCCATACCCCCAGCGGTTTCGGAGGAGATAGCGTAACAAGCTTTTGACAGCGGCAGAGGGAGTTACTTTTTTTTAGAATAGAGAGAAATATCCTGAATGTAGTTTAAAAAAAGTTAATGTAGATTAAATATTTAATTATCATCGAATTATAATTATTATTCACTGTTAAAAATATAACTTTCCTGAATTCTCAAATTATCCTTTGGCCAGTCAACTAGCTTACTGAATAAATTACGGGATAATATTTTTGCTTCAGATTCTTTACTGTCGATACAAAATGTAATAATTACGAAATAATTACTAGATATCACAACAGACGAGAGTAATTTAACTCTCGGAATATTTAGGTCAAGTGGCTCGTGATATTTTCTTTATATTAATTTATGCTTTCCACTTCTAATTATTGGTGTGTTTGAAAAGTCAATTATTAATTTTTTATACGACTAAAGTCAGTTTAAGTTTGACTAAAGCATTATTTGCGGATATTTTTTCAGCACTTCTATGAAGCGTGTTTGATTTGCATTATTACGCAAAATGGGTATGAATTTCAACATAATGAGGGATTTGAAGATTTGCATGCGCCAAATACTTAACTATGTGCTACCGGATAGCTGTAACACAACTCATTATTTCCAAAACTCCAAATTTTCTCGAAAATAGGTTTTGAAAAAATACACAGAGAAACCTAATTTTCACTCGTTCAAAAAAAAAAAACCCACCCCTATTTCCTCCATTAAAATTGCTCCCAATTGTTTTAGCAGGACGGATGTTTAGAGGAAAAAGAAAAAAAACACCAGATAACAACTTTCTTAGCAGCTTAGAAGCACACAAGCTTTGCAAACAGATCTCCGAGATCGTTTAATAGAGATTAGTTGCATAATGACAATAATCGAGCGCATTTAAAGCACTGTGCCAGCCAAAAGATAACATATGCGAAAATAATATAAATAAAAATTGAAATCACTTTGATAGCAGATAACATAATTTCAGTTTTCGGTGTTTGAGAGACTTTTATTACGCTTTTTTAATGCTCTATTTTGCGAGATGATACGATTCAGTGACTCCGGTTTTTAAATGGATCCATTATTTAAGGAAGTAATAGTATAGGAAATGACTTAGAAATTGCATCCTATCGTATATGGTTTCATATTTTGTGTATCGGCGTTTAGTTTTCGATCTTTACGCTACACTTATGCTTAAGTATGTTTTGTACGTGATGGAGATTAATGAGATGAAATAGAAAATTACTGATAACCCATCCATAATTTCGCACCTAATTTGATGTGGTCGGATAAAATTTCCAATTATGATATTGGAGATTAGGGAAATTGGGAAAGGAAAAAGTGAAATTATTTTGACGGGTGAGTTGATAACAGTGCTGATATGAAGCAATGGGAATCTCCACTTTACATAAATTTAAAATTTTAACATGAAAATTAAATACTTTTCTTCTTCAGTATAAGTTTTTTTTCATAATTCTCAAACTAATTTTCCATTTTTTTTATGTTAAATATTAATGGAAAGAGGAAAAAATCTGAAAATATCTATAATATGGCTCAGAAGAGGAAATTATAATATCAAATTTACATAAATTTTCAATTTTTAGGACAAAAGTTAAATACTTTCCATCAGTTTACTTTCGTTTCCATTAATAATTCTCAATGTAATTATCCAGTACGCATTACATATGATACACAATGGATGTGACATTTTAAACAATTTTTGTATCACTAATTTTTTTCCTTACTTAACTGTAACAAAAAATTGTCAGTGGAGTCTTTTAGAGATATGAAGCAATTTTTTCTTTTATGAATTCCTCAGAATTAAGGCTGCTGTGTACTAACCCAATTTATAAATACCTTAAATTATAAATACTCTAAATATATATTATAAATACTTTGGGCAATTTAATAACATTTAACAATAAATCATCTGAGTAATTTAATATAAATATTAAAATCTAATATAAATATTAAACAAAACGAAAAACGCGCGAAGGTGTGAAATTTCCTTCTCTATTATGGAGTACAATTAAAAATAAGCAACTTTTAAATCCAATTCGGCAATCCTTGGACAGATTTTCTCCATAGGTTAACATTGAGGCGAGCGAATCCAGTAGGGTTTGCCTTAATTATGCCATGGGCCATACACCACTACATAAACATGAAAGAATATTTTTTTATAAAATATTTTTCATCAATTTTTCTTTTATTAATATTAAAATCTTCTTTTTAAGAATTTTTAACTTTAATTAAGTCACTTTCAAAGTATAATCAATTCTTTGTTCATATTATCAGGTTTTATTAAAAAAGTTTTATTCTTACAAACAGATTATTCAACTAACTATTCATTACAATAGTAGAGTACGTAGCTCATTTAGTATCATTTTAAATACATTAAGTCGTTCGAAACTTATTGTTCAAATGATTCAATACTCGATTGTATTATTTTAATTTTTTTTGAGTGACGGGAATTTTTATACGCCAAATGCTTTTTCTTATTTGCTACGATTTAATCAAATTTCAGGAAGATTTTTTTTTTGTAATAATAAACGCTTTCCAAATTGAAATTATTTTTTAATGAATATCATTAACTTTTATTTTCGACGGAAGTTTATCTTTTTCTTAAACATGTAATGGTTTTAATCTGCTATTCAAATAACATCATTAGTGTAATTACTAGTTTAAAAACATTCGATTTATTTATTTTACGTATAGTAAGTCATAATTTTGTTGTTCATGTTTAATAATTTCATTTATGCATAAGTTTTAGGATTTTTTTATTAAAGTATCCGATTATTTAAATTTCGATTTATTTATTTTACGTATAGTAAGTCATAATTTTGTTGTTCATGTTTAATAATTTCATTTATGCATAAGTTTTAGGATTTTTTTATTAAAGTATCCGATTATTTAAATTTTTTTCCTACCAAATTTTTTTGTTTCTTTTAGTTTATTTTTCTAGTTATAATTTCAGTATAGAAAATAATTTTTTATTAATTTCACTGTCAGAAAAACGTTATTTATTGTTGTGAAAAAGATATTTCAACTAGGTTTTACCTATGTTTTCATACATAAAAAAATGACAGATAACGATTTGACGTTTTCTCATGTTGAAAAAACTATTGTCAAATAACAATTTGTCAGTTGTTTAAAATTGGTAAATGTGTAAATAAGTAATATGTCAGTTTTAGAGCCTCTAAAAGACCCCCATAGAACTGCTAAATTTCTTTAACCCATCTTAGCATTGTGGCATACAATTGGCATTTATGTCCGCTAATGCTTGCACAATGAACTTCATTAATTTGTTCATTCTGAGTCAGCTGGGGAAATTAATTTTTCTAATAATTTCATAGTTTATTTTTATATTAAATTTAAAAAAAAATAATTACAATTTTTTTGATAACTGAAAGACAGGAAAATATTGGTTTCTTATTTTATATTTTTATTTGAGTTTGTTATATAACAGCAAATAGTTTAAGCAAACACTGAGAAAAAAACAGAATACAAAAAATAATTTTTTAGTTTGTTGATTGTTACACAATGAACGAAGAATTCAAAATACGAAAATGCATGGAATGTAACTAAAACATACTATATTTAAATTAATCTAGTCTTGATTTCAGTATATCAAACAAACAAGATGATCTAATTTTAACACGTAATTTTTACATCTGTTTTGATGTCTATTTGATTATCTAGTAGTTTGTAAAAAAGAAGACATTAATGTCAGCATAAAAATTAGCAGTTAATTCTTCCTTTTTAATGAAATGGTATGAGACTGATAGGACCCTCCTCTGGGAAATAACAGGGTGTAACTCCTGAACTACATTTCAATATACAATAACAGTTTTAACTTCCGGATGCAGAATTATTGGAACGTACCGCGTTTTCCTGCTTAATTCTAGACTTATCTTCCAAAATGTGCTTTTTCATTATGTTGGTACTTGAAAATGAGGTTTCTAACTATAATTCTGTTTGCTTCTATTGCAGTTTCAGTCCTGCCAACTCTCAGAATGGTTATCGGCGAGAATATGCGACCATGGAATCATTTGCTGCCAGCATAATCAAAGTCATCACTCTCAGGAGGCGAGGAAATGCCCCCCTTGGATTCTCCATTCGAGGAGGTGAGTTTGCATTTCGGAGAGAACAAACTTTATAGCAGTGATTCTCAACCTTTTTATGTCTTCAGACCCTAATCACCCCCCCCCCTCCCCTGCTTAAAAAAGTAAGAAACGCTAATAAAATGCAATGCTATACTTACTTTTTGCTAACAATCTGCACCCCCCCCCTTCTGAATATTATTTACTGCTCCCCAGGAGGGCACTCCTACCAGGTTGAGAACCACTGCTTTATCGGAATTCCTATGTTAATACTAAGAAATTGGATAAGGATGACACTTTTTAGAACTGATGCCATACCATCAAAAACGGCCACAAATTTATGCAAAATTAATTTATTATTGGATCTTTATACATATTATTAATAATATTAATAGCAATATCATAATAGTAATATAAATATTACTATTAGGGGGGGTCCAGTAATTACGTGAGGCTTTTAGGGGGGGGGGGAGGGAGTCGAGCCGAATCTCACCCAGTCTCACGTGGGGGAGAGGTGGGATCTCGGCAAATATCACGTAATTTTTTTCCGCAAGAAACAGTGTAAAATTGCGAGAAAACTGGGTTATATTAAGTAAAACATGTTTCTACACTAAAATATGGCTAAATCCTACACAATAGTTCCAGTAGTCACTCTTGAGACCACACATGAGTCCCCGTGGACTGAAGAATTAGAATGAATATTCTTTTACGAATTTTAGTAGTTCCTATTTAAGTATTTTATTGTTCGATTTTTTCACTGTGATTCTAGACTACGTTCTTAGTAGTCTTAAATACTAGTCTTAACTAGTCTTAAATAAAAATAACTAAACAAATTAGGTTTTTTAAAATAAATCCAACGCAATCAAGCACAGATTAACGTATTTACACTAAAAATACGCATTTTGAAAAATCTCACGTGAGATTAGGGGGGGGGGGTCGAGTCAAATCTCACGATATCTCACCAGGGGGGGGGGGGGGTTGTTCGAAAAATCGCTAAAATCGCCTCACGTAATTAATGGACGCCCACTTATAATAAACTATTGATTATTATTAATAAATTATTTATTACTATAAATAAATTATTTTTAATATAAATATTAATAATAATATAATATTATTATTATTATTATTAGTAATAATAATAAAATTTATTATTATTATTATTATTATTGTTACTAATTATTTTTACTAATAATTTTGCATGTTGGATGAAAATAGATAACATATCTTCTATCTCAATATTAAAAGGCAACCCATAACATTTTATAACGCTATATGAGCGCATAGGTTTACACCAAAAATATACAATTAAGCTTTTTATTAACTTACTTAAATTGTAGTTTGTAATTAAGTCATTTAAAGTATAAACTTCGCAGTATATGTAGTTATGTTTATCAAACTCTTATAAACAATCTAAAATGTCATTAAAACATTGGGCCATATTAAATTTAAACCGAGGAGCAAGGATGAATGCATATCTATGTATTCTTTATTCTCATTAATGAACTTAATGATTATCAGTAAGTTGTCTGAAGGTCAAACTGTTCAGCAAAAAATATATGCAACCTTATATATTATGCACTTATTAATGTACTTAAAATGTTGATAGTAAGTTAAAGCAATCTGAGGTTCAAAGCTCGTAGCAAAAATTAATGTATATACAACTATGCATATTATATTCCCATTCGTATTTTATTAAACTTTTTAATAGCTCGGAGTATAAAACGCGCACAACAAAGAGAAATGTCCTCAACTATGTGTATTACATTCTTATTAATGTTCATAAAATGCTGCTATTAACAAGACTTTAAATTGCATTGTGCACCATGCACAGCAAAAGGAAATTTTCCGTCACTTTACAAACAAAGAACGGGTAAAAATTATTACGATACGATAAATTTAGAAATTCCCTATTATATACATAAAATTATCATCATTTGATAATTTTCTGTATTAAAGGGAATTTCTCAAGTTATTGTATTCATCTGTCACGCAAAACTATGCCCATTATATTTTTATTAATATGCTTAAAATGTTATAAACATACCGATGTCACTTGAAATTTAAATCTTGCAGTGAAAAGAAATGTCCACAACCAGGTATTTTATATCGATATTCATGTTCATAAAATGTTGTCGATTGCTAGAAATCATCTGAAGTGTAAACAGCTAGGCCAAAAGAAATTAAACTATTTTTACATAGTTGTTAATCTTCTTGAAACTCGCTTTGAAGTAATCACTGTTTAAAACACGAAACAAAAAAAAAAGTAGCTCTAAATAAAATTATTTTTAAATAATTCGTGGCATATTAATTTTGATTAAAAAGGAAAAAAAATATGACATGTGTTCTTGCCGTTGTTGTTTCTAATCCCTCCTGGTCCAGCAGTGCTAGACCAGGTCCATGAGCTCATAAATCCTCAGTAGGTCCATTAATAGGCGATGATCAGTAATAAAGTCCTCGCTAGATAAATTTAAGCAAGTTAGGATGTGACCTGCTCATTATTATACTTTTTACAAGTGGGAAAAGTTTTGTTTACCGACCAGAATTTAGGCACCTCAAGTGACCACTGGTACCTAGAGATTGCATTCTGCTCTACTCTATCATCCTTAAAGATAAGAGCTCTACCAGGGCAGACACCAACGTACGAGGCATGGTCTGATCTCCAAGTACTCTGTATAAAAGATTTCCTTACGGAATAAATTTCCAGATGAGTGATAGCCGACGTAGTCAGTGAACGTTCAGCGGTACCCTCCTTTGCTAGATTAACAGCCATCTCATTGCCAAATAGGCCCACATGAGACAAATCTGACTTATGGCATATCTGACGGAGCCGATCAATCGTAATGAAGTCGAAATGAGTAAATATCAGCTTTGAAAGACAAAAATATCTAGTTCACCCTATTAGAAAACGAACTTCCTTTTAGGTCAATAGGTTTTACATAAAATATATAATTGAGCCAAATGAGACAACTAAATGTGGTTATTTAAAAAAAAATTCTCCCCCAAAATTTTTTTGGGGTTTTTCTTCAAAGTTAGGCAATTAATTGACATCAAACTTAAATCAACAAAATATCAACAAAATGCTACCAAAATTCTATAAATCAACAAAATGCTACGTCGTGACCAAAATGTGCAAAATTAGTCTACGACCGTTGTTTGAAGAAGCCAGGGTCGTATATTATTCTTATCCAACTTTAAAGATCCTTATTTTATTAAACAAGTCTGCCAAATATTGCACGAATTTCATAGTAGCTACAATACAATTAATTCTCTTTTTTCCAGTTAGTATTTTTCCTTTAGCCTTTAATAAAAAACAATTCTAATGAATATTTTTCCATTTTCACAAATACAGTGGAACCTCGATCGATCGCTCCCCGAATAATCTTTTTCCCATATGTGTCGTTTAATTCATCCAGACCCTTTAAAAACGATGGATGGAGCTTCCACAGTATTTTAAACTAGGACGACGTCGTTTAGAATTTAAAAAAAGGATTCGTGTGGGACGTAGTTCCAATCTTTCCAGCCCTAAGCATTTGTCACGCACAGCTGGACGAAGCTTATCCAAGAATTTGGAGATAACGAACTGTATTGATTGCTTCATATCTTTCATGGTGTTTCCCCTTAAAACGCTTCACTCATCATCTGATACTAATGTCTCCAATGATAGCATCAGCATTGGAGTTTGAAAACATCCGCACTAAAAATATAAAATGTCATGCCATCGCAGCATCTTATCCTGTTGTAAATACATGTAATGAACTTTCAATGTTGCTCATTGTTTTGTCAAATTTATATCAAGTAATTTGTGTCTATCTGGAATAGTAGTTCACAAACTGCGGTGCGTGCATGACTTTGAGGGGCATGGAACGTTACCGTACACTGTAAAGTGTATTACATCACTAAACTTTAGGAGGTAGTTCGTGACTTCTTGGTTAGTGCGGGACGTTTAGGGGATTCGCGAGCAAGTCTTTGGGGAACGTTGGTAAAATGATCTGAGAATCAGACGTGACAGATAATTTTTACCTTTAGATTAACTCTGAAAAATTCTAATCTGTTGCATTTTGTCAAACCTGCACTGAGTTTTTTTTTATAAATTTATTTTCTCTGTGTATCTGAAAATAAAATAAAATTCATTTATTTCCTGTGTATGAATATCATTTAGAAACTGAAGTGTTTTTTGTGCACATTCTAGGATGGGAGCATGGAACAGGAGTATTTGTGTCCGAAGTGATTCCAGGATCTATCGCTCAAAAGCAAGGCTTAAGGGTAAGATTTTACTTCTTCTCACTAAAATAGCGATATATATGAGTAATTTAAAAATCTATATATATAAAACAGTTCCGTAACTGACTGACTGCACACAACGCACAGATCAAACCGCTGGACCTAAAGGGCTGAAATTTTGCATGGCGATTCTTCTTATAGTGTAGGAGTGCACTAAGAAAGATTTTTGAAAAATTCTTCTTAGATTTTTTAAAATTAAATTTTTAAGCTGTTTTAGTAATTTTTTTAAGTTTGCATTTAAAATAATTTGAGGGTTATGAAATTTATATCATAAGAAAGATCATAAAAATTCCTTTAAAATGAGATCTTTTTCGAATCTTTACTTTCATTTCCTGATTTTTGGTGAATTTCTAAAGATTAATTTTTAGAATTTAATTTATTAAATGCTGATCACGTCATTTCTTTTTCTGAAACTTTAAATAAATTTATCGTCACGTGCATAACAACTAAATAGACAAAAAATATTTTTTTTCTTGCTAATACGGCAGACGATTGGACATTATCCAAAAAAATATTAAAATACAATAAAAGATATTATGATCCTCAAACTGTACTACATTAACTGTACTATATTCTTTAGTATTCCCTATTACATTTAATTTGAATATTTTCTTTTACATTATTTTGTTTATAAAAATATCCCGTACGATTTTTTTTATAAATATATTTTTTTGTTTTTTTACATCAATTGTATACATTGATCGTCGTATTTATTATATATATATATTTATTTTTTGGCATTAATTGCATACATTGATCGTTGTATTTAATTTGAATGTACTCCGTACGAAGTGCGGGTTTTCAGCTAAGTACCATTATATATAGCTTGTAAATATGCTATCTAAAGTATACAGAGGTTAGTGTTGCTAGTCTGAATCACACTGTGGTATCGATGCTCTTATGTAGTTATACATAATAGGGAGAAATGGCATTTCAACTACTGGGGGCTCTCCGCTAGTTTTGTTGATTGTTTTAAAAATGTAAGAAGGATAGATTCAGTGTTCATTACCATGTAAATGTAGCTTAAAACTTCAAATTTCAAAGCAGACATTGAATGTTTGATATCACTGCCTTCAGTAATTTGGCATATGTTCCATCGAATATCATCCATACGCTGGAGAATATGCCTACAGCAACTTTATCACTGACGTAATTGTGAAAAATTCTGTTACTATAATCTCGTCACCAGTAGCACCAATGGATTGTAACAGAACAATGCCGATTTTCTGAATAATTTGATCGTAAAGACTAGTTTCGTCGACTAGTTATAGATTATTTTCTCATGTGTGTGTGTATAAAGTAAGAATTGTTAGCCCAAAGTCTTAACACCGGAGATGAGTAATAAGCATATCTCATTATAATAACTGTAATGAAACATATCTCATTCACTCACGTATCGTCTTCAGTAGCCACTGCATGAGTAAATGCGACTTTAGCACAGTGTTCTGATATTACGAGTAATCTATGTGGCTATACATTGCACTAGTACACATATAGCATTTTTTTAATCATATATAGTTTATATTTTACAAACTTAATTTCATTAATCTTCATTCCTTTTCTTTTTGTTTTTATTTAATAAAATTGTTTGTTAACCTATCGATGCTTAAACCTCCTACATGCATTTTTGCATCTTAGTGCGTGTTTAAAATCTTGGATAATTTTTTTTCAATAGTTTTGTTTAGTTAAACTTTACATATTGATTTAAACAGTTTATTTCAGTTTTATATTTATACATATTTTTTATGGAAGTATACCAATATAAAATTGTACAGCATATTTTTACGGGATTGTATTCGCAAGCGTAATGAGATTAATTCTTATTCTTAGGTTGGCGACCAAATTGTAAGAATAAATGGATTCAGTATACATCGTGCTATACATATGGAAGTTCTAAGCCTTCTCAAGACGTGTCCAGGTCTCATACTCAAAATCAAACGTAAGTATAGAAATCTCAATTTTATCCTTTGAGGGAGAAACAGTGTGTGCCCTTGAAAAAAGATTCGACATTCTGGATGTTTTTTATTCTCTTGCATGCTTGAGGTCTCTTGTGAAACTACAGAGAAAATATTCTACTTGTTTTTCAAATCGTAGGGAACCAGTGAAATTTTGAAATGAAGCTTTCCTGAATTTTTTTAGCACCTATAGCTGTAAATCTCTCTTTTGTAGGTTAATGATAATGTATTAGCTCGTATGTATGTATGTTTGTTTAAATTTACTCTGCAGAACACTATTTAAATTGAAAAAGATTCTTCCTTTTAACGGGATGGTGGACATTACAAAGCGATTTTTGAAATTTTTACCTCAGACATATGAAATTTTGCGTATGTATTCATTAAGGCTGCTATGTGCTAAGAACAAAAATCGTATTTCCCTTTTCCTCTTCTTTCAGACTCTTGTGGTAGGAGGAGTCCAGTTGACAGTTCGAGAATTCCACACCCCTTAAGATTGACATTTTGAGGGATTGTAATGGCTCTCTCTCTATAGGGGGGGGGGTTAAGCGCTGCCCCCAAATTTTTTATTTAAAATATATTTTTGCCAACTATTTACAGGTACATAAATGCTGATAATAAAAAATAATTGGTATTGTCAGATAGCCTGAATTTTTCTGCAAAGCGCTACAGGATTCATTTTATAAATTTCGTCCACGGAAGGAATTTATGAGCGTTTAAAACACACTATACCAGATTTCCCCCCCGAATAATTTAAATTTTAAAATATTAATTGCATTTTTTTAAAAAACGAAAAATGTACACAAATGTAAAATTTCTTTCTGTATGACGGAGTACAATTTTAAAAAAAAAATCTTTGAATCCAAGTCGGCAATCCGTGGACAAATTTTCTCCATAGGTTAACATTGAGGTGAGCAAATCCAATGTGGTTAGTACATAGCAGTCTTAAAATTTTAACTATATCAAATACCTTATAAAATTTTATAAATATAGTAAAAATTTTTATATTTTAAAAATTGAAACTATTTTATTAAATGCTCCTTGCGATCCAATTTTTAACTTCCCGCTTTATTTTTGCACTTACATTGCTTATAAATATATTTTGAACAGAATTATGTATTACTTTGTGCTTTCGTTGAATAGTTAATTTTTAGAGAATATTATTATGCTTGTACTCTGAATTTTCGGGAAATTTTTATACTTTTCTACACTTAAGTTAAACTTTGATAATCTGATTGAAGTCAAAACCTGAAATGGATACATAACTTTATTTTAATGTATTAGAGGAGTCTTTATTATAAATTTTATATTTCGTCAAAAATCATGACGCTAGGCGCATTTCAAAGACTTGCAAATCTGGAAATGACTCATTTTGAGGAAAAGCGATTTAAAAGACGTTTTTCACCTGCCATTAATACTTAATTTTCTAAAGCCATCAAGTCTTCATTTTACTTTTCGCTAGATATTTTAAATGCATTTTATTCCAATTTTTACATATTTTTTAAATATTAATACACCAAAAGGAAAATTCCAATTTTTGTTCGATTTTTGGTAATTTAGAAGTCCACCATCCCCTTAAAGTACTTAATAAAGCAGTGAAAACAGATACAATTATACTTCGTGTTTTGTTGAGGAACAGGAGGTTACAATTATGGCTTGTATGTTTGTTAATTACAGAGGATACAGTTATGGCTCGTTTGTAATATTGGCACGTATGTTTGCTCATATTTACTCCTTTATTTTGCCTTGGAAGCAAATTAATACGTTTAAATAAGTCATTATATTCCTTTTGTTTATATTCTTACATCTCATAACCTATTACATTATAAGTCATAATATTTTGAGGGATAAAATCTACTTTACTTTCTTGACTGAAATTTAAAGGACAATAATTTTTAATAGCATGTTTAAGGGGGTCCAGGACACAAAATTGTCTGAATTTTTGAAAACTTTTATTGCATTAAAATTTTTTGTGTTCTTTTGCGCTTAAAATGACGTTTAAATCATTTTTCTATCTTAATTAGAACAGGAGAAATTTTTTTTTTTGTTGCAAAATTCTAATAGTAGCCAATCGTTGTTTAAACCTGTAAGTGCGTTTTTCTGCATGATGGGTTTTTTCCCCATTTCTCGCCTTTAAATTGTTATAAGTCAAGAACCGTTAAAGATTGAAACTTGTAACATGTCTTTTTCAACTATTTTACTTTAATTTTGATTCAGCAAATTTGAAAAATATAGTATTTAAAATATTTACTTTTGAAAATATTTTGAAAATATTCAAAAATTTACTTTTCAAAATATTTACTTTTGAAAATGATTTTTTAAAAATAAGTTACATAATTTTTTCGTAATTTTTAATCTAAATAATTTTAATTTTTAAAAAAATTAATATTAAAAAAAATGGTGAATCAAAATTAAAACTTAAATATATCTGTTTAATTAAATGAGAAAATTTTGAAATTCGACAAATAATATTTCGAGTTATAATGATTTTAAATTACCCCACTTTTATTAAAAATTTTAAATTTAAAAAATTTTTAAAAACCTTTTGAGAAGTTTTATGATGTGATTTTGTTTACAAATTATATGGTTAACCTACACAAAAAAATTCAAAATTTTAACTTAATAAATAAAAAAATTTTCAAAATGTGTCCCGGACCCCCTTAATGCAGCATTACAGCTGTTTATCGCTTAAGATAATTTTTGCGAGATGGTTCGGGAATCTTCATAAAAAAGACTAATAAAAAAACTCAACTCTTAACAAAATATAAAAGTATTTTAAGATTATGCAACCAACTGTCTAAAGTGTGATTTAAAGCTCCTTTTGTCTTCTTTTGTAACGTGTGGAAACAGAACAAGTCACTTAAAAATTTTCTGCTTCCGTTTCCCATTAATATAACGAATGAAAATGTTACTTTAAAAAAATACTTAAATACTTTTTTTCTTTTTTGTTAAGGCGCATACTTAAATTAAAATAATTATTAAATTTAACTTTTCATTTCTTCCAAAAATAATATTAAATAATTTTATTTTTCAGGAGTTGGAATTCTTCCTGTTAAAGAGTAAGTGAAAATTACATATTCTTAAATTCTTTATTGGTTTGACAAATGCAATCTTTTATTTGTGCTTTATCAACAATAATATGTAGGAATAGAAACGAAAGAATTCATTCATTGGTAGCAGCACGTGATTCTGTAGAGTCGATTAACTTCGATTAGCATTCTGCAAAAAATTAACTAAAGCAACTAAAATTTTAAGATAATATGATAAATAAAGTATATAAATTTGTCACAATAAATAAAATTTAGCAAATATAGGAATCTTGGACAGATATATGCTAGCGGGGAGTTCGAAACCGGTTTTCAAAGTGCATATGCTTCAACATAGAGAAGAAATCTCTTTTGCCTGTCTTGAAGCTAACAACAACAGTTCAGTGTGTGATGAACTTTACTTACTTAGAATTTGAAATTAACCGTCTCAGTGATAAAGACCCGGAAATGAATAAAAATGAGTAAACTGCAAACTGCTGTTTGTATGACTTGAGAAGCAAATCTGGAAAAATCAAGAGGAAAAACAAATGTAAGCCTAGATCCGACCAGTTCTAACTTACAGCTGAGAAAATGAGACGTTTACAAGACAACAGAGAAGGAAAAGACATCACTAATCCCTGAAAGGAACCTTTAGAGGAGTATTTTAGTGCTGTCCATTTGCTGTCAATTTATTCGTAAACACTTTGATTCGGTGTGTTTTAAGAATTTTTTGTTACTTTAGTTTCGCTTGTTTGTATTACGTTTTACATGCAGGGTGAAAATTATTGAGCTATATGAAAAAAAAATTCAAATTGAAAAAAAAAACTACTGAGTTCAAAATTTTTATGCAAATTTGAAAAGTAACTACAGGTAATCGGATTTAGTTTATGACATGTTCGATATGCTTGCCATAAATGGCTATGATGCGGCGCAGGCGAAGAGCAAAATTCTGCAATACTCACTGAAGTGTCGAGACATCGATGCTTTTGAGAAAATCCAGAATGGCTGTTTTGAGCTCAGCGATGGTTTCGGGGTTATTTGCATAAACTTTGTCTTTAATATTACCCCACAAAACTGAGTTACAAGGGTTGAGATCAGGAGAATATGGCGGCCAAGCGATTCCCATTTGCTCAGAAACCTTGTATTTCGACATTTTCAACGAAAAATGAACAACAACAACAACAATAATACGTGTGCGCATGCTAAAAAAAAAAATATCCCAACATGCCCTGCATTCAACCGCTAACTTTTCACTGAATCTCGCCAGTGGTTCAAAAGTTATCAATTTTTTTTTTCATATAGCTCAATAATTGTCACACGGTAGATTCATCTCAATAGGTTCATAGTAACATTTGTTTATCTAAGTTTGGTGATTAATTAAGTTTGATTGTCCCGATTTCAAGTCAATTCATTGCATTTTGCGTGGTTTTCTTTATAGGCGTGACAAAGATCCCGTAACATGGAAAATTGTTGAGCCACCTTCATCACTCATATGTCCAGAACAAGTAGCTGTAAGTCTTATTTTTCATTCCACAGTGAATATTTCTTGAAATACTATTTTTTTCAGCTTTTAATGTGCTTTGATATGCGTGAAGCATAGTTTTACTTTAACCCAAACTTGCTGGGATGTACAAATTTATTTAAATATATGTAAAATTTGTGGCTATGGGGTTCTAATAAGCTGTGGTTTTTTATTGCCGTGGTTTTGTATGTTGGTGAAGAACGTTGTTTTAGGAAAATCATCGAGAAAATAGACCTGTCTAATAAGAGATTAACAATTTATTGAAAATCGCGGAACCCTTTCCACCTTATTTGAAAAATATAGGAATGCTGACAATTTTTGCTGTTTATAAAATAAACGAAATGAAAAGTCATGAATATAATAATAAATTAAATTACTTATAAATATAATAATTATTAAAAATAATTAATAAATGAAAAATACTTAGTACTAATTGAAAAATACTTTTTTTTATAATTTTTCATAAATATTATAAAACCCTTTTAAAAAATTGTAAATAATGCGAACGAAATGGAATAAACGAAACGAAATGAAAAATAATGAATATAACAATGAATGAAATTATTACTAAATACAGTAAAAATAATTAATAAATGAAAAATACTTTTTTACATTTTTTATAAAATTATAAAATCCATCAAAAAATTCTAAATAATACGAGCGAAATGAAAAATAATGAATATTATAATAATAAATGAAATTATTAATAAATATATTAAAAATAATCAATAAATGAAAAATACATTTTTACATTTTTTTATAAAATTATAAAATCCTTTAAAAAATTGTAAATAATACGAATGAAATGAAATAAACGAAACGGTATGAAAAATAATGAATATTATAATAATATTAAATGAAATTATTAATATAGTGAAAATAATTAATAAATGAAAAATACTTTTTAAAATTTTTTTATAAATATTATAAAATCCTTTTAAAAAAGTGTAAATATTGCAAATTATAAAATAAAACGGCTCGAGGTTTTAAATACGCCACAAAGTTTTATGGCTTAATTTCATTATTACTTCTTCCTCGTCCACGTCACCAATGCACGGCTATACAACTTATTTTATAAGAATTTTCAGCAAAGCTGAAAAAGACAACGTGGATGAGTGAAAAGTTCTATTATATACAGAAGCTTGCTATTTTTTTAACTCATAAAAACTGAGACGCAGAGCAAATGCCAAACCAGAAACAGGAGGGAAGAAAAGGAAGAAAAAATGGAATGATATAACAACAATTAAACATAAAAGAAGAAACATTTAGATAAAGTATCGTTATAAATCATTTATTTAAAAATATGTATAAATAAACGAAAAGTGTAAGATTTATGTTTAAGTTGTTTTTGTTATCACTTTGATAGATTTTTGTGTCTGCCTCTTTAACGAGTAATCTAGAGATGCCTAGGTGATTAACAGAGGAAAGAATATAAATGAATCAATCAATGACCTCCCGCGTATTTAAAGCTTTGATCTGAAATTTCTTTTAGAGTTTTTCATCTTTTCCCCTTTTCAATTTCAATTTTCAGTTAACATTATTTAAAAAATAAATAAATAAACACAGGCAAAAAGAAAAAAAATGAATTTCCTTCATTCTTCTGTTAAAATGTTCCCTTGAATTATTCTAATTCATTGCGGTAAATAGTGGATTTTTGCGGTATTTTTGTTTGCAATCGTTATCTTAAGTTTTAAAATCGCCTTTTTTTATGGATCAATTCTTACAATGATGAGCTCTAAAGTTACGTGTACAGACGAATTTACATAATGTGTAAAATATATATGTATTTTTTAATGTATGGAAAAGAAATAGAAAATGTAAAATACATACCTGATGCAAAAATTAAAGGACTGAAATTATAAAGGTGATCTTTGGCATTAGGGAGAAATATAATGTGTAAATGGATCTTATCGATCGCCAAATTTACTAACTTGGCGATTTTTATACTAACAGACATTTACAAAAATATTTTTGTTAGCATGAAAATTTGATTGACCCTTGAAAGTTGATTTATTTAACATTTTAAAACCCAAAATATCTACTTAAAAATGAAATTAAGACGCATTTATTTGCAGGTTATTGTAAAATTTTCTTTTTTTTCTGTGTAAGAAATGGGAAATCAGTCTACACCTATGCATATATGTATTTTTAATTATCGCTTGAACTATTTCAGCATTCACGTGTGAATGGATCTACTTTGGAGAACATAATTGTAAAAATTGATATCAACGTGCCTGGTTCCTCAAGTCTGGGTTGCAGGTAAGCACACATATGCTCTTTTTCATATTTTTGTCTGAAAATTTTTGGGAAGTTTATATATTTTTTCCATCACCGAATTCCTAAAACTTACACAGATTTCCTTGTTTTGAAAAATAATTACTATTTCTTTTCGTTAAAATTTAAAGAATGAGAATTTTTTGACATTTCTTATAAACAATTTTAAAAGAGGAAAACTGATAATCATTAACCGAAATGCAAAGATTTTTTTGGAAGTGATTACATTTGTTTGTGATGAAAAAAAATGGGTCAAAATGGCTTAAAACAATTAAATCCGATAGCATGAAATAAATATTTTATGAATGTTGTTATATGTGTACTTAAAATTGTTACAGCTATAGTCACATTTTAACATACCGAAAAAGGAAAATAATAGCCTATCAAATTGAGTTTCTCTTTTTATAAACCACTATATTTTTCATAAGCAAAAAATAATAGCAACTGGTATATTTCATAACAGAACACAGGGGTGTTTACAATTGTGGGATATAAAGATGATTTTATTCATTGATGAACAAGTGTACTATATCTGTGGCATTATGGCAGATGTTGACAGTCGAAAAAAATCAATTTTATGTTTTAAGTTGATATGTTACACTTAAAATTGGTTAATGTGACAAAAACTGATAGTGGAATTATGAAATGCAGTGGAATCTCGATCTATCATTTTTCAAGGGACCGACTGAAATGAACGATAAATGCGGGAAAACGATAGATGCGGTAAGATAACAAAGCACTATGATCGTTGGGACTGGATAAAATGAACGGCACATACGGGAAAACGATGATTCGGGAAACGATCGATCGAGATTCCACTGTAATACGAAGTTATTCGTATTGGCACATGCTGTTATGCATAAAAGAGGTAAAACTTGGTCCCTAATTGAAAATTTTCATTGAAGACCAGCCATACACTTGAGGATGAATATCAGTATTAACAAAAGAATATTTGGATTGAAAAAATTAATTGACCGATTTTATATTTCATAACAAAAGTTACTTTTTTAATTTGCCGAAAACATGAAAAAATGACATATCAACATCTGCCATAAGCCACAGATATAACAAGGAGGTTGTTAATATGTATTATATCGTATCTAGCATTTTTGCATTAATATAGACACGTATAAAAGAAATGTCATCTAAAACAGTAGCATGGCTACGAATGTGTAGGTTTCCAATGAAGTGCAGGAAGTCACTACCTTTTATTTTCTTTGTATAAAACGTAATTTATTATCAAATACTCTCAAATAACAATTTACAAATTCAGCAGCTTCGATGCATCGATAGGCACTAATGGAGTGTTTGTTTCTAGTTTTCTGGTATTGGAAGCTGCCTTGACTTCCGAGAGAATTAATGAGTGTTTGATTACTCCCTTAGGGAACTTTAATAAGGCCGATTTTGCTCTGCACATTTTCTTCAGTCGTTGAGCATTTATTCCTATTTTTTCTGCCGACGCGCTGTGTAACAGAGCTACGTGATAGCGAAGTTCTAAATGTGCGTCTCTTTTGTTTTGTTGCAGCATTGCCAAAGGTCCCCCGGAGATGCCCGGCATCTTTATGTGCACAGTGAAAGATGGCGGCATCGCGGACCAGGCTGGTCTCCAGGTAGGAGACCAGATTCTGGAAATGAACGGCACCAGTTTTCACGATCTCAAATTGAACGAGGTAAGAGCAGCCCCATATTTTACTGAAACCAAGATACTGTTGTATCACCTTTTCCCGCAAATTTTGCTCCATGGTTTGATGCTATGCTATTTAGACTGATATATATATATAAACTATGTTGGCAGAGCGTGGCAACGGTTAAACGTGTAAATGTTCGCTATAAATTGTGTACAGTAGCTTTTAATGTCTAGTTTCAGTGTTTATTTTAATACTATTAGGCCTCTATTACACTATCAATGTTCTTTGACAAAGATATTTTATAAAAGTTGTTTTTTTTTGGGGGGGGGGAGGGGGCTAAACCCCTTAAAATTCGAGCTCTTAAAAATATTTATTGGTGTGTACATAGGGCTTAATGGGAACCACTATACAAAATTTCAGCCTTATAGGTCCTATGGTTCCAGAGATACAGTGGGTTTTTTTGTGGTGGAGGGGGCTAAACACCTTAAAACCCAAGCTTTTAAAAGTAGATTTATTGGTGGTACCTGGGGCTTAATGGGAACCACTATACAAAATTTCAGCTTTATAGGTCCTATGGTTCCAGAGATACACTGGGTTTTTTTGTGGTGGAGGGGGCTAAACACCTTAAAATTCAAGCTTTTAAAAGTAGATTTATTGGTGGTACCTAGGGCTTAAGGGGAACCACCATACAAAATGTCAGCTTCCTAGGTCCTATGGTTGCAGAGATACAATGGGCTTTTTTAGAGGGGGGTTAAGCCTCTTTTAACCCCCTTAAAATTTGTATTTTATAAAAATATTGCTTAGTGGGCATGAAAAGCTTAGGAGTAACCACCATGCAAAATTTCAGCATCCTAAGACTTTTGCTTCGAAAGATTTGCGTTTCTTTTAACATACTCATTTTGAATATTTTTCGTGTATTTCTGTTTTGTCATTAGTACGTAATTTTTAATTAGAGCTAAAATTATTTCGAATCGAAATCTTGTTCTTCATCTGCCGCGTTTTCCACACATTTCTATTTTTTAACATGCTATAGTTCGAAATGTTGTATATAACATCCGGGCACCAAAATCTTTTATAAAACTTTGACTTAGAGCCCAACTTTTATAAAAAGTTATCTTTTATCAAAGTTGAGGTATTACACTGTCATATTTCTCGTTAAACTTCTTTTATAAAAGATCATTGTCAAAGAACTTTGATAGTGTAATATAGGCCTTGGTAAATATGTGTTTAAGTTGGAGAAGTATTTTGTATCATTTAACTGTCTAATCGTAGAGTACAGCACCAATTTTTCTTGAAAATCTTTTGCTTCAGACGTTTACTGAGAATTTTAAGTGGTACTTTACGATAAGACACAATTAAAAAAAAATGGATTATTTTTACATTGTGCATCGACATCTCAGAGGACAAATATTTCCATAAATTGACCTATATTGGATGTATGGAACCTATATTGTTGTTACCAACATTCTCGTTAGCTTAGAAATATTTTCTATAAAAGCCTATGATATCGACTTTCAGCTTCATTTGCTTTCATTTATTTTTCATTCCGCTTTTCCCACTCCTCTCCAGTACACAGCACCCTAAATATATGAATTTATGTTTTTTAATACAAAATTTCACATTGTTCAAATATTTTTATATGAATAAGTATCTCTTTATACAACTAAATTTAACAGAGCTAGATAATTATAAGAAGAATGTAGACAAAAACAATACACAAATCAAGCAGTCAGGGCTACACGCACCAGAGGCAAGATTCTGTATTAGTGCCGGAACTAAACCAGAAGTACGAGGTAACCGACTGGTCTCGTCATCAGGGAGCCTAACCAAATCAGTTACCTCAAAGGAAACTTTCTGAATAGGATGCAGGTATAACCAAAAAACATTCCAAGGCCCCAAGTTCCCCAATGAAACAGTTAGTCAAAAGAAAATGAAAAGACACTGACAATTTACAGTAAGCGCTCAACGCACCATACATGCAAGTACACATACAATCCTAATGAAAAGACAAAGATGCATACATACCCTAATTCAGTAGGTGACGGTTATGGCGAAACAGCAGCCCAATTTTACCCTAGTAATTACGTCACTGTGGCAAAACCACAGCGCTTACACCCCATTGAAATTAAAAAAAATTATCTATGTTTTAAATTATGTATAGTTATGTTGTAAAAATTATTTAAGTTATTTATGTTTTCAATGCTAGGGTAGGTTTTGAGTCAATTTGTTTGGCAGTCTATGCCCGCCATTTAAGTTTTTTTGCTTGTGTTGATTTGTTTATATTTTTATACTTTATCTCTGTATACAGACACATTTGGTAAAAATATTCTTTATAAAATGAAATGAGTCAAAAAAAATTGCACTGTACACATTTAAAGCTGCTGTGTACTAACCCTACTGGATTCTATTATAGCGTACTGGATGTATGGATGTATGGTCTTATTTTTCCCGAGACCCCACAGAGAGCTTGAAACACAGCTGCATGTTTTTCAAGGAAAAGTGTTGCCTGTTTCCACCGGCTTTGAACACGTGGGGGGATTAAAAAACGTTTTCCCACAGATGCAGCCAGTAAAGCTGTCGTCCTAACGATTCTGGAATGCAAAAAAGTTACGAAGGAACTGTCACCAGCGATTGCCGACCCCCTGTCTGACAGAGAGACGCTAGTTAGAACGCGGCCTGTACGGACGTGTGTTTTTTAGGCTCCGTACGTTGTAAATCTACACGGAGTTTAATTGAATATGTCGCACTGTTTTAATGTTAAATTTTTTTGTAAATAAATTTCCTCGTTAAGTTTCTGTTTTAAAAATTGATTTTGCATTTTATTTAGGACTCTGTCTTTGCTTTGTTATGGATCCCATAGTAGTAATTTTTAGCAACGCCTCAGAGAATCGTCTTAGTCTTTCATCATGACGCTACACTATCACCTCAACGTTAACCTATGGAGAAAATGTGCCTTCTACTGACAGCTACATAAATTCTGATAATCTAATTAATATAGTATTTTTAGATAGCCTGAAATTTTCTGCACCTTGCAACAGGATTCATTTTATGAATTTCCTCCACCAAAGGAATGGATGAGCGTTTAAAACGCACTACACAAGATTTTTCAATCCGAATGATTTTAAACTTTAAAGTATTAGTTACATTAAAAAAAAAACGAAAAATGCCCCAAGTTGTAAAATTTTTTCTCTGTTACAGAGTACAATTTTTTCAAAATAATCTTTTCAAAAATCTTTTCAAAATTTTTTTTCAAAAAAGTCGGCAATCCTTGGACACATTTTCTCCATAGGTTAACATTGGGGTGAGCGAATCCAATAGGGTTAGTACACAGCAGCTTTAACTGGTTTTGTTGCCTTTATACATATTATTCAATAATGATTCATTATTATGCCAAATACTAATTCCACTTCTCTCACAGGCGGTGGCTCTCATGAAATCAGCTAAAGACATCCGCCTGACTGTCAAAAAAGGAGCTGGCATCAGCCTCTTCCTCGACAACGGTTCTTCGAGTCACCTATCAAGCAGCAACAAGAACGACGACTGCATATCCACCACCAGAAGCATAAGTGACGGGTAATCACCTCTCACAGTCAGTTCGCGAAGTGCTTGAAAAAGAGTAGAAAATGCTTTGGATAAACAATTTATGCTTTATTTTAATACCCGGAAAATTTTTGTTGTTCTGAACACGAATTGAGGATAGTTGTAGATCTTTTCAAAAGTCTCTGATTTAGGTTTAGTTGAACCCGATTATAATGGACATCATTGAGCACAATTTATGCATTATAGTTTTTGTAATGAAGTATTGGAACTAACCCCATATTGTCTGGAAATTTTCGGAAAATATAGAGCTTATAACAGGGAAAATAAGGAATATTTTCAAAATTAAAATTCAAGCTTATAACGGAAATAGATATTTCAAATTGCAACAGGGATAAGAAGAAAAATATAGAATGATATGAGGTTGGACTGTATTAGATATATAACAGTATACATTGGTTCTGCCATTTATTGAACTGTTTCCAAGCCTATCGTTTGTCGAAGGTTAATAATACGTCTATTCATATTGGGGAAATCCGTTAAACTGCACTATCCCTATGCTCACAATTTAAACTCATGTCTTATATATTTTGTGTAAGACGAGAATTAGCAGAATTTCATAGTTTAAGCTCTGACAAAGATAAAATTACTGTGGGAACGTTAAAGATTCGTTTGAAAGTAAAAAACAGAGCATATTCTTTTGAAATATTTAGGAATAATTTAATCTGAGTTTACTACTTTTACGCTCTTGTTTAGGCCCATCAATCTTGTTTTAGGCCCATATGAACCTTAAAGCTTGGGATTAATATTTAGTCTCTAAAATAATTATTTAAGAAGTTTTTGTTTATTATATTCGAGTTCAGCTGTTAGCTAAGCATTAGTGTTGGAAACGGGTGTAAAATATGACATTACTAATAATTAATAATTACTAAAATCATAGTCTTCCTTTAGTTGGCACTGAAAAATTTTATGCACATATGGCACTTATAATTTGTGGGTTTGCTGCACCGTAGTTAGCTTTGCCACTGTGCCTTATACTGAAATGTTTGTTCCTATGTGCTGAATTTCAGTATATAAATAAATATTTAATTTTTATGCGTGTTGTATTTTTATTTTCTTTATTTATACATGGTCTGGACGCTTTGCATGTACTTTATAAAATAAGCTGAGTGCTTCGTAAATAATTTTGTGTTTTTATGGAAATGATAAAGTTACTCATTGCAAGAGAGTATATAATCTAGTATTCAAGCCATAATATTATGAAGGATGCCCAGGTTTAATTATATTGAATCATTCACGAAATTTGCCTTCAGAGAATAATTAATCCCGATATTGTGTGCTATTTACTTCTTTTGGGGAAGATTTGGGCTTTTAACTTAAAACTGGTTTCATTTTATTGTCAGTAAGAAAATAAACGTAAAATAAGATCTCCATTTAAAAGCTTTCACGTTTCCCATCTACAATGGGAAGGGGATTATTTCACTTACAGGTATTCCTCGATTTACGACCGATCGCACTTACGACCGAAAATTTTAAATTAAAAAAAAAATTCAAACATACCGTCCCTAGAGTGTACATTACATACCTCTATGTATTACATAATTATTAAAAAATATGATGCAATATTCTGCAATAATGCAAAAATTTATGCCGCAATAAAAAAAAATATGATGAAATTGTTTCGATATCTACACTATAAATCAAATAAACCTTCAGTGGCTTCGGAAATGGCTTCAGCTTTTCATTATATTAATAAAGGACTACAACAATTAGATGCAATGGATCCAAATGAAGAAAGATTCACGAGTGTCAATCGTCGTATTCAGGAAAATCTGGCTTGCTACCAGCCCATATACAAGGAAAAGAAGACGCAAACTGTTCAAACTACCTTGTATAACTTTGTCAAAAATACTTGCAACGTATCTTCTGTCGCAAATTCTGAATCAATGGATTATACTAACATAATAAGTAGTGATGACGAAGAATAATTTATGTCTTCTAAAGACAATGTATTTTAAGTTACGTATGAAAGTAAAAAATATATGCATGTGCATATACCAAAAAAAAAAAAAATTGCTTGAAACTCGATTTACGACCAACTCAACTTACGACCAATGTCTCGGTCCCTATTTCAGTCATAACTCAAGGAATATCTGTACTGTATAATAGTTTAAATGAATCTATGAAAGTGTTACTTGCTAGGAGAACTATGAAAAACTTTGTGAAGCACCCCTCATAATTTCATACTTTACCTTGATCGGTTACTATGAGGACAATTCCACATTATGAAATTACAGTTATTAATGTCAATTTCACTCCGGAATTTTATTCATTAATAAATATATATCAAAGGCATTTTAGTTTTAGTATACTTTTGTATTTATATGTGCCAAAGCTCTTAGCAATTTTTGGCAAAAAAAAAAAAAAAAGCTATATGTGTCACGAATGAAAAAGTTTTTCTTTAACTTTGGGAATTTTTTAAATATTGGGTTTAACAAGTGTTTGCAAATGTGTTTATAATTATTTAGTTATGTATCTCATACTTTATTCTACCCGTAATTTATCACTACACAAAAAGCTTTGATGAATGTTGTTTAATTATTTGAAACCATATATTTCACGAAATACATGGTAAACAAATATTTTTGAGAAATTTTATTTTATTTTGAAAAATATACTTACCAAAGAGCAAATTTTTTCTCTGCTTTTGTTTAAAAAAAAAAGATATATTTAATTTTTCCCACCTCTCTTCTTTATAAAGTTAAATAACTGAATAACATACAAATTTTATTTTATTGAACTCATATTTACCTTGAAATGTGTTTAGTTAACTTTTTAATGCTATGTGACTTAGCCTATTTCGAAATCAGTACATCGAGTTAACTCTGAGATCATTATTTTTTGCTTTTTAAATCAGATATCTTATCAAGTGCAAATGTATTTTATTGTTTCTGGTGAATTATCAAAGTGATTTAATACAGTGTGCAGTGTTATAATAAGTGGAGCTTAATTTACAAGTGTTTCCATAAAGGTTAATTTAAAAGGGTTAATCTAAAGTTTAGTCATAATTTAAAATTACACAATTTTAGTACTCAACTAAAGCTTTTCGCTAAATACCCTACCTATTCGCTAATTTAAATATTTACATAATCATATAAACATTATTGGAAGGTACTGAAGAACTGATTTCAAATGAAATAAATAATTTTTCAGGAAACTATTATAATGTAGATGACTGGTGTCATTAGTTTTTCCTTTCCACTACATCACTATACGAAATAAAACACCAATGTACAATTTTTCTCTAACAGCCAATGAAAGTGATTTGCTGCTTTTATTTTGAGACTAACCAATATAGAAAAAAATGGAGGGAAAATTGCTTTAATAATAAGTTGTTTTATGAAATCAGGATGGTGCATTTCTTAAAGTCCCGCTATGCTTAATTTCGATCAAACTTAATTGTAGAAAGAAAATGACATATTCATCACTGTTGAGTTAAATCTGTACTAACTTTCTGATGTTATGACTCTACAAAATCATGTGTGATTTTTGCTTTTATGATCAATTAGCTGAATACCCGTGCTTCGCTACGGAGTACATTCAAATTAAATACAACGGTCAATGTATGCAATTAATGCCAAAAAAAAATATAAAAAATCGTAACGGATATTTTTATAGACAAAATAATGTAGAAGAAAATATTCAAATTAAATACAATGGTCAATGTATGCAATTCATTTGTATGTTTCATATCCATAAAAAATACTAATTTGAATTAAATTCTTAAAAAATGTCCATCTCAATTATTCTAGTGGTTAAATTTTATCTTTTTCTGTATTTTAATATTTTTTGTCAATTTATTTCGTTGTTATGAACGTGACTCAAAATTAATTTGAAGTATCACAAAATGAAAAGAAATCTCGTGGTCAGCATTTAATAACTTAAATTCTAAAGATTAACCTTTAAAAAAATTCACCAAAAATCAGAAAATGGAGGTAAAGATTCGAAAAAGATTTCATTTTAAAGGAATTTTTATGATCTTTCTCGTTATATAAATTTTATAACCCTCATATTATCTTTAAACTGCAAACTTTAAAAAAATTTCAAAAACAGCTTAAAAATTTAATTTAAAAAATATATAATTTTTCAAAAATCATTTTTAGTGCACCCCTACACTATAAGAAGAATCGCCGTGTAAAATTTCAGCCCTTTAAGTCCAGCGGTTTGGTCTGTGCATTATCTATCAATCAGTCAGTCAGTCACGGAACGGTTTTATATATATAGACTATTAAAAACACTCTTTATTTGAAATGAAAACTACTATTTAAAATCCTTCTGAGGAAGAGAAAATAATAAATTTAATAATTGCTGCAGAAAACTTAAAAAGCTGTGTAAACTATCTAAATTTAGAAATTCTCAAAATGGCGGGTTTTTTTCTCTCCGGGAAAAACATGTTATTTAATTTTATTTTTATGTTACTTCCAGTTTTAAACAAACCTTTTGCAATCACTCGCTGTTTATTATTAAGGAACTAAATAAATATACTTTGCACTCCAACATAAATTCAACAAAAGACCCACGATTCCTATGTTTCGCTATGTTTTCAGAGCTTCTATACTATTATTATTTTACTCATGCAGTTAGTTTCAGTAGTCCATAGTCGATCATCATCATCTCTAGAGCGGATTAACAGCGTTGATGCATATACCGTTTACGATTCCTTAATCTTGTAAGTAGCCAACCATTCTGTTGATCTTCTTTTGCACGTAGATCGTAGACTGCAGACTGCACACTGGGTTGAAGCACTTTGATTTGCATGTGTCTCTGCTTTGGGTTTCATGTCACAGCAAGCATTACATTGCATGCTACTGTCATACATGTCAGTAAAAAACACCACGATTTCCTTTCTTAAACCACAGTATTATGTATACTAATGTTACACAAATAATGTTAACACATTTACTAATTGTTTCACGCAATTTTCTGTAATATTAGAATTTTGCTTGTATTGATCTGAACTCTCTGGTTGTGTTTTATAGAACGTTGTTATTATATATGTAATGTCCATCAAAATGATGGCAACTTTAACAGATTGTGTAAAGGGGGAAATTTGTAAATTAAATTTGAATTTTGGTTGAAATTTAAAATTAGGGATGAATGTTTAATTTCATTTTTACATGAAGATAATTTTGATATTTAAATTATGTTTTTCGTTAAAAAAATAAAAATAATTTAAACTTTTTCTTTTAAACAGGAAAATTGACATCTAAATTATACTTAAGGCTGTGTACTAACTCTATTGGATTCGCTCACCTCAACGTTAACCTATGGAGAAACTGTGTCCAAGGATTGCAGACTTGGATTGAAAGATTATTTTTTAAAAATTGTACTCCGTAATAGAGAAAGAAATTTGATACCTTCGGGCATTTTTTTAAAATGGAAATAATAGTTTAAAATTTAAATTATTCGGGGAAAAAATCTGGTGTAGTATGTTTTAATCACTCATCAATTGCTTTGGTGGACGAAATTTATAAAACGAATCCTGTTGCAAGTTGCAGAAAAGTTCATACTATCTGAAAATACCCTTTTTATTGGATTATCAACATTCATGTAGCCGTAATAGTATGCAAATGTTCTCCATAGGTTAACATTGAGGTGAGCAAATCCTATAGGGTTAGTACACAGCAGCCTTAATGAATTCAGTTTTACCCTGTGTACGAAAAAAAGACTTTTATTGTGTTAGATAGAATATTTTCAAATAAACTTTTCAATTTACCAGTGAAAAAAGAAGAAAAAATTCTTCTAACTAATTTAAATAATCAATGCAGTTTCCGGGATGATTAGCTTATTATGTTAAAGTAAAACTAAATTTTTAGTTTAGTTCTCTTTTTTTTTAGTTTTCTAAAGCGATATTTTTTTAATTGCCTCCTGGCATTATGTATAAATACTCAGGACTTTCTATATTTAGATTAAGGAATTAGGGTGCATCATTTTCTTATATAATAGTTGTTCTAAATTAATTTTATATAACGCAATTCATAAATAAAGTTATCTTTTTTATTATGTTGTAAGATAATTGTACACCATAGCTGTTCTTTACAAATGAAATAAAATATTGCAAAAATTTCACAACGAAATACTTTCTAATTTCAGAAATTATAGTAAGCTTTTGAAAAGTTTTAAGATAATAGTTGTTTCTTTACATAATATTTTATTTCAGAAATTGTATTCAGGCATTGGTATTTCGGCCTAATTTTTATTTCATAAATTGTCATTTTTAATTTCATACATTACAATAAGTTTTTACAATATTTCATGATAGAATCATAGTGTTAACGGTATTTCAATTCAGTTTTTTTTTTTACAAAACTTTACAGCAGAAATGATATAGTAAGATTTTAAAATATAGTAGAGCATAAACTATAATTAGATTTTACAAAATTTGATTTCCTTTGTAGTTACTTATGAGAATATAGTGCTTAAAGATTTGATTATATTGTTTATATTTATTTCTAGCTATTTGCGTGTTATGAAGAGTAGTTGTTGCATTGAAAATTTTCAACAGCAATTACTTGCACATTTTGAGGCGTTAGAAGTTCACGCAAAACTATACATTTGCGTACTTTGTCTACTAAATATATTTTATGAAAAGTTTAAGCTATAGAAATGGTAAATTAGTTTGGGTGAAAATAAAATATCGTTCTCTTGTGATTTCAGAATCAAAAACGTATTGCAAAAAATATTAATGTTTATGCTGTCAGTAAAAAACATAGAGATAAAAATATTACATAGAATTAAAATTAAAAAAATATGCTAAAAGTATATAAAAATTGCTTAAATATTACATTAAGCTATTACTTAACATTCTCATCTTGAATGCATATAATTTAACTATCTACCCAAACAAGTATTCAGAGGACTACTAAGTATATGATAAGCTGTTTTTATAAGTTTTATGTACTTTTGAAAATACAGTTATATAAATTTATATATGCTGTCAGAATATAAACATTAAAAAAAAATTTTATACAGAAAATGAATAACCAATCCCACCTGAAATTATTTGTCCTTTAAAAAGTTTCTCTTGCGCGTGTTAAAATGTGATGTATTCTCAAGCTGTGCTTTTAGTTGTCATCTTACACCTTCCACTGACCATTCTTATTCCTTTATAGTCTTTCAACAACGCTGAAAGACAACGAGTTCTCTGGAAGCTGCTCTTCGAAATCTGAAGGCAGCTCGTTCCAAAGCAGCGTGTCCAGCGACTCCGAAAAAGACTATTCCATATCCGAAGAAAGCGCTTTCGAGGGCCTGCCAAAGAGCAAATGGGGTCGCCACCACAAGAAGAATCCCTCTACTTCGACAACAGAAGAAGACTCTTGGATTCTGGAGGAGAAGAGGAACCTGGAGGAAGGCAGGAGGCAACTTGCCGCGGAGAAACGCAGGCTGGAAGAGGAGAAGAGGAAGCTGGAGTTGGAGAAAACGTCTTCATCCTCTTCATCCCAGCCGACGTCTTTGGAGGATCATTCATTCAGAGAAAATAGCTTTTTGAACGAACTTCAGAGGGCAGCAGCTAGAATGCATACCAAAGAGAATAAGGAGAGGATGATCGATCCCTTGAAGAATGGAGTGAATCGAAATGGTATTTGTTCTTAATTTTGTCTTTTTTTAATTGCATATATTGCGTTTGATATATCTTTTTTTCTTCATACCCTACTATGATACTTTTCATTGATTATTTTCATAACGCTTTCCATTATTAGACATTGAGAAGTAGCGTTCTTTGAGTTTTCAAGAGTTGTGGAAACTTAGAAAAGTTCTTGATTTTTGAAAGCTCTTGAAAGTTTTTCAGTATTAAATCGAGCCCATAACTCTACATTAACTGGTTCGTGACCTTTTCCGGAACAATCTGAAGGACAGTCTCAGTGAAAGCAATATATCTAAAACCTGGTATAACTTTATCCTCAATATCCCTGATCAGCCCAGGTTTAAAGCGGTGCCATTTTTCAGACTTTTGACGGGACATGACTGTTTGGCCAAACACCTTTTCCGAATAGGAATAATTGAAAGTCCCATATGCAAGCTTTGCAATCGGGGGGAAGATATGGACTTTTCTCACCTCCTCCACTGCCCTGTGCTCGTTTCTTCTAGCATGCAAGGGCGGTACTGGGAGGCTAGGGCCCGTGTGGGCTAAACATATGTAATATTCTTCTTCTGTTGTATTTCTAATGTTTGTTTTATTGTTTGTTTATGTAGCCCTCTATTGGAAATAAAAAAAAATCTACATTAACTTAAGTCGGTTTTAGCTAAATATTGAAAAACATGTTTTTCCTCTTTATATTCGTTGATAAGTAAAAACGTTGTTGTTGTTGATAAGCCCCCTGGACTATAAAATGCTAGACCAGATCCATGAGGCTATGACGTGTTAGCAAATGGGAGGCAGCAGTATCCTGATCTTCTGTAAGCATGCCGAAGGGGATACCTCCACAATGTGGGAAGGATTCGCAGGAACAGCAGAACAGGGACAATGGGTGAAAGACCTTTGTAGAGTTCTCGAAGCACAGCACATACTTCTTGTATATCCACTCCGAAGACGAGCCAGGGCAGACTGTATTGGTCTAGGACCTCTAGAGAGCAGGGCCAGACCAGGGCACTTGGGCAGATACCAGTAATGAGCAGGAGGCTCTCTCCAAACATTGTATAGCCTGGTCTTAATCACGGATTGAGCCTCCGATGCAGTTAGGACTTCAGACAGGAGCGAATCCCCCAAACAGCCCTCATTTGCTAGTAGGTCGACCTGATCGTTGCCGAGCAAACCCACATGTGACGGGATCCACTGAAAAGTTGTAGATTTAGAGTCCGCCATGCGAGATAGGAGAAAGAGAATGTCGGTACTTGTGCCGAGAAATGAGGATAACAGAGAATGTCGGTCGGTAAAAACGTTTCGAAATAGTATTTAAGAAAATCGAGTTGATTCTGATGCATTGATATATTTTATGTTGATGCTAATGCCGAGCGCTTGACTTCATGTCAAAGAGCAACCGATATAGTGTATAGATTGTAGATTTTGTTTCATTTTATGGATAATTATTATGATAACGATGGTATTTTATTGCATTATGGTTACCACAAAAGGCTGTTCATAGAATTAAGTTTTTGTTAATAATGCTTTATTGGTAAAGTTAATTTATAACATCATACACTAATCATTGTGCACCAATAAACCAGAAAAAGTAACCTTCTGGAAATCCTGAAAAGTTCGTGAAATTTATTTTTAATTTTAGAGCTTCTGGAAATTTTTGAGATGGTATAAAGACTACAAAAAATGTTTGTTTTGGTCAAATCTTTAAGACATATTTATTCAATAAGAAAAAGTGTTTCAAAATTGTAAAACTAGAAGGAAACTGGGAGGAATTCAGGTGCATTAATATAATTTACTCTTCGTAGATTTTGTTAAACTTTATGGCTAATTCATGGTAATTATTCATGGTAATGATGTGGTTTTATTCTGTTGTTATTTTTAAAAATGTTGTCAGTAGAATTCTTGCTTTTTGTTCGAATTCTTTGATAATTAATTCAAATCCCTGTGGAAAAGTTATCTTCTTTTCCCCTGTTTCAATATATTCTGGAAATCTTGGAAAAGTTCTTAAATTTTACCTTTAATTTTAAGGGCTCTAGCAAGTTTTTCATTACTAGATTGAGCCTACAGAAAGTTAATTTTTGACAAATCATTTTAATTTATTTCACTTGTATGTTCCATCAATTAGTAAATGTTCTAAAATTGTAACAAAAATGACTAATTAGTATATTTATTACTACCATATTTTGTTTAATTTCATGGTTAATACTTCACAGTAATGATGTGATTTTATTGTTGTAGTTGTAAAAATGCTATCAATAAAATTCTAGTTTTTTGATTAAAATAATTTGGTTAATTCATTTTAAATCAATTTTAAGCAGACACTGGAAAAGGAAAACGCTGCAAAGAAGATGCAATAAAGAGAATGCAGCATGGTGAGTTTTATTCCAAACTGTTTTTAAGATACATGATTTTAAAATGAATCTTTAACTTTGAAGCATAATTCAATACAAGAGAGACCTGATCAAATATCTTGAGGAAATTTGATAGAATATGCTTGCTAAACGCAATATAGTAGGATATAAATCAAATACTACAATAACTATTTTATTTATTTGAAATCATTCTTGAAGGCAGTTCACCTTACAGTAGTTATTGATGAAATGAAATTTGATACTACGTCCGTTATTAAGAAAACATCTATTGCGCATCTTAACTTATCAGAATCCTTAACAGTAGTAACATAGAAAGTAAATTTTTATAATCACAATTATGATAATACAAGAGCCATAAATTATTTCACTAGCATAATCACTTAAACTATTAATAAAAAAATAATTTTTCTTTAAATGTATAGCATTAATGAGATTTTTTTAATTCAAATTGTTTCCGCTATGAAAAACAGAATTTAGTTTCTTTTCCAATTATTAATTAAAATTACAAATGTATTTGAACTGAATGAAAGTAAACATTTTGTTTATACCAAAGTACTTTAGAACCAAAAAATGGTTTCCGAAGCATTTTTTTTTACTCAAATTGTGTCCAAAACTATGAAATGTAGAACTTAGTTTTCTTTTCCAATTATCAATTGAAATTGCAAATATATTTGAACAGAATGAAAAGTAAATATTTGGTTTATACCAAAATACTTACAAACCAAAAATTTTTGGGAAACATTTTTTTACTCATTGTTTCCGAAATTAAGAAATATAGATCTTAGTTTTATTTTCCAATTTTCAATTGAAATTACAAATATATTTGAACCGAATGAAAAGTAAATATTTGGTTTATACCAAAATACTTTGAAACCAAACATTGTTTCCGAAACTTTTTTTTTTGGCTCAAATTGTTTCAGAAACTATGAAATATAGAACTTAGTTTTTTTTTTCAATTTTCATTTCTAATTTTCAATTGAAATTTCAAATGTATTTGAAATAAATGAAAAGTAAATATGTTGTTTATAAAGTTAAAAAAAATCATGGTATTTCATTGCTCTGGATTTTACCTTAATTGTGTTCAGTTTTTTCGATATAAATGTTTTTAACATTTTGAAATATTTTTTTCCAGAAATGTTGATGGAAGAGTTCAGGGAAGCTCACCGGAAAATGTTTGGTTCTCAAGCTGTTCTAAACGTTGAGGAAAATGTAAGTGTAAATTAATATTCACATCTGATCTAAAAAATGCTTTTTTGTTCATAATGTTAAATCTGAAAACAACAACATTTAGTGTACGTATTTAAAGCTTGAAGGAAAGGAGAAATATGACACTTATATCTCAGTTAAAGTACTTTAAAGATGCCTAGGTATTCTTTTGGGATTTGCAATTTCTTTTATTACTGATATTCATAGTGCTGACTGTTTCAAATGGTTTTAAAACTCCAAATTTTTATGGTTGTTTTTATTTATCGATTTTTAAGATTTTAAAGCCATTCATCATACTAACTTTATCACAATTAGGGCCTGTTCAAATATAATCCGTTAGCGTGAGCGTTACTCATATTAAAACATATTTAACCAGTTACAAACCTCCAAACGATTAGATACGAAATCGTTAAGTGCAATAATTGGTTTAAAATATGACATCACGAGTAAAGCTGACGGATTGTATGTGAACAGGTCCTCAAACTTCCTGGAAAACTTTACAGTTTTTTTCTAATTCCTCAGTTTTTAGCCAATAACTTGTCCAATTTATCATCTGCCTTGAATAATATTAGCCCATAAATGTTTTTTTCTTTTTAAATACTCTACTTTACGGCAAGCTTCTAATCTTTTGGTATTATTCCTTTATTTCTTAATTTCACATCATAACACCGCCATATGTTCTACTTTCCCACCTTTTTCACTTCATTCTGCTTTATTTTTTTAAAGTTAGTTGGTCCCCGTCAAAACATGACGGCTGGACAGTGAATAAATGTACCAATACACAAATTATACTCAACACATCATTGCCTAATGTTGAAAATAATAATTATTAAGAAGAGAGAAATACACTTAAAACTACTATTGAATCCAATAAAAATATATAGGGTTACTCAACGGCACGAAATAAACAATTTCCGTCAGGTTTAATTCTATACCTCACTCACATAATTAAAAATTAAAATGGCAGAGAGAGAGAGAGCTAGAGAGATTCCTCGGAATAAACAAATTCACGTGTTCATGTGGCCTCGTGCTTAGTAAGTATCTAAAGTCAGATTAAAACATGTCACTGAGCATGCGCAGAAACAAATTGATGAGTTTATGCGGCCCCGTGCTTAGTCAGTATTTAAATCCAGATTAAAACATGTCACTGAGGATGCGCAGAAAGCAATTTTTAATTGTAAATTATCGCTCATTAATAGAAATTGCGGTTACGAACACTAAAATTGACACATCTATAGATTAAAATCATTCGTTTAAGACTAAAATGAAGTAAGTTGAAGTAGTTTTCTCGGCTTAGCAACTTAAATACAGTGGCTCCCAAAAGTGTTCGTACACTTACGATTTTCAGTGAAATAGGGGTCTATCCATTAATTAAAATGAATATTTCAGAATGGATATTTAATTATAAGATCTATAATTTATTTTTAACAAAACTACATGAAATATTTTCAAAACATAGTAAAACTTTATTTTTTAAGAAACCAGTAATCAAAAAGTAACAAAAACTTTATCTCACAAAAGTCATCGTACACTGAAATATTTTCGGATAAATTCATAATTAAAGTTATCGTCTGGCGCTTTATTTTTATTTTTGAATGGTGGTGGCATTTAAAATATCGTTTGGCTTTAATTTTTGCTTGCCTACTCCGTAATATTCTATTTATTATTCAAAAATGGCTCGTAGTCGTAAAGAAACAACAAACAGCATTCGAAAATAGATTATTTTTCATCATAGTAGTGGTAAATCAGTTCGGAATATTGCTAAATTACTTAATTTATCCCATTCTACTGTGCAGTATGTGAAAAAACGCTTTAAAGAAGAAAATTGGATCGAAAACAAGGTAAGAAAAGGCCGTCCGGCAAAGTTAACAAAACGTGATCAGAGATTTATAATTAGAAAATTTGTGAAAAATTCACGTTTGAGTGCTGTAAAAGTTTCTGCAGAATTCAATGAAACATTTTCTACTTCAATTTCATCTGAAATTTTTTGACGAGTTCTAAGAACAGCTGGATCATGGGCTTTCTGCCCATAGAAAATTTTTTGTGAGTGAGAAAAACAGAAAGTTTAGGCTTCCCTTCGCACTATCAATGATAAATAAGCCCCAAACCTATTGGAATAATGTCTTATTTGCCGATGAACATTTTTGGTGCTGATGGGCGTATAATTGTATGGAGAAGAAAAAAATGAGGAACTTAATCCCAAGAACTTAGTAGGAACAGTTAAGCATGCCGGTGGAGGTATCCTTGTGTGGGGGTGCATGTCAGCATCAGGACTAAGAAATTTGGTATTTATTGATGGCATAATGAATCATGCTGTTTTTATAAATATTTTAAGAGACAATTTAAAATTATCAGCTCAAAATTTGGGTATTGGAAACAACTTTGTTTTTTTTATCAAGATAAGGATCCTAAGCACACGGCTGTCAACGTTCGCATCTGGTGTCTCTATAATTGTCCACAAGTTTTGAAAACACCACCTCAATCGCCAGATTTAAACCCAATAGAACATATTTGGAGAGAACTGGACGTTCGAGTACGAAAACACGACATTCACACGAAAAGCGAACTAAAAACAATTATGATGGAAGAATGGATGAACATTGATGCAGATTACAAAAGAACTAGTGCAATCTATTCCCAGACGTTTAAAAGCTGTTGTGGATGCTACAGGATATCTCACAAAATATTAATTTAACGAAAAATTAGAATATTTACTAATAAGTAGAGATTTTTTACAAGTGTACAATGACTTTTGTGAGATAAAGTTTTTGCTACTTTTTGATTATTGGTTTCTTAAAAATAAAGTTTTGCTATGTTTTCAAAATATTTCATGTAGTTTTGTTAAGAATAGATTATAGATCTTATTATTAAATACCCATTCTGAAATATTCATTTTAATTAATGTATAGACCCCTATTTCATTGTAAATCGTAAGTGTACGAGCACTTTTGAGAGCCACTGTATATAGATATATCTTGTCGTTTCGGGCTCTTTTTGCGTGGGGTCAAAGCCCTAAAATTTCTCTCCCTCGTTCATCTGACAGGCGAAATCCTTTCATGTCTTAGATTTTGCCGCCGGCTCCCACAAAGTGATTGTAGTAAAATCCGTTGTTCTCCCTACTTATGCTAAAGAGTTTAACGATCTTTACGTTTGGGAAAAGTCCATAGAGATAAACATCTAATGCTCGCCGCCTGATGATGAACTTTAATGAGCTCGAAACTTGTTGCCATACTTATTTTTTATAGCTCACTTTAAGAATCTGAATGTTCTTATTTGAAAATATAATCTGAAGTAGTATTTTGGTTTGCGTAGGTATTTGATATGCATGGTCATGCCTTTTAATAAACACTAGAAGTCAAATAATCAGACACCACCCGCATTGTGCATTAAGGTCTCAGGCTATTAACTATACGGTGCGGACAATGCAGGTACAACGTACTCTCTCTCTCTCTCTCTCTCTCTCTCTCTCTCTATCTATCTATCTATCTATCGATATATCTATATCTATATCTGTATCTATCTATCTATCTATCTATCTATCTATCTATCTATATATATATATATATATACACTGCTCAAAAAAATTTGGGGAGCAAGCAAACAAGTTAAGAAAACCGTGCCAGACGGCCACGTATTGGCATAAAATGGATAGTACACGCGTATCAATGCGCAATACAGAAAAAAAGACGTAAAAAAATTTGTAATTAAGGTTTAATTCTTTGAAAATATGGAAAAAACATGAAAAGATGAATTAAGGCAACAATTTGATTACATGTAAACGATAAAAAAAGTATTGTTTAGAAATGATGCAAGATTTTTAATATGGCGTGTGGTCTCCTCGAACAGCTAAGACTGCTGCACACCTGTTTTCCATGGATGCGATGATGTTATAGATAAGATTTAGGGAAATACTGTTCCACTCCTCAAGAAGTGCAATCTTCAAGTCTCGGAAAGTAAAAGGAGGCCTTGGTCTCGCAGCAATGCGTCGCCCGATCATGTCCCAAACATGTTCGATTGGATTCAGGTCAGGAGAGCACGCTGGCCATTCCATACGTTGTATTGTTTCAGCTTCAAGCATGTTCTCCACAAGACGAGCTGTATGCGGTCTGGCATTATCATGCTGGAAAACAAAGGAATCTCCAACGGCTGCAGCGTAAGGTATTACACGAGGTCTCAGTATCTCGTCTGCATATCTTCGGGCCGTCAAAGTACCATTCCGAATGATATGCAGGTCCGTACGTCCACCTATGCTGATTCCACCCCATACCATAAAACCAGCTCGTCTGTATTGTGACCTTTCACGAACGAATGTGGGGTTATTTCGAGTGCCCCTTTTTCCTCCATACCAAAACACGTCGGGTGTCACACTCCAGACTGAATCGGTACTCGTCTGTAAACAGCACTTGGCTCCAATCATGTTGCTCCCAATCTCGATGTTCAGCAGCCCATCTTCTTCGGGCCGCAAGGTGGCGTGAGGTCAACGAAATGCAGACCATTGGCCTACGTACATAGAGACCTCCCTGATGAAGCCTATTACGTACTGTTTGGCTGGACATCCTTCGTCCTGTTGCCAAGAGCAACTGTCTTTGCAGCTGAGTAGCATCGTCTGTTCTGTTTCGACGAGCTGTTAACAGTATATACCGGTCATCAGTTGCTGTAGTGGCGCGTGGCCGACCTTGCCATGGTCGACGTCTAACATTCCCTGTTTCTTGGAATCGATTCCACAGCCTTGCAACGACACTTCTGGCGACTCCAACAGCGTCCGCGACACTACGTTATGTTTGCCCGGATTCAAGTCTGCCTATAATACGTCATGCCATGGATTCCGGTAAATCACGTTGTTGAGACATTTTCAAGTCACCTTTTCTCAAAAAGAATAACTGAGCAATCGAATTTCACAGTTAAGGCAGTGAAACAGAGGATTCTGCAACATCCCGATTTCCGCCCTTATGTTCTTTTTCTGGTTTTTGACGTCATGAACTTTGATTTGCATATGAAGTTTTCTTCTTCTGTTTCCTGCTAGGCTTTAAATTATGGATGATTTATTTTATGTTAACTATTGGTGTAAGTATTTGCGTAATTTCGTTAAAACTATGTGCTCCCCTAATTGTTTTGAGCAGTATATATATATATATATATATATATATATATATATATATATATATATATATATATATATATATATATATATATATATATATATATATATATATATATATATATCTGACCCTTAGAAGAACAATGTCACAACTGAAAAATCCATTGTTTTGAGTTTAATACTTTACGTACTCTTAGGATATTATTATTAGAGCCCCTTGCCTATAATTTAACCAAACGTTGGGCAGCAAACAGCCAAACGACAACCTTTATATGTATTCTTTATTTAGAAGCAAAAGCAAATTGCAACTTTCCCATTTTTTTAAAAACACCCTGTTTTGAGTTTTGACATTATTTTTGTAGGGGTGTGAAATATAACTATATTAACAAACCCTGGGTTGTAATGACGGTTTAGACATGGATGTTAATGTCCTTTTTCCTCACAAAGAGTAACGTCCGTTCAGCTATAGGTATTTTCATAATAAAAGTGTAAAAAGATTTGGCGTAATGCGTGGGCGAATTCTTTTTGGACAACTGCTCCAGAAAGGAAACGCTGAGCCAAACGCATGACAAGAGCAGAACCAAAACGCATATATAAAAATATTGAGTAATCATAGCAGATAACAACTATGTAAAAGGTGATAAGAACAATGAAGATAAAAACAATACTGTATAAATGATGACAAAAACATTAACTTATAAAAAGTAAAATATGTTCTTGTGACTTATCCCTCCAGATCAAGCGGCGCTAGATCAGGTCCATGAATCTATATATCCTCAGTAGGTCCATCAAATGGCAAGGACCGGCAATAAAATCCTTCCTAGATAAGTTTAGGCAAGTTAGGATGTGACCAGGAGTGGCCTGCTCATTATTACACTTTTCACAAGTGGGAAAGGTTTTATTTTGGTGATCAAATTTTAGGCACCTCATTGGCCATTTGCAAACCTAAAGATTGCAGTCTGCTCAGCTCTATCAACTTTGAAGGTAAAAGCCCTACCAGGGCAAACACCAGTGTACCAATCATAGACCGGGGGAGATCCCCAAGTTAAAGTAAAATATAAATAGTATCATATAAAAATGGTAATATATGAAGAGTGATAAAAGTCATACATAAAAGGTGAATAAAAAGTAAAATATAAACAGTATCATATAAAAATGGTAATATACGAAAATTGAAAAAAGGTCATATATAAAAGGTGAAAATAAAATAAAATATAAGCAGTATCATATAAAAATAGTAATATACGAAAAGTGACAAAAGTCATATATAAGAGGTGAAAAAAAAGTAAAATATAAACAGTATCATATAAAAATAGTAATATACGAAAAGTGATAAGTCATACATAAAAGGTGAAAAAACATCGTCAAATATAGAGTGTGACAAAAGCAGTCAGGTATAATGATAAAACAGTGTTATACAACAGTAACAAGAAATACTAAAATCTGTTTATGCTAAAAACAATAATATACAAAAATGGTAAAAGTTCAGAATCCAAGCTGATAAAAGCAGAGATGGTAAAACACAAAAGCTCTGGATGGGATTTCCCATCCAGATTAGTCAGGTACTAGAAAACGATAAATAGGAAAGTAACAAAAGAGGTTAATTCAAATCCTGTTATTTTTAAAAACCGGAAACAGCAGGGTGAGGCTTTTCAAACAGAAGGATCGTTGATCCTGAATGTATTTGCTTGCTCTGTTCCATATTTTTAAAACCGGAAACAGCAGGGTGAGGCGTTTCAAACAGAAGGATCGTTGATCCTGAATGTATTTGCTTGCTCTGTTCCATATTTTTAAAACCGGAAACAGCAGGGTGAGGCGTTTCAAACAGAAGAATCGTTGATCCTGAATGTATTTGCTTGCTCTATGTTCCATATTTTTAAAACCGGAAACAGCAGTGTGAGGCTTTTCAAACAGAAGGATCGTTGATCCTGAATGTATTTGCTTGCTCTATGTTCCATATTTTTAAAACCGGAAACAGCAGTGTGAGGCGTTTCAAACAGAAGGATCGTTGATCCTGAATGTATTTGCTTGCTCTATGTTCCATATTTTTAAAACCGGAAACAGCAGGGTGAGGCGTTTCAAACAGAAGGATCGTTGATCCTGAATGTATTTGCTTGCTCTATGTTCCATGTTTTTAAAACCGGAAACGGCAGGGTGAGGCGTTTCAAACAGAAGGATCATTGATCCTGAATGTATTTGCTTGCTCTATGTTCCATATTTTTAAAACCGGAAACAGCAGGGTGAGGCGTTTCAAACAGAAGGATCGTTGATCCTGAATGTATTTGCTTGCTCTATATTCCATATTTTTAAAACCGGAAACGGCAGGGTGAGGCGTTTCAAACAGAAGGATCGTTGATCCTGAATGTATTTGCTTGCTTTATGTTTCATATTTTTAAAACCAGAAACACTAGTGTGAGGCGTTTCAAACAAAAGGATCGTTGATCCTGAATGTATTTGCTTGCTTTATGCTTCATATTTTTAAAACTGGAAACAGCAGGGTGAAGCGTTTCAAACAGAAGTATCGTTGATCCTGAATGTATTTGCTTGCTTTATGTTCCATATTTTTAGTTTGCGTGTTATAAATGGATTTGTTGTTTCAGAAAGAAGAAAAAGAACCTCCACCTCCAACTCCAAATCCCGAATTCTCGAAGCTTACTATTCGAAGCAAAAAGCCACCCCCTCCACCACCCAAAAATGGGGAGTCTAACAAAGAGTGCCAAAAAGTAAGTGACTATGTGTCTAGTTTTTTTCTTTTCTCCTGGTTTTCCTTTTGTGAGGGTACTGCTGGTTTATACATTTCCAATATTGCTAATGCATTTTCCCCGCCGTCAAATCTATTAAAATTTTCTCCAAATTTAGAGAAAAATGATAACTTTGAAAGGTTTTATCTATACAGTCGAACACCGTTATAGCGAACCCGGTATATAACGAACTCACGGATATAACGACCGAAAATTTTGGTCCCGTCGTTTTCCTATAGTACTTAATTTAACTACTATTGTGTCAGTTTAATGTAATCGATTTAAGTCATTAATTATCATTTTAAATAGATTTTATCATTTTTGATACATCATTATTGAATACACATTGCAACTAAGGAGTTAATAAACAGGAAATCCAACGTAAATAAATCACAAATAGCTGTAAGGTGCGATTTTGCATACGGCCGTTTTGAAGCTACAAAGGAGCTTCTTCATCAGTGCAAAGAACTTAGTGGCAGCTCAAAAAAGCCGAATCGGCTTTTAAGAAAGCTTTACTAGACTTACCAATTCTTTGTTAAGAAATGATGTGAAAAGTTATTGTTATATTTTTTAATGTCTTGAAAATGATACTATGTAATTTTGTTACAAAACATAGTTTCTTTTTTCGTAATAAACGATAAGCCTGCTTAGTTAAGGATTTTGTTTTGCTTATTACCCGGATTATCCGAATTTCCGATTATCCGGATTGCCTATGGTCTGAGTTAGTCCGGATAAACTAGGTTTTACTGTATTTACAACTAGCCGGGCTTCGTCTAGCTACGCTCAAGCCATCCGTGTAACATATTTATGTACTTCGGGCCCCACAAAAGAAAAAAAAAGCCTACAAATGTATTAAATTCAAGTGAATAAATTCCTTTCAATTTTTATTCCCGTCGCTGCCGACAGATGGCAGCACCACTGCACGAGATGATTTGGTTTCTCAGCAGTGAGTGATTTTAGAATGAAAATATCTCTAAAACTATTGAATTAACAGAATAAGTGTACGCAGAAAAAATTGTCAGTTTTCGAAGCTCTTTCCAAATATGTAGCATTTATGTACTTTCATGAGAAAAAAAATTACACCGTTTCCTGTATATTTGTCGGCCATTTTTTTTTCGAGGATTGGTCCTCCCGGATGAGTTACGGTCACGTGATCTCTCGACTTCCACTTGTCTCTTTATTAGTATAGATAGGTCAAACACTTACATTTTTCAGTGATATTCACACGAAAAATCTGCTGGAGGAAAGAGGATACTTTCACCAAAAATCATATGCTGCTTTTGACAAGAAATTCCGAAGTCATAAAAATGCTTGTATAAGTGTTTACTATGTAATAAGCATTTATTTGTTTTTCAGGTAACGGTGAATGGACTAATTCCAGGTGTCCAAAGTCAAACTGCGCCGCCGCCGGAAAAAACAGCCCCTAGTGTACAGGATATAATAAAAGAAAAGGAAAAGACCATAGCCACAGCTGTCCCTGCAAGCAACGGCATCCGCGTCACTGTGACCGAGAAAGGTCGGAACCCTGAAAAAGGTTTCGTTAGTGCCACCGTCAAGGGCAAAACGGGCGCGCTCGTCGAAGTGACGCCCTGGACGACAAGACTGTAGTCATTAATAGTACGAAATGTTGTGCAATAACTTTCACCAAATAATATACAAAATCCGTGCATGTTTGCAGGCTCATTTCGTTCTCAAGATTCTTAACTTAGACCGGTCTCTATTTAAATTTGTGACAATAGTTTTTATGTGTTACCACTATGACATCGCTCGTCCCGTTCTCTCATGAGTATTTTTCTCTCTCTCGTGTGAACTACCGGAATGAATTCATTCCGGTTGGTATTCACTTTTTCAACTTTAAATAATTCATTGTTTCATTTTCCCTCCAATTTTTATTTATACTTATTTTTTCATCTTTTGTGAATACCAGTTTATCGACGAAGACGAAAAATGCATTTGATTTTGTAAATTATTTATTCTTAATTCTTTCTGAATCAGTTATCGCTTTATTTAAATGTATAAACAAGTTAAGAGATTTCATAATTCATGAGGACTGATTGGTGTTAAACATTTTCTTTTTTTCTTTTTCTTTTTTACTGTGCTTACGAAATCTTTATAAAAGATTTATCTTTATGAAACAAACATTCCATTTAAAGAATTATTTATCATAACCACTATGCAACCCAAGATGTTTTTCGTTTGAATGAAAATTAATTTTAAACAAGTGTTAAAATTTAAATTCTAATTATGTTTTCATAGCGAAATATTTGTTATTTATATTTAAAAAAATTATTTCCGTATCTTTCATGTCCACTGCATATTTTCAAAGATTTCTAAACTGACGTTTTTATCTCTCTGTCATGTGACAATCTTCGAAACTGTGAAATTAACTAAATAAAACTCAATTAACAATCGTTTCGACCACCTCTGATTATAATATTTTGTATTAACTAAGTCGAAAATTTCAGTGATGCTCTAAATTCCATTTAATATTACGTGTCTAGTGTTAATAAAATGTTCAAAAGTCCTATTTCGTCAATCACTTATACGAGTATCTATCTGATATTGAATTTTCATTAATCCTTTGTTCAATATCATCTAATGTCATATGATATTCTTTGTTCAAAATTTGGGTTCTTAATTCAAAAGACATGGCAAAGTCGCGAGTCTCTTGTACAAGACTGTATTATTGGATATTCCAGAGCAATAACTAATAATTAATAAGTAAAAAATTAAGGCACTAATTAATAAGTAATAATTTGAAATATTAATATGAAATTTCATTGACCAGAACGGGGCATCACAATAGTGTGTAAGACATTGCTGAAGTTACCTCTGCAGTTTGAAAAAGGTGTCTAAATTCCTTTCGTTTTACTGAAAAGAAGTTTTGAGAATGATTCAGGATTGTCGTTAGTTTCATAATGTTTCATTTGATACAAGAAGCATTTTAACCATAGGTTAGAGATCTGTGGAAAACTTTTCATCTTGCCGTACAGCTAGCTTACAGATTGATATCTTCATGTACATAAAGAGATTTGCCCTTTCAGTTTAGCTCTCGTGCTGAAATGGATGATCGTTGCGCTCAAAAACAAACATCCAAAGAACAAGCTTTAAGTTGTATACCACTATAAATGCTTTAATTAATTTTTATCAGGTTCTTAGAGACGTTACAAAATGTTTCCCTCACCCCTATATGTGCTTATCAGTGTGTCTAAAACAATGATGCCCCATATATATATATATATATATATATATATATATATATACAGTGCCGTAACTAGGCAGGTGCAACAGGGGCACCCTCCCAGGACCCACTTGGAGGGGGGGGGGCCCAAAATGCTGTATTTGTTTTATTATTTTCCCAAACCTAATTAATAAAGGGGCCCAAATGCAAACTCTTGTCCAGGGCACAGGAATGGCTAGTTTCGGCACTGATATATATATAATGAAACTTCTCTAGCAGGCCAAATTTTGTCCAGAACCGATTCAAGAATCCATATAGAGCCAATGCTATAAGAGAAACCCCTTTTCGGCGGCCACCCCTCAAAACGGCCACTGTTTTTCGGAACCACGACTGGCCACCCATAAAGAAGTTTCACTGTATTGCTATTTAGGTAATACATAAAAACAGAACCTATAAGTTAATAAATTTGAGTTAATAAGAAAGATAAGCATTTTATGAAGTAGTGATAATTCTTCATGCTTCAAATTATTTGCTAGGAGGATTACAAAAGCATTCTTCAAAACAGAAAATGGAGACTGAAAGCTATAATCTAAAGAAAAGGATGTCTGAGTCCTAAAATTGTTAGTAAACATATCTCATGTTTTGTACAAAGCTATTTGTGAACATATTTAAAATCAGGAAGCTTAGATGTCATAAAATAAATAAAATTTTGTTCTTCGCACTCATCTTCCTTAAAAATTTGAAAAATAAATTTCCATCCGAGATAATTTTAAGGTATTCATTTCGTTTCTTAATATATTTTTTGTACATTTTTTTTCATATGTTCTATTTGTGTATGCCAGACTTTTGTTTTCACGGAAAACACACATTTGTCTGAATTAAATTATGGACTAGAATTTGTTTATAGAAGCAGAAGCACTTTCTAAAAGAGACATACTGAAACATCTGTTGTTCATCAACGCAACAACATTAGACACTATTGTTTCAAACCTAATATTCCCCTTTTGTATTTATACAATGATCGCCGTATCTTCATCGCATCTACCTATCATTTCTTCATATGAAAATGTTGTAAAGACTCTACGAAAATATACGTATTCGTCATATTCATCATTTATTTGCTTAGGGTCTTCGTGTATATTTTATAAAGTACATATCCGGTAACTGAATAAGACAAACAATGTGTGTGGTAAGCAGCTACGAAGTTTAACTTCTATATTTTTCCTGTTGAAATTCTTCCATTTTTATTCTTGGTGTTTACTTTGTGTTTTCTCTTTAATCGATTCTGTATGTGTGGTTTTTTAAAATGAAATTCCTCATTACAACAATAAAGATGATGTCTGGAAGTTTGCTGATTTGTTTTTGTTTTTTCACTGAACATACAAATTACCGCTCTTAAGTCCTCTGTGTGCTAACCCTATTGGGTTCCTTCACACGTCAATGTTAACCTATGGAGAAAAATTTTCTACTATTTACAACTACATAAATGATAATAAACCAATAAAAATTGTATTTTCAGATAGCCTTAACTCTTTTGCACCTTGCAGAAGGACTCATTTTATAAATTTCGTCCACCAAGGGAATTTATGAATGTTTAAACACTACACAAGGTTTTTTCCCGAATAATTTAAATTAAAAAAGTATTTGCATTTTTTTTAAACCGAAAAATACCCTAAGGCGTAAAATTTCTTTCTCAACTACGCAGTAGAATTAAAAAAACAAATCTTTCAATCCAAGTCGGCAACCTTTGGACACATTTTCTCCATAGATTAACATTGAGCGAATCCAATTGGGTTACTTCACAGCAGCCTTAAATTATAAATAATTCTGTGCTGTATGTGTTTAATTGAAGGCCTTATTTGAATAGTTGTCCAATTCCACTTTCAAAAAAAATGGAGTTAGCCTCACTTTCATGTTCATACAAGTCATTTCTATCTTAATTTTAAACTGGTACACATCCAGCTTATTTCTGCTGCCAACAGAGGGCATTACAAATCAGACTTCAGCAGTCATTTCTCAGCACTCATTAGACTTTAAGGTTCTGTATCTCAAAATGAACAAGAATGGAGTTGGACCACTATTCAAATAAGGCCTGCAATTATACACTCATATAAACATTTAAAAAATATTTTTTATTTGCATATGCTATAGGATATAAGACCTTAATATAAGCTTTGGAATAATATTGATTCAATGTATTCGGTATAAATGTAAAAGTGTCTTACATGCGAACATGCGAATTCATAGCATTGAAAAATTTACTAAACAGGATAAAAAGAAATTAAATGTTGCACCATTACAAGCATTCATTCAATATCAGCCCGTCAATCATATCTACTTGTCTAGAGTAAATAAATAAACCCATGATATTTTAAAATTTTTATTTGCATATGCTGTGATACATAAGGTTATAATAGATGTATGAAACCAAAATAAATTAATTCTGAATCAATAGACGTAAGTACCTTTTAGGCAAAAATGCTAATTCCCAACATTAAGTTACTAAACACCATAGAGCTTTAATGAATACTAGTAATGGTGTAATATTGCCCCTCTTTCAAGTCTACTCCTGAAACCGTAATAAATAATAAAAATATGAACTTCCTTTTATTAATTTGCATATATTGTGTGGCACAAGATCATAATATACAAATTGAAATCTAAATAAACATAAATTTGTCTTATCAGCAAAAATAGTAAATCACAACATTTTAAAAATTACTAAACAACGTAGAGAGAAGTTTAATGATTACTAGTAATGACATAGCATTTGAATGTTTCATCTGTCTCTAATGACCACTTGCAATCTTACATAAATAAATAAACAATTTCGCTCTCCCGGAGCTTGGGTATTTATTTGTAGATTAACAAGCATGTATTTACAGTCGCAAGCAAAGGGAGTTCAGTTACAGCATAAATTAATCCACAGGATTTTAGTACTTGTTTTGTACTACATTACCAATTTTTAGCAGCTTAAACCTGCTGTGTACTAACCCTATTGGATTGGCTTCCCTCAATGTTAACCTATGGCGAAAATGTGTTCCAAGGATTGCCGACTTGGACTGAAAGATTTTTTTTACAAAATTATACTCCGTAATAGAAAAAGAAATTTTACACCTTGGAACATTTTTCGTTTTTTAAAATGAAATATGCAATTATTATTTTTAAATTTAAATTATTCGGGGGGGGGGGGAAATCTGGTGTAGTGTGTTTTAACCGCTCCTAAATTCCTTTGGTGGACGAAATTTATAAAATGAATCCTATTGCAAAGTGCATAAAAGTTCAGACTATCTGAATATACCATTTTTATTGGATGATCAGCCTTTATGTAGCTGTCAATAGTAGACACATTTTCTCCATAGGTTAACATTTAGGTGAGCGAACACAATAGGGTTAGTACACAGCAGCTTTAACAAGCATATACGAGTATTTATTTACAGTCGCCAGCAAAGGAAGTTCAGTTACAGCATAAATAAATCCACAAGATTCTAGTACTTCAAAATACTACCTTACCATTTTTAGCACCTCAACACAACTATCACGTCCAAAACAACACTCTAACAAATAGCTACAACAGAGATTTAGTTTCATATTTAAATTTTTAACGGTTAGATTCCATCCTCGGATTCCAGTGCTCTAAAACTCTTATTCTCATCTTTAATAATGCTTGAGAATTAATACATTGACCACATAAGACGTCATGGGCAAAAGAACAAATTATAAAAACATGTGGTACAAAAACAGAAGTTCAGTCAGAGACTTGCATAAATCGCTAGTCAGATAGAAACTGCGAGGAGAAAATTAAAGAGAATGTGGGGCTGTGGTCAGGGCCGTTACTAGGGTAGCTGCCGCCCGTGTGCGAGAATAATTTTGCTAGAATAATGTGCGAGAATAATTCTTTTTTAAATGGATCATGTAACATATTTTCCATAAACGAATATAAACGGGGCATAACGAGTATTTTCCTGCAACCTGACAAAAACCGCCCGCACCTACGCGATGCCGGCGATGCGACGCGATTTGATGGGATGATGGGTTAAAACGTGTTAAAACAAAAGCGAACAATGTATTTTCCAAATGGTTACGACGTGGAGTAGCGTTTTTAAAACCAATGTGGTTTTGTTTATTTCCAGTAATACTTGTAAAATGCATTTTGAACTCTAAGTAGTTACCTAGCATAATGATAATATTTTTATATTGATTATTTTGCTAATAAATTAGTTTAAAATTTTTTTTTAACCGGGCAGCTGACTTGACGCCCCCCCCCCCCCCCCCCCCTTGACTTGCCGCCCATGTGCACCGCACCCCTGGCACCCGCGGGTTGGAATGGCCCTGGCTGTGGTGTTACAACTGATTAAAATTTATTGATTAAAATATAGTAGCAGAAATAACTGCATTAAAACTTCATAACTGATGCAATAAATGTTAAAATAACCTTAATAATTCTTTCTACAGTGGTACCTCGGCACTCGTCATTGATTGGTTCCAGATGGCACGACGAGTACCGAACGGATTTTTTAGTGTCGAAATGCGACGAGTACCGAAGCAATTTTTAACGTCGAAATGCGACGAGTAACGAAGCAAATTTTTAGCATTAAAATGCGACGAGTACCGAAGCAATTTTTAGCGTCGAAATGCGACGAGTAACGAAGCAAATTTTTAGCATTAAAATGCGACGAGTACTGAAGCAATTTTTAGTGTCGAAATGCGACGAATACCGAGTTATGACTGTATGAGTATTTCAATACGGATTTCATAGATTTTTTTTTCAATGCGGCAGGCACTTGTCTCGATTTCATAGATGTTAAAACGTCTTTCTCTCTAAATATCCGTATCGCAATGAAACAATGTATCGACAATGAAAAATGTATCAGGGCTTGAAATATGCTATATCCAACCTAAAAGGTACACGAATAAAAAAAAAATAACGAAAGTACAAAATCATCACTTACATGTGGTCGTAACTCAGTATTAGTAAAGTTCTTATTGATAAGAAAATAATATCCTGTCATGAAAAAAGTATTATTCTGCTCAGTGATATTAGCTGTACCAGTATTATCTATACCAGTGGCTCTTAGGCTATGTTCTGCAGTCCACAGATGATCCGTGAGAACCTAAGAAGTGGTCCACTAATTCAGCAGTGATAAAAATAATTGGTTTCATTATTTCTAGACGATGGCAAATTTAACGATCTTATGTTATTGTTGTTCCTAGTACCCTTTTGCCGAAAATTCTAGACTAGATCTATATAGACTTTAGGGACTGAGTAATGTGGCTCAATTTTATAATGGCACCACAAGGGGAGGAGTCCGACTTGGCTAGGTGCCACCACAATTTTTAACCGAACACCCCAGGGGAGATATCTGAGGGGATGGGTTTGTGCCTTTCCCACTCACTGACCCCATAGAAGGACTCTCTGGTCTACGGATTTAACATGCCTATAACCGGCCTAGAGAAGAAGATATTTAATGGCACTCGTCGGGATTTGATCCGAGCACCCTCAGTACCGAAAATCGAAGGGCTATCACTAAGTTATCTTGGGCCCTTAACAATCCTCCCATAAATTTGAGGTGCGTCTTATGGTTCGAAAAATACGGTAATTAATAAACCCTGTATAGTCTAACGTTATAGTTTAAATATAACATGCTAGATTACAATCAAGTATGCGGTCTCTGTAGTATCTCTGAAACTTGTTTAAATCTGAAATCCCTTCTCAAAATGTATAAAAACATAAACAAACAAACACAAGCAAAAAAATAAAATGGCGGGCATAGACTGCCAAACAAATTAACTGAAAACCTACCCTAGCATTGTAAACATAAATAACTTTTCAATAAAAGATTGCGCAGTTGCTGCATATCTTCACATTGAAAAAGGCAAATATACAGAATTAAAAACATTTGTAATAACGCTGAAGACTTTTTGGAGGCATGTAACATTTTCGAGGAAAACCTAAGTAAGAACAATTTCCCTAAAAATTTCGGCAATCTAAAAGTTTAAAAAAAATGTCATTTAGACTCAGGTATATTTTAAAGACGTTTAGGATAGTGTTTCTGGTTTCATATTTTTTAAAACTTCAATGGAGTGTAGCGCTGTGGTTTTGCCATAGTGACGTAATTAATAGGGTAAAATTGGGCTGCTGTTTCGCCATAACCGTCACCTACTGTATTAGGGTATGTATGCCAATGGCGGATTTACAGATTTGCCGCCTCTAAATTTTGATATCTTAGTCCACAATCATATCAATTTTCTATCAATAAAATTCCAACTTTATGATTTATTAAATTAAATGATTTATTATATTAAATTATAATAAATCATTATAATAATTTATTATATTATGATTTATTATAATAAATTAAAAGTTTTGTTTTTCGTACGTAATTACCAGTATCCTTCGTTCAGATTTCAGACTTTAAATACTTACCTGATATAAGCAAAAGAGATGCTTATAGGTATGATAAGAAAAAATGTTTTAAATTTTTTTACACACTTTGCTTATCACAAAATCCACGAAACACTTCAAGAAATTATAGTACACAACTAGAAATATGGGTCCCCTGAAATATTAACATTAATACAGTATTACAAATTGCAGGGCGCAAACATCAAAAGTGACTTTTCTCTTGTTTTTGAACTAAATAGGAGACGTGAATTCCTCGTTGGTATCGCCACGCTATATCTGCCTCACTTACTCTCGAACTCAATACCTCGACGCAACGTATGTATACATCAGGACCCCGCTTCGGCTCCCGTAGTAACCCGATCGCGCTGCACTTGTGCTATCCATTCAGCCAGACACTTCTTTTTATTGTCAAGTCGCAGTCGTTCAAATAATTATTCGATTAATTTAAACCAAAAGACTATATCTCTATAAGATATTGAACTAGTTTTTTATTTAATAAAAATTAGTCAATTTTAGTCAGTATTTTTTACGCATAAAGAAATAACTTTCTGAAATTGAATTTGACAATTTGCAAATTTGCTGCAGCAATCATGATTAGACCATCGATATTATATCAAGATTGAATTGTGTAAGGAGATCTCACAATTATTAGGTACAAGGAGAAAAAATTATAGCAGTTATCAATGAAGAAAATATGTAAAAATAACTAAATTTCGACTATAATATCGAATAGCTTATAGAGTTTCTATACTCACTTCTACCCAGACTTGGGTGTATATAATTTGAAGTGGCACTCTATTTGAATTTGAAGCAAACACAGTTTATACATGAAACAATGTTTATTGAATTCGTTGCACATATAATTGGCTTTTACAGCAATAAGCATGCGTACTACTTGTACGGAATGTATAAACACAGCTTTCAAGAACAATATATTTTTATACTCACGAACAGTAAGTCAAACCAGCAGTACTGCCACGTAAACTTCTGGCCCGCTAAGCACTAGCGCAGGATAACACCTTTTCAACCTTAACAACCTCCCCTCTTCTTCTTAATGACGCTGCGTGGTATTCATACTAAGAGCGTATGCCGAAATTAGCATATCTGAAGCAGCTTCTTTAATTCATTAATTCAAAAGTTCGATTCTTGTGAATCGAATCTTGTGTACACCTTACACTGGCCTCCCTCGAAAAAAAAATTAGGTAACTGAGGTCTGAACGGCTTCAGTTAACTAATTGAAAACGCGTGCTGGTCTGACTTTTTACATAATGGGTGGCAAAGCCAAAAAAACCTTCCACACGTTGTGTGGAGGAAAAACGCCACTACCATTTTACAAAACTAACCCCGAAGGGTCCAGGTGACACCATCAAACAGTGGATTTGCAGAGTTGCGGATACTGGGATGGCCAACTGCGCCCTAGAATATCTATTTTAATTAAAAGTGACAACACAATTGCACAGCATGACATTTCTTGACTGTATCTGCTCTCCCACAATTTATAATGTACATGTGTTATTTTTTGTGAAGTTAGTACATTAGTGGTTAATTGATATATTGTGCAGTATGTATTTTTTTTCCAGTCACTACATGTCCCCTTCAAAAATTTATAAAACAACAGTATGTCTTTTTTTTTTCAGTGCCTCACCACTTCCCCTCAAAATGTTTACAGTATATACACTGGGGGAACTGCAAACCAATTTGGTTCGGTTGTATTAAAGGGTGGGAGTTAGAAAAAGATAATTGATACAAGACTTGTTCATGAATGCAGCAACTTCCTTGCACCAGTCTGTCCAATCCGTGGAACCTCTCTTGATGGTCGCAGTCCTAGTAAAGGTATTCGTTGACCGTGTGGTCATCCTTCGTGCAGCAGGTCGTAGGTCCTGAGGCGCTGGTCCGGCTTGACGATGGACAGGAGGTCTCTTGGGAGGAGGCCAACCTTGCTGGGCGGCAGAAATCTTCCGTTTCCTGTACTTATGCAAAGGAACTTTAAAATTGTCATTCTTCCTTTTGATAACCTTGTGTACCTTATCAGCGACGCATTCATCCTTTGATGGAGTTTTTGTAGTGCACACTTTACTTTTCTTCGTACTTTTGCTTGTATCGGTATTAGATTTTAATGCAGATTCTATTTTGTCAAATTTATACGCCGCACCAACGTGTTTAGTTACTGGCTTTATCTCTCTACTTGTGTCATGTTTTTCAACAAACTGACTCTGTTTTTGATATTGGTGCTTATGCGACTTCTTGTTTACCGCCTTAATTACTTCAGTATTTGCAGTTTTAATGCTGGAACCTGAAGGCGCTTTTTCACGTTTTTTATCCCCTTAACTTTAGTTTTATCCTCTTTTGACGAAAAAGTCTCTTTGAAACTTGCGATATCAGAATCGTTATCATTTAAATTCTTTAACACTGCTTCAGTTTTAGGAAGATTAAGCTTTTCGTACTGGTGCGTTTTAATGCAACCTGCGTCTATAACTTCCGAAGCATCAGCTAAACTACTTACAGTATAACTCTGTGTCAACTTTTCATCCTGACTCTCAGTATGGTTTTCATATACTTTATTTAAAACCATATTATCAACCTGGCCTACAGCATCCTCATTCGGATGGAAACTTGAAATAATATCATCATTACCTAGCGAGTTCCTACTATCGTTTAAAGAATTTTTATTGTCGTCAACTAATAATTATTCACTAACTTCCGTAACGCATACTTCGTCATCTACTAAATTTCCTTCATTAACAGATGTGTGAATATCATCTAAAATATCAGGTATAGCATCAATAATATCAGGTATAGCATTAATAATATCAGGTATAGCATTAATAGAAGTGTCAGATGATTTATTTTCTAAACCACTAGCATTATTATCGGCACTATTTTCAGAAATTTTTACTGGAATTACCGCATTATTCCAGCTAGACTCACTTTCTTTATAAGCCACAAAAATACCCTGACTTTCACTATTCTCAAAATAATGATTACTGCTCGGACAAAATAATACATTTGACCAAACAGTTTCAACAGGTTGAACCATATCATGTGAATCAACTTGCCAGTGCAAGTAAGGTGCTTGCATATTATTTTCTTTAAGTGCACTAATTTCATTATAACGCCGTGCGCTTCTATTATTTTGCCTGCGGTACTGCTTACGCTGCTGGTTTGAAACTCGCGAAAAATTTTGGCGCGGTTGTATAAAACTTCTTGTACCTGAATGAGGGTACGGGGTAGCGAAGAAATGTCTATTGTCATGTTTAGCTAAAGCTTGAAGGAGGGTAACCTTGCTTGTAATTGTTTGATTATCTAAAAAATCTTGAACACTTGGCTTCAAACGTTGGATAACTATTTTTAAGATTACCGCTTCCGTTACCCCTTCTAAATATTCCTCACACTTGGAAATCTTTTCCGTAGCAAAATCTAATGCAGACTGACCTTCACGTTGCGTTAGCGAATAAATTTCCGCTTCAATTTCACTTTGATTAAAGGTCTTTGGAAAAACGCTAAGAAACTGTTGCTGGAATGACAAATAGTCAAAAATCAGATTACTGCTTTGCATGCATGTGTACCACTGAAATGCACTACCTCTTAAAGCGGCTAGAGCAATTTTATCCCCCTCTGGGGTGCATTGTTGCTGAAAGTAATGCTCAATTTTCTTTAGGAATTGGCTTGAGGGGCCGCCATTGAAGGTGGCTTCGAATGGCGCAATTTGCTGAACCATAATTACCCGAGGAAAATTTCCAGCAGGATTTTGTTCTACAACACTCATTTTTTAAATAGTATATAAGTACTTGCAACAATTTTATCAATATAAGTACACAGTACACAGTTTTTAATTTCAATTATGTTGTTCGTTACAAATGTAACGCTAACTACCAGGGTATATATAATTTCGGGCGCCAGTATAGAGTTTCTATACTCACTTCTACCCAGACTTGGGTGTATATAATTTGAAGTGGCACTCTATTTGAATTTGAAGCAAACACAGTTTATACATGAAACAATGTTTATTGAATTCGTTGCACATATAATTGGCTTTTACAGCAATAAGCATGCGTACTACTTGTACGGAATGTATAAACACAACTTTCAAGAACAATATATTTTTATACTCACGAACAGTAAGTCAAACCAGCAGTACTGCCACGTAAACTTCTGGCCCGCTAAGCACTAGCGCAGGATAACACCTTTTCAACCTTAACAACCTCCCCTCTTCTTCTTAATGACGCTGCGTGGTATTCATACTAAGAGCGTATGCCGAAATTAGCATATCTGAAGCAGCTTCTTTAATTCATTAATTCAAAAGTTCGATTCTTGTGAATCGAATCTTGTGTATACCTTACAAGCTATTGCGATATTCTAAAAATTCATGATCATTAATGTATAATTAATAAAGCGTTTAGCAATTGTTTATGTAGAGATGTTGAAATATTTATTATTTAGCACTGTATATAGGACTATATTTCGATTTTTGTTAAATATTTTAATTTCTCTCCAATTTTCGAAATTCGTATTTTGTGTGTGTAAAATATTTTTCTTTCTTTCAATCTAAAAGTTTAAAAAAAAATGTCATTTAGACTCAGGTATATTTTAAAGACGTTTAGGATAGTGTTTCTGGTTTCATATTTTTTAAAACTTCAATGGAGTGTAGCGCTGTGGTTTTGCCATAGTGACGTAATTAATAGGGTAAAATTGGGCTGCTGTTTCGCCATAACCGTCACCTACTGTATTAGGGTATGTATGCCAATGGCGGATTTACAGATTTGCCGCCTCTAAATTTTGATATCTTAGTCCACAATCATATCAATTTTCTATCAATAAAATTCCAACTTTATGATTTATTAAATTAAATGATTTATTATATTAAATTATAATAAATCATTATAATAATTTATTATATTATGATTTATTATAATAAATTAAAAGTTTTGTTTTTCGTACGTAATTACCAGTATCCTTCGTTCAGATTTCAGACTTTAAATACTTACCTGATATAAGCAAAAGAGATGCTTATAGGTATGATAAGAAAAAATGTTTTAAATTTTTTTACACACTTTGCTTATCACAAAATCCACGAAACACTTCAAGAAATTATAGTACACAACTAGAAATATGGGTCCCCTGAAATATTAACATTAATACAGTATTACAAATTGCAGGGCGCAAACATCAAAAGTGACTTTTCTCTTGTTTTTGAACTAAATAGGAGACGTGAATTCCTCGTTGGTATCGCCACGCTATATCTGCCTCACTTACTCTCGAACTCAATACCTCGACGCAACGTATGTATACATCAGGACCCCGCTTCGGCTCCCGTAGTAACCCGATCGCGCTGCACTTGTGCTATCCATTCAGCCAGACACTTCTTTTTATTGTCAAGTCGCAGTCGTTCAAATAATTATTCGATTAATTTAAACCAAAAGACTATATCTCTATAAGATATTGAACTAGTTTTTTATTTAATAAAAATTAGTCAATTTTAGTCAGTATTTTTTACGCATAAAGAAATAACTTTCTGAAATTGAATTTGACAATTTGCAAATTTGCTGCAGCAATCATGATTAGACCATCGATATTATATCAAGATTGAATTGTGTAAGGAGATCTCACAATTATTAGGTACAAGGAGAAAAAATTATAGCAGTTATCAATGAAGAAAATATGTAAAAATAACTAAATTTCGACTATAATATCGAATAGCTTATAGAGTTTCTATACTCACTTCTACCCAGACTTGGGTGTATATAATTTGAAGTGGCACTCTATTTGAATTTGAAGCAAACACAGTTTATACATGAAACAATGTTTATTGAATTCGTTGCACATATAATTGGCTTTTACAGCAATAAGCATGCGTACTACTTGTACGGAATGTATAAACACAGCTTTCAAGAACAATATATTTTTATACTCACGAACAGTAAGTCAAACCAGCAGTACTGCCACGTAAACTTCTGGCCCGCTAAGCACTAGCGCAGGATAACACCTTTTCAACCTTAACAACCTCCCCTCTTCTTCTTAATGACGCTGCGTGGTATTTATACTAAGAGCGTATGCCGAAATTAGCATATCTGAAGCAGCTTCTTTAATTCATTAATTCAAAAGTTCGATTCTTGTGAATCGAATCTTGTGTATACCTTACAAGCTATTGCGATATTCTAAAAATTCATGATCATTAATGTATAATTAATAAAGCGTTTAGCAATTGTTTATGTAGAGATGTTGAAATATTTATTATTTAGCACTGTATATAGGACTATATTTCGATTTTTGTTAAATATTTTAATTTCTCTCCAATTTTCGAAATTCGTATTTTGTGTGTGTAAAATATTTTTCTTTCTTTGTAAATCGAAATAAAAAATTTATGAACTGAATTTTCCGCCCTAGGCTCCAGCCTACTGAGCCTGCTATTAAATCCGCAACTGATGTATGCATCTGTGTCTTTTCATTAGGATTGTATGTGTACTTGCATGTATGGTGCGTTGAGCCCTTACTGTAAGTTGTCCGTTTCTTTTCATTTTCTTTTGACTAACTGTTTCATTGGGGAACTCGGGGCCTTGGGATGTTTTTTGGTTATACCTGCATCCTATTCAGAAATTTCCCCTTGAGGTAACTGATTTGGTTAGGCTCCCTGATGACGAGACCAGTCGGTTACCTCGTACTTCTGGTTTAGTTCCGGCACTAATACAGAATCTTGCCTCTGGTGCGTGGAGCCCCGAGTGCTTGATTTCTGTATTGTTTTTGTCTACATTCTTCTTATAATTATCTAACTCTGTTAATTTTAGTTATATCCCTTCTCAATAAATACAAAATAAATAAATAAATAAATAAAAGAGTTAAGCTTTCAGTTTGAGACTCTGATAGACATTATAAGAGTAACAGAGACCACTCCGTGGAGGGCAGACATAATATGTATGTATTATAATATAAGACATACATAGTAAAAGAGAGGACAGATCAAATATAGGAAAAATTCATAAACATCCATGTCAGTTTCCATTCATTTTTTTGTTATTTATTTTGGGAGTCTAAATCGTGTAGTATCGTTCCTAGAATGTTTTACTCTGATCTAATGTTTAGAATTTTTTAGATCTTTTAAAGGAATTTATTTTTTTTTAATTCACACTCATTTAATGAGGATTGTTTGACTTAAGGAATGAGGCAAATAACCATTTTTTTTCAATATTCTAAAAATCTATGAAAGATTTTAATTTTTCCTTAATTTTTCAGTATTCTATTAAATTAATTTTATTTATTAGCTGAAAGCTAAGTTTTCTTTTTCCTATCCCATTCCTCTCCAATCCTTTAGCATATTATCTGATCGTTTTATGTGCTGTAGAAATTATCGATAATTGTGATACCGAATATTATTAAATTACTGCAATGTAAATTTTACTTTTGTGTAGTGCTGCCATCTATTGCATAAGGGAACAATTATTTAGTTTTAAAATTTATACACCAGATGGCAGCACCAGAATTCTGAATATATTGCTATACTATTCAATATGTTCAAAGCATGCACATGCTTATGAATACTGCAGTCCCTTTTCCCCCCTTTATGTTAGAATGATTTGTCTTCATGTTTTAAGGATATATCAAATTGAAAAGCCTGATATGTAAACTTTATTAAAATCTTTGGTTTCGATTCAACATTCTTAAAATTTTATAACTGTTAAACAAACGTTGTTCGAAATTCATTAAATATCATTAAAATTTTGCAAGAGATAAAATTCAAAGATTCATCACCACTTAATAATAACTATACAATAGAAAGTTTAACATAATTTCATGCAATCACTAGGTGCAATGGCTCAAAATAAATTTAAACAATTTATTTATATACATTTTTCTTTTAATTTCTGTTGTTATGTTGTATTTTATAAAACTTGCTTTCAAGGATAATTATAGGTATTTTTTACTAATTCATGTACGCTTTGGTTTTTAAAGGCAACTTGCATGGGAATTTGTTCATTTTAATTAGTTCTAATAGCTTTTTCGAGATGGGTAAATTTTACAACTGTTAAAGTTATCCTGTTTTACCACTGTTGAATAGTATTATATCTTTGACAATTTTAATTTGGTATCAGTTTATATAATAGGCTCAATTTACGGGGATTATTCGGAAAATAAGTTCCGCTACTGTGTAGAAAAATAAGATAGATGTTGGCAGAGATATATATTTAATAACGATTTACAAACATTACACTATTTTTCGACATAGTCACCCAGCACATTTAGGCATTTATTGTATCGAGATGCAAGGTTTTGTATGCCAGCATCATGGAGGGTGGCCGCCTGTGAGGTTAGCCAGGATGTTACGGCCTCTTTCACTTCTTCATCGACATCATAGGGGCAACATTGAAAAAGCTGCGACTTGCCATTCAAAACAACAGACGCGGCTTGCTGGTATCATGTTGTTGCACGGCAATGCCAGACCATATGCCACTCGTCCGATCTCATCGAGTCCTTTGGTTGGGAAAAAATGAATCAACTGCCGTATATACCTGACCCGGCGCCAAGTGACTTTCACCTATCCTTGAAACGATTTTTGAGTGGCCAGCGTTTTGATGTGTATGAAGAAGTGAAAGAGGCCGTAAGATCCTGGCTAACCTCACAGGCGACCACCCTTTATGATGCTGGCATACAAAACCTTGTATTTCGATACGATAAATGCCTTATTGTGCTGGGTGACTATGTCGAAAAATAGTGTAATGTTCGCAAAATCGTTATTAAATACACTGCTGGCCACCCAAATTGCAACACCAAGAAAGACAAGAGATATCACAACAAAATTTATTTTGTGGATAACATCTTGACCAAGTATCAAATGATTAAATTTATAGACTTCTGTGAAGTGTGGTTCCTGCCAAAATCAGTAGCCAGAGTAGCCGCCATTGTTGGAGATCACCGCTGCCACACGCCTCGGCATTGATTCAAAGAGACTTTGGATGAGTTCTTGGGGTACAGCAGACCAAGCAGCTTCCACACGTTGCCAAAGTTGATCTGCTGTCGCAGCTGGGGATGGAATCTGGGTCAATCGTAGAGCAACCATGGACCACATGTTTTCTATCGGCGAAAGATCCGGAGAGCGCGGCGGCCATGGAAGCAATTCAATCTGGCGATTGACGAAGAACCGTTGGACAATGCGTGCCACGTGTGGTCGCGCATTATCCTGTTGAAATATGGCTGTGGGCAAGCCCTGAAGGTAAGGAAGGACAACTGGCTCCAACACTTCGGAGATGTAGCGCTGGCTGTTTAAAGTACCGGCAATGCGTACTAGAGGTGTGCGAGAGTGATATCCAATACCGCCCCATACCATAATACCCGGTGCAGGACCAGTGTGGCGGTGCATAACGCAGCTGTTCAGCATCCTCTCTTCACGGTGTCTCCAGACTCGAATGCGACCATCGTGGTGTTGCAGACAGAAGCGTGACTCGTCAGTAAAGACAATTTCATTCCATTCTGCCGTCCACATCCTTCTGTCATCGCACCATTGGCGGCGGAGACGTCTGTGGTTCTGCGTCAAGGGTAGACAAAGCAATGGACGTCTTGCGGACAGACCACTCTGCTGTAAACGGCGTCGAATGGTACGCGCAGACACTGGATGATGCGTTACAGACTGCATGTGCTGTGCTATGGTTCGTGATGTGACTGAGCGATCCGTCACTTCCATGCGCACAATTTGCCTGTCCTCACGTGAAATGGTGCTCTGAGGTGGATGCGATCGAACACGCCGGTCAGTCGTACCCTCCTGCATCCAACGATCACATATCCGCATTACAGTTGTTTGGTTTCGTCCAACACGACTACCGATTTCCCTGAAAGATAATCCACAATCTCGGTAGGCCACCATCCTTCCTCTGTCGAACTCGGATACTTGATCAAAAGATGATCGCTGTTTTCGACGAGGCATAATTGATCATTTTTTTGAAAAACCACAAGAAAAACACAATTGCCGAACTTGAAATCGTCGAAATCTCCAAGCCTTAAATAGCGCTTTGAAGTGGCGCCACAGGCGCGGGTGATGTGCGTCTGCCCTGAAATTCTAATCATTTGCATATCTCACCTCCGTTAATGCGTGTTGTAAATTTCATGTTATTTGCATGTTTCCTTCAGGGTGTTGCATTTACAGTGGCCAGCAGTGTATATATATCTCTGTCAACATCTGTCTCCTTTTTTCTTTTACTGAGTAACGACACTTACTTTCAGAATAACCCTCGTATATATTAAATGAGGTGAGTTTTCAATTAGAAACGATAGAACAAGGTATAAAAAATTCAAACTAGAACATGCTGGGTTTTTAAACATTTATTTAAATAAAATAAATTTAGTTGAATAATTTTAGATTGGAAAATATATCTTATACAACGCAGTTGTATCAATGGAAAGTTTTTCTCTTTTATATTTTATAACGCATAAAACTACCAGCTCTATGAAATTGGTAGTGAGTAGAATGAAATAAATCACTTTATAGAACATTGCTTGCTAGCTATGAAACAAATCATTGTTAAGACAAAGCTTCGAAGCGTAGTGTCCAAAAGCCCCAGATGGCATATTACTGATTATCCTTGCTATGCGTTTCCTTTATTTTGGGAGCCAACAACACAGACTGTTGATATTTTTTCTATTTATCTAGATATCTGAAATTTTCTAACGATACTATTTTTTCCCATTAGGATTTATTGAACCATGCTTTTTGACGGTCCATTATAGTTCTTTACAACGATAGAGCTCGTCATTAAAGACAAGAGACGACTTTAAACCCGAATCTGCAAACCTCAATGCTGAAATTCCACCAGCTAAACTATCCGGCAGTGGGAGGAATGGTTATTTGTAATGACTTTCCAGTCAATCTTCTTCAGTAATACTTCTTAAAGATGTAAAAAGCTAAGTTATTAGAAAAAAATATTTCAGTTATGAATTTGTGGCCATTCTTTGATCTAAAAAGAACTAGGGCGAACAGAAACCTGGGAGGTATAAGCAGCATTCCCTGGGAATGGAAGCATGCTTGCGATGTTTGTATCATTTTTCATGCGCTGCTTGTATCGAACATCGGCTACTCCACTCTTTTGTTAACATTGTATCACTTTACCCGTGATAGTCAAACTGAGAAACATCGTTAATTTGCTTTGTATTGTGCTGAATAGCTTTAGGATCACCGCCCACATCGTATACAGTTTAGCGGCATGATCGTCCCGGGCTAAGGTTCGAATCCGGACTAAGGCATAGAAGTTCTTTTGGTACCATTATATGGTACTCCCATAGTAAAGGAGCCAAAACATTCTCGGTGTGGAATGGGCAGATGTCAAAAAAACAAGTGCCTGCCACGTAAGGACAAACAAACAAAGTTGTATGATTACCCTTATCTATGATTCCAGTATCAAAAGATGTGCTGAATGTGAAAAATGGATGTAGATAAAATCTTGTTAGCCAAAATCTTGTAAGCATGCATTTAGTCTTTTTTAATATATTGATAGCTTATTAAAGCCCAAAGGTAATTCTACAATTTTTTTCTTCTATCCTGTATTGAAGAGTTGTTTGTTCACCCTTGACTGTGATTCCAATAGTAAAAAATGAAAGGTAGCTGGAATTAAATCTAATAAAGAGACACTTAGTTTTATGAATATATCTATCTATCTATATATAAAACAGTTCCGTGACTGACTGACCGAGTGACTGACAGATAACGCACAGACCAAACCGCTGTACCTAAAGGGATGAAATTTTGCATGGCGATTCTTATAATGTAGGGGTGCACTAAGAAAGATTTTTGAAAAATTCTTCTTAGATTTTTTTAAAATTAAATTTTTAAGTTGTAACTTTTTTTAAGTTTGCATTTAAAATAATAATTTGAGGGTTATAAAATTTAAATCACGAGAAAGATCATAAAAATTACTTTAAAATGAAATCGTTTTCGAATCTTTACCTCCAAATTCTGATTTTTGGTGAATTTTTTAAGATTAATTTTTAGAATTTTGTCAGACTCTCGTCTCCCATTCTTAAGTGGAATCGAGGAACGTGAGTCATAGCGTCTTCAATGAGCCCAAAAGAAACGCAAACAGGTGTCGAACGATATACACCTTTGGAGAGGTGCGACAATAGGTAAAAGTACGCGAATCATTTATAATGATTTGTGAAACCCATTAGCGGCGCGCTTTTTCCCTGGAAAAGTCGGCAGGAAAGAAATTCATCATAGGTGGTCTGTAGAGGGCGGAACCGAAAAAGGTCGGGTATAAGAGATGGTTCGAGATGGTTCGAGAAAGCGCTGAGAAGAATGCATAAATAAAGACGGTGTTGCGAATGGAGGAGGAGAATAGACTTGGACTGTTGAAGGGTCGACACGCTTACGGAGAGACTTGGATCTCGTTTGGACTTTGAATAATGAGCCCTGCTCTCATGAGTGTATTAACGTTCGTAGGAACGAACCTTTGTAAATGATTTATTTAACCAAGATTTTAATGTGTCAATAAACCAGATGTAAATAAGAGTTGGTGCTACAGTTATGATTACTTCTACAAGATAATGATTTGTCGGATCACGACTATAAAGGTTAACAAATTTAATTTATTAAATGCTGATCACGAGATTTCTTTTCTTTTTTCGATATGTTAAATTAATTTTACGTCGCGTGCATAACAACGAAATAAACTGACAAAAAAATATTAAAATACGGTAAAAGATAAAATTTAACCACTAGAATAATTGAGATGGAAGTTTTTTAAGAATTTAATTCAAATTAGTATGTTTTATAGATATTAAATTAAACCTATGTATAAAAATGGAATTTCCCCTCAAAGTATGCTTCACCATGACGATTAATAAGTCTCAAGGGGAAACTTTAAAATACGCTGGCGTAGATTTAAGAGAAAATTGTTTCTCCCACGGTCAGTTTTATGTAGCTTGCTCACGCGTAAGTTCGCGGACGAGCCTGATAATATTAGTTCCGCCTAATGAAGAAATAAAAAAAAAATGTTTATTAGGAAATCCTCTAAAAAGCGATTTCATTATTTTTTTTCATTGTAATTATTCTAAAATGTACTCCGTAGCGAAGCACGGGTATTCAGCTAGTATGTTATTAAATCTCATAAGTGGTAATAAAAATTTTTCGTACGCTGCACTGAAGAATTTCATGTTTACTCTTGACTGTGACACGACTGCCAAAACAAACGCTGCAGCATGACTGAAATTGAATCTAGTAATCATACACTCAATCTTGCAATATTAATAACCCATTAAAGCTTAAAAGCCATCCGCAAAATGTATTGTTATCCAGCGCTCAAGAAATATGCGCTCGCTCTTGATTTTGATTGCACTACCAGGAGATGCGCTGAAGAATAGCAGGAATTAAATCTGGTAAACATGCACTCAATCTTTTTACCCTGTACTGGCATGACAGATTAAACAGACGTGAAACTTGAGCAACAATGTTACGAGTGTGGAACATGAACGCTTCTCCAGCGCTTCGGCGAGTGTGTCAAAGCAAAAATGAACTCAGCGTGAAACAACACTCAATCAATCATCCTGGAAACTAGTTCTCTAAAATAACATTTAACATGCTTTTCCAGCATCAAAGGAAGCCTATTTCAGGGTCAAGATGTTACAGAATATATCATTGAGAGGCACAGCCTTCGCAATAAAATTACAAGCACCAGAAAACGACCACCATTTATTATGATGGACGAAATTTCTGTATATATTTAGCTCTGAACTTTGAGCTAAAGAGCTATTTCATGTCTATAATTATATACATATGTAACTAGTACACGATGTTTGATTTCAGGCATTATTATGTAAGTTGGTTAAGAACTATATATGTATTTATTTATGCTGTTTTGTGTTGAGTTATTTGCATATGCTAATCAAACATAATCAGAGATATGGGTTCTAGAGTCTGGGATCGGTTCACTACGTCTCGAGACTAGTAATTGAGCTCAAGCAATCCCGAATTTGAGTCTTTTGTAGTTCGTGTAATTAAAAGACAAACAAGAGTTTTTATGTTAATATCAACGAATCTCTTAAATTCTTTAATACTATTTAAAAACCTAGATTTATAAATAAGTTTTTGATTTTCAATGTACGTTTTTAACTGGTTTTTCGCCTTCTCTTATGTCGAATTGAGCATTCTAATGTTTTTGCTCAACCAAAGTTTGAGGCCTCCTACGTCCGCAGTAAATCGCACCTCTGCTAGCAGAGTGTTACATCTCAAAATAGCCATGTTTTAAGGAAGAGCTAAAGAAGATATATGTCGAAATTTCATTTCTTGTTTCATGAATGCCTATGATAATTTTGGGAAACTTATTGTTCGAATGGATCTTCTTGTGCTGCCTTCAAATTATTTTGGGAATTTTTGCTATGTCAGTTATTTATAATTTAATACTATTATTTTTCTATTGTATTTCTTTATAATGTTAAAATTATTTAAAAATACTTCTACTTTATTATTTTAATTTGAAGTGGTATTTAAATATGTAGTTGTTTATTAAAATTTGAAAATCTGGATATATATATATATATATATATATATATATATATATATGCTTACATAAATAAAAATACCAACAGTGAAATATAAAAAATTACTGTGGTATCTATGAATCTTATAATTTTATAAAAAAAATAATAATTAATGATTAATGTTATAACAAGTTTTTACCCTTATGTGAATACAAAAATATTTTATATTGTAACTTTTTAAGTCAAATAATAAATAAATAAGGACTTAATTTTTTGTTGTTATTTTTCTATATAATGCACCAAATTGTTAAAACTATACCTAACTATAATAATTTCATAAAAGTCGCATTTATAGGTACATCAACATATGCGGCCTCCTTTATTTCTAACTAATTTACATGTGGCCTCTAATGGTAAAAAGGTTCCCCACCTCTGCTATATACTATTAAAGTTGTTTTCAATTTTTAAAGCATGATTTTGAATTTTAATTTGAAGATATAACCCTCTTCTAGTAATCTCATTTTGTCAACATGGACTGAAAAGCTTGAGGGAATACTGTCATATCTCTATGCTATTGCACAATCTATCTAAACTTTTCAGTCAATTTGCTCCTCCTCGCACGGTTTCTAGATTAAAACTAATAGTTTTCAGCCCAAGTTTTAAATTTTGAATTATACTAACTTGATGAAAGAATTCACGATTTCTTTAGCTTTTTATGGATTTTGTATTCCTCTGTGGCTTAACCAAAGTTTCAAGAACGCTTAAACTTGACCTACGCAGGTTTTGTCAGACACTTTTAGAGGCATGTTTCTGACTATAAAGTTAATATGTCTGGTTAATTATCAACTTTCTGTTCTTATGTAACATATCAGAATGAGATATTAAATTAAAGAGAGCAGATGTATGCTGTGCAGATGTATGAGGCGTGTTCAAATGAAACCCGTTCTAGATGTATAGCCTCCGGACGTGGAAAAATAAAAAGACGAAACAGATGCTAATTGAAAGAGTTGTATTAAATGAAGCTTACTGCATGCAATGTTTCTCAATAGAAAACACCCATGGTGTTTAGGCAGACATCCTTGTGTCTGGGCAGGTGATGGATCCGCGAAGAAAAATTTCTGCTACTGCTTGAAACAAGCGATATGTAACATATCAGAATGAGATATTAAATTAAAGAGAGCAGATGTATGCTGTGCAGATGTATGAGGCGTGGTCGAATAAAACCCGTTCGATTTGTATAGCCTCCGGACGTGGAAGAATAAAAAGACGAAACAGATGCTAATTGAAAGAGTTGTATTCAATGAAGCTTACTGCATGCAATGTTTCTCAATAGAAAACACCCATGATGTTTAGGCAGACATCCTTGTGTCTGGGCAGGTGATGGATCCGCGAAGAAAAATTTCTGCTACTGCTTGAAACAATCCTTAACTGCAGCCTGTGCGTCCTCATCTGTGTCGAATCTTGGCCCCTTTAGGAATTTCTTTAACGGTCCAACAAGTTGAAAGTCACATGGTGACAAATCTGTGCTGTGAGCAGGATGTTCAAGTATTTCCCCTCTCTTACGGGCTAGTGCACCACCAACAACCTACACGACATGCGGCCGTGCATTGTTGAGGAGAATGATTATTCCTGAAGACAGTGCGGTCGCTTGCTATTGATAGCCTTATGCAGATTATCGAGTGCTTGGGTGTACTGCTGGGCACTGAACGGGATGATGGGATGCATAAACGACTCCCAAAACCATAGTCCGATCAATCCTCATTCGCCTGTATCCCTCAGCTGTTAAAAATTGAATTGACGCTTGTTGGTCCTTCTTGGACTGGTTTTGAACCACACTGGCCATCTTAGACGTAATGCCATGCATCTACAAATGAAACCAGTGGAAAATTTGAGAACAATGCGCATGCACCAAACATACAGCTACACTTTAGCATATGCTTTCCGCAACTCAAATGTCAACTGATCACGTGGCGCCTCGAGCGGGTTTCATCTGAAGACGCCTCATAGTTGGTCATTCTACACCCATCGATTTAATACATCTCTTATTTTATTAAAATTCTTAAATGAAATTAGCCTCAAATGAGCTCCTCTTAATGTTATATATATATATATATATATATATATATATATATATATATATATATATATATATATATATATATATATATATATATATGTATGTATGTATATATATATATTCATTCTTGGGCCCGTATTCTTGGGATACATGCTATCCCACCCCATAAGGAAAGGGTTAATATTCCCCCCATACCTGAAGATGGGAAGCTAAAATAGACATTACAACCCACTTTTTGCCCTATTACCCTCTTGAAAAGACAAAATATGTCACTACAAATGTATGTAAGACCCAGTCTATTCTCTCCTTCTGGCGAAATATAAACAAACTTCGATCTCCGAGTCCATATAAGAGTGCACGGGTCTGTGGCTGCAAAAGACCCATGTGTAGCGACAATGGAAAATCGCCCAGCATTTTGTCACCCGAATGAGTGATTCTCTCACAAAAGCGTGCTGCAACAAAAGATCTCGTATTCAAACAAAAGAACTTTTTGATGGGCTTCGGTGGCGTTGTCATGGCGACATGCTGACAGCCTGCCAATTAGAGCGGTACTCTACCACATGCAAGGATCGCTTCAAAGAGAGAGCTCATCTCCGCCATTTTGTTGCCGAGATTAATAACGGATTTGGAATTAATTTCTTACGAGAAATACCAGCCATTAAATTATATGATGGGGAATCACAAAGAATATGTTCTATAATATTTTCTATAGAGTCAGATGTAAAGAAATGTTTTCCATTAATATTTATTCCCAAATCATAAACTACCTAGAAATCTGCTCTTACAAACTAAATGTTAACCTTTACATATATGCTGTTACTTTTTACATGGAAAGTTTACATGGATATCGATCACGTTTCAGGAACGTAAACTTTTTGAAGTAGTTACTATGAAATATCTTGTAGTCTGTCAGAAGAAACAAAACTTTTCACATGGTTTTTAGAACGAACTTGCAAAAATAAGTATCACAAACATAATCAGTTCTATGCAGTTTCTAATTATAGTTACACCCTTTCTAATGCAGGTCTGATTTTCTGACCCTTGTATTCTTTTCAATTCATTGTTAGTCGTGATTTAACCGTGGTAAACCAGCGATTATACTGGATTACAACACGGCAAAAGCAGAAGTTGATGCAGTCGATGAATTGTGCAGCAATTTCAAGGTATCCCACATCACGAAGATGGACAATCTCATTAGTTTTTAGGTTTTTGGACATAATAGGAATGAATTCACTAGTTGTTCTTAGATCCAATAAACCGAACAGTTTAGAAATAAGGCGACTGTATATGCATTCTTTGGCCTTGAATTATAAATATATCTCAGTATTATCAACATTTTAAATCTTTTCATAATGCGCAGAATTAGTATTTTCAATTTGAAAAAAAAAGTTCGTTACAAAAGGAATAATCAAGGTTTTAAAAGACGTTGCACTTTGTGTCCCTCGCGCCTGCTGGTGTTCCAAAAATTGGCGTGGCCGCTGAAGGGTTAAAGCAGATATTTTCTCATAATTTTAATAAGTGATTATCAAGTCAATCTATGCTACAACAGAAGGCAAGAGCAAAGTCTCTTTCACACAATGGATTACAACCTTTAGATCAGATCTGTCCGAACTAAGAAGAACGCATAACTGATATATAATTAAACAAAAAAAGTATACTTAAAATATAGCTTTTGTCGTATGACCACGAGGATATGCAAAGGCATACACATTGCACAGCATCCAATTACTGTTCGTAAAATTAAATATATAGAAGATGTATAATCTATATATTTAAGTTGATAAGCTGATTCTTTGGGCAATCCATGAGAGAAAACTACTGCATCAACTTACTTCATTTTGGTCTTAAACGAAAGATTTTAATCTATAGATGTGTAAAATGTGGTTTTTGTAACCGCAATTTCCATTAACGAGCGACCATTTACAGTTAAAAATTGCTTTCTGCAGATGCTCAGTGGTATGTTTAAATCTGGTTTGGTTTGGAGCGCTACGGTCAACTTTTTGCTACACGAGGGCTAATTAGACCGGGACCTACAATTTAAAGCCGATTCCGAACGGCTACAAACATCCATGCCAACAGTGGGATTCGAACTCACGGAATCTGGAGAAAATGCCAGCGCCCTAGTCATCCGGCTATCACCTGGCGGTTAAATCTGGCTTTAAATACTTACTAAACACGAGGACACATGAACACATTGTTTATTCCAAGGAATATCACTCGCTCTCTCTCTGCCATTTTTATTTTTAATTATGTTTACATAGAATTAAACCTGATGGAAATTGTTTGTTTCGCGCTGTTGAGTAACCCTATTTCTTTTTATTGCGTTCAATAGTAATTTTTTTAAAGTGTATTTCTCTGTTCTTTTTATTATGATTTTCAACATTTGGCAATGATGTGTTGAGTATAATTTGTGTATTAGTACATTTATTTGCTATCAAGCCGTCATGCCAACTAGTAAGTTTTAAGCTTGCACCTGTCGCCTTTCAGAGCCAAGGGCTGGAGCAAATAATTCTCAGCGTCCCAATTACGAGAAGCTAATAATTGTACAATTCTTTCGCCTGAATTATCGTATAGTACATAAAATCATATTCCAGAAATATTGCAATTAAACGAAAGTTTCAAGTTGTAACACTAGCTCCGCCAAACGCAAACCAACGCATTTCATAGTGTCGTATGACACACACACACACGCAAAAGTCAATATATTTTTGGATTAGTAAGAAATAAGAAATTCTTTAACAAAGGATAACTATGAAATCAGTGGAAATTTTAAAGCTCTTTTCAAATCTGAAAAGCTCAGTTCAATTTGTTGAGAGCGCCACGGTCGCCTTTTGCTACATGAAGGCTAATTAGACCAGGATTTAATGCTTAAAGGCCGAAAGATGCAAACGTCAACCCTCTGGGTTCCGAACAACCAATAATGGGTCCCACTGTTGGTTCGCCATCAGTGGGACTCGAATCCACCGACTCTTCTTGTTGTTGTTTATGCCACTTGACCGACAGCAACATCAGATCAAGTCCCGAAGGTTATGGGCGATGAAGGTGCGGCTCCTGTTTTGAATTAGCACCACAAGGGTCGGAGTCCGACTTGGCCAAAGGACCAGTCCCGTAATTTTGAACCGAGTCAAGTGACGAGACCAGAACACTGCGAGACCAGGACAGGCGCAGCGAGGCTGGGGAAAGGGGGTCTATCATGCCCCGGGCGCCATTCTCAGAGGGGCGCCAAATGGTCCTTTTCACTAATTCTGTATATTATATTACTATATGTTTTTCGGAAGGGGGGGCGCCAAAAAGGTATCACACCCCGGGCGCCAGTTATGCTCGCTACGTCACTGGTTCACATACTCTTGTACCGAATGCCAGTGTCCTAGAATTCAGCCATCGTCCAGCTGCCATATTTCAGAAGCATCGCCAGGTACAAATGTTTCGTTGTATCTTTTCAGTGACAGAAAAACGCAAGGGTCAAGTATAATATAACAAGAGCTCTTTTAACCTTTAAAGCTCTCGTCTATAAGTATCTTGACCGGGAGCAAGGGGTCACATGTCTCAGAGGCCTCTTACGACCTACAAAACAATTGTCTAAATGCGGAACCTAATTATAAAAAAAAGCTCTTGTCTTTAGCCTTATCAGGAGCAGTTACAAGCAGTAAAACACTATGCCCGTAAAATTAGGTATAAATGAAAAACGTAAATTAAAACGAGCTTTTTATGTGGCTTTTGTCTACTAACCTCACCAAGAATAGCAAGAAAAGGCATTATACTGCATCCTTAAAATTATGTAAATTTATGCATACAGGAGAAATCTGCAATAAAAACGAAGATTGAGTAAACTTTATGCAGCAAACAATGAGAAATAAGTTATCAACCACTTTTAACATGAAGCAAAATCGGAGAACCGGCGAAACCAAAAGTTTGTGACGTTTAACAGTGAAAAGGATAAACATTTGATGAATACGTAAATAAGGTTTTAGAGGTCAGAAGCTTTAAAGGGGAAAAAAATCTCTTGTTTTATAATCATCGTTCTTGTTTTGAACCGTGTAATGCAGTGCAGGTGTTCAATGAGATTTTGAAAAGAAATTAGATAGCATCTTTTCAAAGCTAATGATAATGCGGTTGAAACCGGAGTTTGTCAGAGGAAAATTTTAATATTTTTTTTATTTAAACTTAACGTCTTAAGTGAAGATAATTCATGGTTGCTTTAAGTATAGTTAAAGGCTATTTTAAGCAAACTGGAGACGCTGAAGACCTCTGTAAGAGAAATTCTCATCCGATATCTGAGATTTTATGACCTCCTGTTCCATATTGATTCAATACTAATGACCTCCTGATCCACGCGCATTTCAAAAATAGGTCTGGGAACAAATTGAAACAAACATTGGTCCCAAAGGACATATGTTTTTCCACGGGCGTAACCTTTGCCCAATCACGTTCATCTTCGGCCTGTAACGAGATTCGCCATTTTCAAGTCCTTGATCGAATCCATGCATTCTGAAAAGAGCTTCTTCCACAAAAGAAAGCGACAAATTGAGGACATCACTTTCTAAAAGAGCAATTATACAGCAACAAAAGAAAACAAGGGGCATCAAAAGAACAAGGGAGTCCAGACGGACAACAATGGACCCGACCTCGACCCCGACAATGGCGGGCGGAACGCATCGCAGCAAAGGCCCCGGGGCGTAAACATGTGACTGATTCAACTTCTATAGGCGCGTGGCTGAACCGCACAAGTCGCCATTTTGTGTCTTGACCGATTACCCGAATCATCGTCTTTGGAGTTTTTGAATGGATACAGTGGCTATTAATCTATTGTAGGACATAGTTTTTGACGCTTTCTGTGTTAAAATTAGAGAATTTGAAAACAGAGTACCGTATCATAGAGTTAGGCTTAATGAGTGATTATATTTAATTGACCTCATAACACTGGCGTCAGAATACTTTCAGAGGGGGCTGGAAATAGAGATTTTCGACTATGAAGATAAAGGGAATGACAAAAAATTCTCACTAGTCCCCTCTCCCCCCATTTTTTTTTGCTTTTTTTTTGCTTTAATTATATTTAGGCTGCTATTTTCAGACCCTAACGATGTTAAGGTCTCTTCTTGGGGTTTAACCCTTGTTGCTTTTCCTTTAAAGAAGTTATAGAATTATTACAGTCGAACCCCGTTATAACGAACTTCAAGGGACCAAAGAATTTGTTCGCTTAATCCGGTGGTTCACTATATCCGAACCGTTAAGAAAAATGCTAGAGTTCACAAAATGTATAACTCATTAGTTCCAATGTGTATTCAATAATGATGTATTAAAAAATGATAAAATCTATTAAAAATGATAATTAATGAATTAATGACTAAAATCGATTACATTAAAATAACACAATACTAATTAAATTACGTACAATAGGAAAACGATGGGACCAAAATTTTTGTTCGTTATATCCATGAGTTCGTTATATACCGGGTTCGCTATAACGGGGTTCGACTGTGTAATTATTACAGGTTTCCAATATTGTCTACTCTAATTTAACGTTCGGAAAACCAAAAGTAAGTAAAGATTCAATTACGAAATTTATTTCAAATTATATACTGGAATATGTTTTGTAAATGACAGTGAATTGATATTAAAAAAATAAAATGATGTTTTTTGTATAAGCGTGTAAAAGGAGTATGATTGTTCCTTTTTCATGAATGATTAAAAAGAAATTGCATGTCACACTATAAATGATAATATGGAGGTTCACTATTTTTTGTGAAAATTTTGTTTACTATAATAGTCAGAGTTGGAAAAAAAAAATCATATCTCAATTCAATCATGATTGCTGTTCGAAAATTTCCAGAAAGATTTATCGGGTAAAATTAAGTGGGAAACAGTGGCAAGGGCTAGGGAAAAAAATTGTATGATAACTGCAATAATATTGCATCAGATCTTAAAAGTGTAATATTATTAATTTACACATGTTTAGTTTGTAATTGTGTCTCATTTAGACCTAGAGAAATATTTACGGTACTTAATTCTCTCTTACTCTGTGCACGTAGATATAGAGATATTGCGATGCGCCCGGCTATATATACACATATTAATCTCGGGGCTCCTACTAAATTTCTTTTTTATGTTATTCTAAACTATCAAATTGCTAGAATTAACTGAAACCAGTGAATTAAAGCAATAAAGCGCAAGAAAAAGATGATGAATAAGCAGTGCGTCTAATGATTAAGTTAATTTTTTTTTTCAAAATTTGCTCTTTAAATCTCAAACGGTACAGTGGGGGTCGGATCTAACCCAAGGGTGTGTCTTCCCCTTCCCGTACTCTCCCCTCTCATTGCAAGAGATCGAGTTGACAAGGAACCCTACCAGATAGACCTACTAGACCACCCTACTAGATATAGGAATAAGTAAATACGAGTGTCTTTGTTGAAAACATCAGTCATGATCACTAGTCATTTAAATTTTTTTTTTAAATTTTAGGTTTTTATATTTTTATTTCGAATTTGAAGGCCAAAAATGTCAGTATGTATTATTTTTTACATTTTTGTGCTCGGAAAATTGGTTTCACTAACTTCTAAAACTAGGTAGGCTAAATTACATATTAGACAAATAAATAACCCTTGTCAACTCGATAATTGGCTGCTGTTTCGCCATAACCGTCACTTACGGAATTGGGGTGTGTATGCATCTTTTACTTTGCATTAGGATTATTTGTGTACTTGCATGCACGGTGCGTTGAGCCCATACTGTAAGTTGAGTTTGTCTTTTCATTTTCTTTTAACTAATTGCTTCCTTGGGGGACTCGGGGCCTTGGGATGTCTTTTGGGCTTACCTGCATCCTATTCAGAAAGTTCCCCTTGAGGTAACTGATTTGGTTAGGCTCCCTGATGACGAGACCTGTCGGTTACCTCTATGTTGTTTTATGGTTCAGTTCCGGCACTTATAAAGAACCTTGTCGTTGGTGCGTGGATGCCCAGAGTGCTTTATTTCTGTTTGTTTTTTGTCTATATTCGTATTATTTTTATCTATCTCTGTTGGATTATTTATTTGTACTTTTTTCATTATGGGGATATGAAGCTTCTGCGCTATCCTCTATTGAAAATGTTTTATGTTTTCTTTGCAAGATATGTTTTATGTTAAAGTGATTTAGCAGTATAGGCTTGATTTTTAACTTTTGTTTATTTGAATTGTTTATATTTTTTACTTTTTACATATTAGACCTAATATATACAATATTCTATGTAAATGTCAAAAACATTTTCTTCTTTTAGCAAAATTACAATTCGTTGGTCATTTTTTCTACAAAAAGGATTTTATTTCATGTAAAATATTATCATTAAATGTTATTATACAACAAAAATGCTTATTGTGTACTTATTTCTACCAAAAACCTCATCAAAAAATCGGACCCGACCGTACCATCTATTTCGTCTCAACCCAGTGTACCGTTTGAGGGTTAAGATCTTGTTCAATACATCTTCTACAATATTTACAAATAACTAGCTTACGATTTCCCCCTTTCTTTTCTATGTCGCAGTCTAATTTGTGTCTCATTCCTTTCGTACCGATAATTCACACCTTGTATGAGCTTTATAGTTATGCATCTTGAATGAAAATTCAACTATGAAAAGAATCCCAATTCAAAGCAAACCAAACTGAAGTAAAAATTGATGATGACTTTGAAACGTTCCAACAAATTTATTAATTTGATGTCGAATTAAGGGGATGGTGGACTTTCAAATTACCAAAAATCGAGCAAAAATTGGAATTTTTCTGGGGGGTGTATTAATATTTTAAAAACATGTAAATATTGAAATGAAATGCATTTAAAATGTGTAGTGAAAAGAAAAATGAAAAATTGGTGGCTTTAGAGTAGTAAGTATTAAAGGTAGATAAAAAATTATCTTTTAAATGACTTTTTCTCAAAACGAGAAATTTCCAGATTTGCAAGTCTTTAAAATGCTTCTCGCGTCATAATTTTTGACGAAGTTTTATGAAATTTATAATAAAGATTCCTGTAATACATCAAAATAAAGTTATGTATCCATTTTAGGATTCGAGGTCATTTAGGTTATAAAAGTTTAACTTTAGTGTAGAAAAGTACAAAAATTTCGCGAAAATTCAGAGTACAAGCATAAAAATATTTTCTAAAAATTAACCATTCAGCGAAAGTACAAAAAAATACATAACTTTGTTTAGAAAGTATTTATAAGCAATATAAATGCAAAATTAAGGGGAAAAGTTTAAAATTGAGTAGCAAGGAGCATTTTAAAGAAGGGTAATTTAATTTAAATTTTTTAATTTTAAAATATTTTTTTAAAAATATTTATAAAATTTTATAAGGTGTTTAATATTGTTATACTTTAATGAATATATATACAAAATTTCATATCTCTGTGGTAAAAATTTCAAAAATCGTTTTGAAAGGTCCACCATCCCCTTAATTCAACAATGTAAGGGCAAGTAAAAAACTCTGTATGGTATTAATGAAATATTGTAATTATCCTTGTATTTATTGCAAATATGAAATAGTTAGGTGCCTTTTTAAAAATTTATTTTGATATTAGAAATGTTAGAGTTTTTTCTGTTGTTTATTATAATGACAATTAGTTTTGTATTGCCCCCCCCCCCAAGTAAAAAAAAGAGGTTCAAGGGACAAATTTTGCCAATCTAACAATAAAAGGGCAACGAAATATTCTGCAGCAGCGTGGCTATAATCCACCCTTGACCCACCTGGCCTAATCTCGGAAACGGTAGTTAAATGAGGTCATAATTATTTTCATTAGCGATACGGATGGGGTAGCGCTATCCCTATCCTCATCATCATTAAGGACACCGGAAATCATTAAACACCGTGGGAATGTCTCTATTTGAACCTCCTGGAGTTTCTGAAAAGAAATCTAGATGGTTCGAGACGATTCGGAAGAGATTTAAAAAGGATATCCCATCCTGGAAAAAGGAGAAGAGGTTTGAGACTGACAGGGGAGCTGCTGCTCGGAGACAGAGCACCGGAGGCCATCGCTAGAGGAAGGATCGACAGATCTGCTATTTTTGCGTGATAATGCATTATGTTGATTGTCTAGCGGGGCCAATTAGATGCTGTACGAAACTGTGTTTCACTGTGTGTAAGCTTGTATATAATTCTAAGAAACAAAACTAATATAGAGCTTAACTCTAGTGAACGGCTTTGTCCTCGCTCTAAAAAAAGACCTTTCTCGAATAATGAAGATTAGTTGTAGGGCCACGACACCACATTCCCATTGCTCTACAATCTCATCCATATTTTACATGTTTTTATAATTTAATCTCCTTTTTTTTTATAAAACTAGGACAGCATTGTATTTTGTGTTGAAGGAAGGAATTTCTAAAAGGAAAGTAAATCTTACGAAATTTGATTATCTTCCTTATATTGTATTCGCATAATTACCCGAAGAGAAATTCTCTTAGCGTAGACAAAAATTTAAAAACTTTAACATAGTCTGTTTTCAGTCAAAAACTGAAGCCCACGCTCAATAATCAAACAAAGGAAAGCATTATTTTAACTTGACTTGTTTTTGAAGTAAGAAGCTGTGATCAAGACCTCCATGTTTTAACCCTGACAGATGCTAATATTGTAGCCAAAACCAGACACTACATCCCATACCCAAATACTGAAAATTAAGTGCCACAGAAAAATAAAAATTACTATAGTTTCACTTGGAATAAACTTTTTTAAAGGCAACCAAGATGACTCAAGAAACTACAGTACCTGCAGTAACTGCCCTAACTTTCGCAAACCGCCTGTTTGAGTGTCGTTCTATCCGAGAACTTCGCAAAGAATAGATATCATATCCAATAAGGGCCTATTATATAGAGACAAAGTACAGTAAAACTTCGCTTATCCGGCCCTCGTTGATCCGTATCTCCGGATAATCCAGATCAGATTTGTAGACATTATCTTTATTTAATGATCACATTAGAAAATCCTTTTTAACTATGATAGCAAGAACGCAACTACAAGTACGCCAAATATTCACTTTTTAGTTTGGTTCAATGTACAGTTCCTCCATAGATTATGCAATAAATTATGGTAATAAAATGATTTTTGTTGAGTTTAAGAAAACTTTACTAGACTTACCAATTCTTTGTTAAGAAATGATGTGAAAAGTTATTTTTATATTTTTTAATGTCTTGTAAACAATAATTTGTAATTTTGTTACAAAACATAGTTTTTTTATCGTAATAAACGGCAAGTCTGCTTAGTTAAGGATTTTGATTTGCTTATTACTCGGATTATTCGGATTTTCGATTATCCCGATTGCCTATGATCCCAGTTAGTCCGAATAAACGAGGTTCTACTGTAGTCGATATCATCTTTGCTGTGCGTTCTCCCCTGCTTGATTAAATGTGATATTATCTTAAGGGGACAAAGGACTTTCAAACTAGAATTTTTAAATTTTCAATTTTTAACTCTATATACGAAATGAGAATAATTAGTCCTCTTTTTTACTACATTGAAAACCCTTAGAATTCAAAATAAGAAATTTTTTGCGGAATAATGACTACTTTTCAAAAATTTTTCAAAAATGCTAAGGTTATTCAAAATGCTCTGTGGGCATTCTATATTAATTAAAGTCTTTAAATTTTTTATTACAAGTTTACAATATGTATATAAATAGAAATGTGCATTTAATTTTTTTTTGGTAGAAATCTAAAGTCTTAAATAATTTTTTTCTATACTGCCTGCTATTTTTTATGTTTTTTTCATGTTTTTACCTTATTTTATGGTCTCTAAATTTGAAAAATATTTGTGATTTCAAAGAATTATGCACAGCTTTGTGACAAACACTTCAATTAACAATTCTGAGAAATATGGAAGATATCAGAAGAAAATGAATACGCATGGAGCATTTTGAAAAATTCTAGAATTTTTGAAGAATTTTTTGATAAACAGGTCTAATGCCTTCCCAAAATACTTATTTAAAAATTCTAAGTATCTTCAATGTAGTAGAAAATAATATTAATTATATATGAGGTAGAGTAAAATATTGAAAATTAAAGAACAACGATATTGAAGATCCCTTGTTCCCTTAACTGTGCATATTTCATGGACGCAAGAAGCATAAAAAAAAACAAATGAGGTGCTGCGTCAATTTGAATTTAAATTAGTCGACCTTAATTTAATGGCATGATTCCTAGGTTTAGTCAAAAAATAATAATGCTTTATAAACTTAAGAAGAATTTTTTAAAAAGTATTTTCCTTTCAAATTTACACATCGTATTTTTCAAGATTTTCTCTAATGTACTTTGCATCACATTTATCTTTTAGGATATCAAAGCTTCTTTTCGTCGGAAAACTCCTTTATTCAGCTTTTTAAATAAACAGTTCTCCCGCAAAGGGTACAATTTCTAAAAAAATTGTTCTGTTCCAAAAAGCATTTATGAAAATTTGAAAAATTTGTATTTATTTTTAAGCGTTCTCTGGGGAAAAGCATAATTTAAATTAGAGCAGGCTCCCACTGTAATCTTAGAGAACTAATTTTTACAAAAGGGCATGGATTTAGAGCAGAAAAATATTTCTGGTTCATAACGCAGGGGGGGGGGGGATGCAGCTTGGGAATCACGTGACGCCGAATCGCTTGGCTTCGTGGGCCTGTCGTCTAGCATGCGTGACACAGTAATGTTCGAAGAGAATTACACGGCCACAATCCGCTCGAGCTCATTATCGACCGATGTTGCGTTTTGAAGTCAAGTGAAGAGAGTAAGCCTAGATCCGACGGTGACGTAATTAATCAGATCAAGCGCATTAAACACTTCGACAATGTTTGTCCAAAAATGAAGACTAGCATCTCTTCAAAGAGCGTTGTTTTGACAAAATTCGGTAGCTCGAGTAAATCGGGGATAAAGCGACAGGGCTTTCACTGTTGTATCACGGCGCCGTAATTGGACCGCTCCTGTGATTAGTTAAGAATCGATATGGAGTATTACGTGAGCGTCTCAATATAGCAAATGAATCAGAGTTAGGATTTGAATTCGCCTTCCTCGTGACGTTAGTCTATTTAGTTCTTGTAATCCTATTTACTACACTCCCGGTTTAAACGGAAAATGACATTATAAATAGGCCCAAGAGCAAAACGCTTCGAGACTAATTTGCTACACTGTTTCCTTACGTGAAAGAATTATATTTTGCTGAATGTATTATCCATCAACAGCTACCGTTTGTTTTACTGTTTCCTCCCATCGAATAATCATGTTCTGGGAAATACATCATGCATCAACAACAATAATTTACATTTCTTTTTTCTCTCATGTAATACTTATGTTTTATAAAATTCATCAAGCATTTTACAACAATCATTTACTTTTCTTTTTCATCTAATATGATACTTCTGTTTTATAAATTACTAGCTGAATACCCGTGCTTCGCTACGGTATAAAGATTAGGATAGTTATAATGAAAATCTAACGGACATGAGTAAGTAATATGTACAACAACAAATACGTTTAAAACGATTGGAGCGACTTTATTTTGTGATAACTCCTAAGATATTTGTGACCGTTTATGGTCGTGATCCGACAAATCATTATCTTGTAGAATTAATCATAACTGTAGAACACCTCCTACTTACATCTAGTTTATTGAAACATTAAAATCTTGGTTAAATAATCATTTACAAAGTTCGTTCCGATGAACATTGATACACTCCTGAGAGCGGGGTTCATTATTCAAAGTCCAAACGAGATCCCCGTCTCTCCGTACGCGTGGCGACCTTTCAAAAGTCCAAGTCCAATCTAATCTTCATTCGCAACCGGCGTCGTTATTTATGCATTCTTCTCAGCCCTTTCTCGAACAATCTCGAATACCGGACCTTTTCCGGTTCCGCCCTCTGCAGACCACCTATGATAAATTTCTTTCCTGACGGCTCTTCCCTTCGAAAAGCGCGCCGCTAATGGGTTTCACAAATCATTCTAAATTACTTGCGTACCTTACCTATTGTCGCACATCTCCAAAGGTGTATATCTTTCGACACCTGTTTGCGTTTATTTTGGGCTTATTGAAGACGCTATTACTCACCTTCATCAATTCCACTTAAGAATGGGAGACGAGAGTCTGACAATATTAATTTAAATTATATAGTTATAATAGAAAAAAATCAGATTTTCGAGAAAAATAGAATAAAACATTTAATAACATTTTTTTAATTAAAAATTCCAAAATCCGGCTACGTCAGGCACTGAATTGTGTCCGGGGCCACCGGCATGCCGATTTTGATACGATTCGGCCTCATAGCCTATTCACTACAGAGTCGACACACAAAAAAAAACACGAAAAAAGCACCAAAATGACACACAAAAATTAATAACTTTTTAAAATTAAAAATTCAAAAATCCGGCTACATCAGGCACTGAATCGTGTCCGGGGCCACCCGCGTGCTGATTTTTGTACGATTCGGCCCCATAGTCTCGCTGTCAGCGAGGACAGCCGCGGAAGCTGTCGAGATAGCAACTTTTAGGGGCAAAATCATTAAAACATTAATTAAAAAAACTCCGGGGTCCGATCTTCATAAAATAATATGCCTATATTTAAATCTGAACTCTATCAACTATATCTATACAAAATTTCAGCTCAATTGAAGCAATACTTTTTCACTTGTGAAGGAACAAACATAGGCCTATTCGAAATAATCAATAAATTTCACAGTTTCAATAAAACACACTGGTTTTTGAATAAAGTTAAATAATTCAAGTTCGATTTACGCAAATTGTGCATAAAATTGTACATAAATTCAAAAATATAAAGTTTATAAGTTAAATAAAGTTCTGTAATATTATACCAATAAATTTCCAGTTGATAGCCAATAAATTAGAAATTTAAGGCATAAAAACCTTAAATGTCCAATAAAAAGCGTAGTTCCAAAGGTAATTTTCTTCAATAAACCCTTAAACGTTGCCAATTTCAAAACCCCTTTTTGTATTTGTCAATACCTTCTCCACTTGAATCTTTAAAATTTTAAATGTTTTACTGATAATAATTGAAAATGTAGTTTGATGTGTTGCTATGGTTACTTGACTATGGTTGACAAAGAAAATCCAAATGTTAAATGTTTAACTGGTAATAAATGAAAATATCGTTTGATGTGTTGCTATGGTTACTTGACTATGGTTTGTAAAGGTGAAGCATCAACTCAACATTTAGGCCCCTCACTTTCTTTCTACTGATCAGATATACATAATGTATAGCCTATGTCCATATGGAATAAGGTACCTTTCAAATAGTGAAAGAATTTTTCAAATAGGTGCAGTGGTTCCGGAGATTACCCTCCACATACAAAATCCGCTCTCTCTCTTTATATATTAGTATAGACTAGTTGCTAGCCCGGCATTGCCTGGGTATTTGGGACATCTCGGTTTATCTCGGTCCTTTCGGACATTTTATATTTCACCCCTTCTCACCCCCCATGCCGATGGTACTGAACTTGGGTTTAACCTTTAGCTTACGGGGACACATTTTTCGGATTCCCTCTTTAGAACGAAAATTTCATACCCCTTTGTAAGAATGGCCATTAAAGGGGTTATATATATATATATATATTGTGATAACTTAAGACTCCGGGTAGCTAAAAATGTTCAGAGTCAGTCTACTACATTAAAATACAATTTTATTAAATTTAAGTCGGAAACTTTTTACAACTATTTACAAATTTGCTGATCTACCTCTAGACATAGAGGGAACTGACCTTCGTAATAGCCAAAAAATTTCGATGAGAAGATGTCGGCAAGTACAGTCACAACTGAACTATAAGGTCAGTACACAGCCTCTAGAGCATACAGCGCTGAAAATAGAGTAACTTCGTAAGGAAGTTCTAGCTAACGAGAAGCTTATAGAGCGGGCTGCTCTAAAATATGAAGATAACTTCTTGATGAAGTAACGTGCTAACAGAAGCCTGTAGAGCAGGATGCTATGAGATAGCTATACTTCAGGGTGAAGTATTAGTTGACGAGAAGCTTAGAGCGGGCTGCTCTGAAAAATAAAGTTCAGGATGAAGTCGGTCACTCTAGGACCTCTGAGACGAAAGGTGCTCTCTAGATGAGAGTCTCGACAAGTCTGTTCAAAAAACTCGATTTCTTCTCCCGGCGTTGGCACTCGCTCTTCCGGTCACGTGACTGCAAATTTTTAGGTTGGCTGGCCCAATTTGTGATGTCATGTTCGTTGGCTGTAATTCGCTTGACGACGAAGCCATGTGGTCGGCTCTTAGAAATCAGCTGATCTGAAAATCATTAATTCACGTCGAAATATTCATTAGTTTACGTCCTCCCAGGGGCGGCGGCTAGGAGCAACACTATTCTCTGCTTCCAGACACCTTGACGCCGATCTATAGAACTGTTCGCAGGTCACCTGCTGTGGGAGGTCCGGCTGTCTGGGTGATTTATTCGGAAAGGGTCGTAACAGATTCTTACAATATATATACTATATATATATATATAAAATATAATATAATATAATATAATATAATACAATACAATATATATAATATAATATAATATAATACAATATAAATATAACTAAAATAAATAATCCATCAGAGCTAGATAATTATAAGAAGAATGCAGACAAAAAACAAACAGAAATCAAGCACTCAGGGCTCCACGCACCAGAGACAAGATTCTGTAGTAGTGCCGGAACTGAACCAGAAATCGAGGTAACCGACTGGTCTCGTCATCAGGGAGCGTAACCAAATCAGTTACCTCAAGGGGAACTTTCTGAATAGGATGCAGGTATAACCAAAAGACATCCCAAGGCCCCGAGTTCCCCAATGAAACAGTTAGTCAAAAGACAATGAAAAGACACTGACAACTTACAGTAAGGGCTCAACGCACCTTACATGCAAGTACACATGCAATCCTAATGAAAAGCCAAAGATGCATACAATTTTAGCCAAAGAGACTACAATTTTACTATAGGGCACGTAAGACACCTTTTATCTTTACATTTAGCATTTTAGCATGTAAACAGGCTTTTCTAATGATATCTTTGCTTTTCAAGTTAAAACTTAAAATATTATGCAAACGAGTATTAAGGATTTTTTCATGGGACATGGCTCGACACGTTCCGTAACAAGGAGTCCTGCTGCGTATCTTGTTCCGGGGAGTGTGGTGGTGAATAAGTTACTTGAACAACTGTTACGTTTATATAACTTAAATATTAAAATATATGCTAACATAAATATTAATAACATGAATATTAAAAAATATCAGTTACCTCAAGGGAAGTTCCCCTTGAGGTAACTGATTTGGTTAGGCTCCCTGATGACGAGACCAGTCGGTTACCTCGATTTCTGGTTCATTTCCGGCACTACTACAGAATCTTGTCTCTGGTGCGTGGAGCCCCGAGTGCTTGATTTCTGTTTGTTTTTTGTCTGCATTCTTCTTATAATTATCTAGCTCTGTTGGATTATTTATTTTTAGTTATATTTGTCCATTTTCTATATGAGGATATGAAATAACTGCACAATCTTTTATTGAAAAGTTTTATGTTTTCTTTGCTAGGGTATGTTTTAAGTTGACTTGTTTGGCAGTCTATGCTCGCTTTTTAATTTTTTTGTTAGTTTGATTTGTTTATATTATTTTACATAATATAATATAACACACACACACACATATATATACATATATAGTGTCGATGAAAAACCACTACTTTCAATATTTTATCGCCTGTATACCAAGCAATGAAATATTGAAATTTAACCAAGCAATGAAAAGTGTCATGAAAAGCGCACCCTTTGTTAAGATCAGACGAGTTACTTCGTAAAATCTCAAAATAATAAAAAAAAAACAGCTAATTCCGATTCAGGAATATTGAATAGCACAACCAGAAGGAAACATCGGTTTAAATTATTCCAATATAAACCTTCATTATGTCACAAATTTGAAATTAGCTGGGATTCTTTATAACTTATGAATAAAGAAAGACCCATCAGTAAGCAACTGGTGGTTTAGTGTCTTACAAAACTCGTTTTTTGATGTTTAATAACCAATTTTAGATACGAATGGCAATAATGACATATAGTTTGTATTTCTTTTTATTACATTATAAAATATACCACGATAAAAATGTTCGTCGACGTAATTAAAGTGTCATCCGTGGATCAGGAAACATGTGTCCAAACCGCCATGTTAACACGCTTTTCTCGTCGTCGTTTTGTGTGTATGCGTGTGTGAAATCGCAGATCAGATTTAAGAGTACGCAAGCGAAGAAACGAGAACAAGCGTGTGTCAGTTGGGGTCAGGTAAAAGGTATCTTGTCGCTAAACTTTAACTTTCGGATCTGAAGCGTCTTCTTCACCCATTTTCTCCCGCATGGATTGCAAGTGTCTCATTTTTTTATTGGTTTGTTTTCCGGCTGATTATCCTAGATGAAAAATGGGGAAATAAATGACTTTGGTTATTGTTCTTATCTTTGGTCATTGTTTATTATTTATTTAAAACTTCATGATTACATACTATATAATAATATAAATTATCTACAATTTGAAGATTTCTCTCTATGAGTCGATGCTTCAGGCATGCTAAAAGAGTTGAATTTAACTATCGTAACGTTAGCAATAATGGCTACATTTTTTTTTTTTTGTTTGTTCATTGATAACCGTTGAAACTGTAACTTTCGGATCTGAAGCGTCTTCTTCACCCATTTTCTCCCGCATGGATTGCAAGTGTCATATTTTTTTGTTGGTTTGTTTTCCGGCTGATTATCCAAGGTGAAAAATGGGGAAATAATTGACTGCAATGTACTTGTTAAACAGTCTTTGGGGATTGTTTTTTATTTGTTTAAAACTTCCTGATTACATACTATATAATAATATAAATTATCTACTATTTGAAAATTTCTCTCTATGAGTCAATGCTTCAGGTATGCTAGCCGAACTGTATTTGCATTCTCATGAGTATCGTAACGTTAGTAATAATCACTACATTTTTTTATGTTGATTGATGACCGTTGAAACTGTAACTTTCGGATCTGAAGCATCTTCTTCACCCATTTTCTCCCGCAAGGATTGCAAGTGTCTGATTTTTTTGTTGGTTTGTTTTGCGACTGATTATTCTGAAAGAAAAATGGGGAAATAAATGACTGTAATGTACTTGTTAAACAATCTTTGGTCATTGTTTTTTATTTATCTAAAACTTCATGATTACATACTATATGATAATATAAATTATCTACAATTTGAAGATTTCTCTCTATGAGTCAATGCTTCAGGTATGCTAGCCGAACTGTATTTGTATTCTCATAAGTATCGTAACGTTAGTAATAATGACTACATTTTTATATGTTCAGTTATGACCGTTGAAACTGTAACTTCCGGATCTGAAGCGTCTTCTTCACCCATTTTCTCCCGCAAGGATTGCAAATCTCTCTTTTTTTTTAATTGGTTTATATTCCGGCTGATTATCCTAGATGAAAAATGGGGAAATAAATGACTGTAATGTACTTGTTAAACAATCTTTGGCCATTGTTTTTTATTTATTTAAAACTTCATGATTACATACTATATAATAATATAATTTATCTACAATTTGAAAATTTCTCTGTATGAGGCATTGCTTCAGGCATGGTAGCCGAACTGTATTTCTATTATCATAAGTATCGTAACGTTAGTAATAATCACTACATTTTTATATGTTCATTGATGACCGTTGAATCTGTAAGTTTTGTATATGAAGAGTCTTCTTCACCCATTTTCTCCTGCAGGGATTGCAAGTGTCTCTCTCTCTCTTTTTTTTTTTTTTTGTTTGTTTGTTCGCTTTCCTGATGATTATCCTGGATGAAAAATGGGGAAATAAATTAGTGTAATGCTCAGCTTCAGATTCAACGAAATGTTACGGGGACCGTGGACCTTTATTTGAGCAAATCTTTCTTATTGTAATATTGATTGTGTTATTGTAAAAAATATATATTTGTGTAGGATAATAGTACCGCAATAGTTTTTTTTTTAAGTCAAAAATCATTTATGAAGCTTCTAAAAAGTAAGTAATAAAGGCAAGTGTAGTAATAAACTTTAAATCTGTTTTCTCAAAACAGATTTTTCAAGGTTTATGGATTTTTTAAATGCTCCATGCAACTTAATTTTTGTTCAACATTCACGAAATTGATAAGTAAGAATCCTGATACTGTTTACAAAGAAACTAGGCATGCATTTTATAATTCGACTTCATCAATGTAGTTAAATTTGATTTATAAATTATTAAGAGGCAAAATTTTGATCAAAATCGGGATGGAATTAAAAAAAAATCTCTCAAAAACTAACTATTCAAGGGATTAAATAATCGATACCCAGATTTGTTTGCAATACAGTTTTAAGTGATTAAACATCTAAAGTGATTAAACATCTATAAAACATCTAAAAAATTAAGTCGCAAGAAATTAAGTAGAAGAAGAATTTTAAAATTTTGTTTATAAATTCGAAATAAAAAAGTTTTTTTTAAAAATTATAATAAGATTGGAAATTTCCTTTAAGGTATTCTATATACTTATGGTGAAGTGCATATATGTACAAAATGTCATATCTTTGTGATAAAAAGTAAAAAAATAAATTTTACCGTCCATTGTTCCCTTGGAATTTGTAGAAACTAGAAAGACGGGATGGCCCACCTTAATATACAGTGAAATCTATAGAACAGAGCTAATATTAGTCATGCGGTGTGATTGATAATAGTAATCAGTACGAAATTACGTTAACCTAACTAGTACACAGATGAGCTGGTTATCTATGTATATAAAACAGTTCTATATAAAACTGACTGACTGACAGACATATAACGCACAGACCAAACCGCTGGACCTAAAGAGCTGAAATTTTGCATGGCGATTCTTCTTATAGTGTAAGGGTGCACTAAGAAAGATTTTTGAAAAATTGTTCTTAGATTTTTTTAAATTAAATTTTTAAGCTGTTTTTGAAACTTTTTAAAATTTTGCATTTAAAATAATTATCTAGGGGTTATAAAATTTATATTACGAGAAAGATCATAAAAATTCCTTTAAAATGAAATCTTTTTTGAATCTTTACCTCAATTTTCTGATTTTTGGTGAATTTTTAAAGATTAATTTTTAGAATTTAATTTATTAAATGCTGATCACGAGATTTCTTTCCTTTTTGTGATACTTTAAACTAATTTTGAGTCACGCGCATAACAACAAAATAAATTGACAAAAATATTTTTTCTTCCTAATACGGCAGACGATTGGACATTATCTGAAAACATATTAAAATACATAAAAGGAAATGTTCCTTAAACTGTTCTGTATTAACTGCACTATATTCTTAAGTATGTTCTATTAGATTTAATTTTAATATTTTCTTCTACATTACTTTGTCTTTAAAAATTTCCATTACGATTTTTTTATAATTTTTCTTTGGTTGGCATTAATTGCATATATTGACCGTTCTATTTATTATAAATACACTTTTTTTTGGCATTAATTGCATACATTGACCGTTGTATTTAATTTCTCCGTAGCGAATCACGGGTATTCAGCTAGAATTGTATAAAAAGCAAAATATTTCCAAATCATTTTGAGATTTTTATAGCAATCCACAAACTGTTAAAATTTTATTAATAAATGATCGCTATCATAACAAAATTTTAAGACTATTTATGCCAGTAATAATTTTCATATATCGGCATTGTTTAGAATTTTATGTTTTATGCTAAAACTTTCTTAAGTTCATGAGATTGGTCACGAGGTTTCATATATCAGCAATGTTTAGAATTTTATATTTTATGCTAAAACTTTCTTAAGTTCACGAGGTTGGTCACGAGGTTTCACATATCAGCAATGTTTAGAATTTTATGTCTTATGCTAAAACTTTCTTAAGTTCATGAGGTCACGGCTCTTGGCTGTGCACCTGCAAAAAAATGGCTCATACACAGATGAGACAAACCGTTTGACCACTTGAACCTTTCCGCTGACCGACCACTTGCGTGATTTACGCCTGGACAAGAAATCTCGGTCCACTTGTCAAACATTTATGGGTGACCAACGGGTGAAGCCGCTCGAGTTGACAGCGATGGACGCTCAGTAGCACACATACCCGTTTTTTCGCCGAATTCTTATTTTTGGATGCTCAGCCAACCCTGAAAGTGAACTCGTTATTCTACTCCTTATGTCACGCCAGCGAAGAATTTATTTACACTTTGTTATTTCTGTGTGAAAGGTTGAACTGGGGGAAAAGACAGGTATATTTATAAATGTTAGGTTGCGATATTTTTTTTTACCTCTTCTCAATGCTAAAAGCGGGCATGGGGAAATGATGGTACGTTTAAGGTTCAACAGCTTCTCCGTATTGCTGAGAAATTATGTAACCCTTTCTGCGTATCGGGTCATGCGATGTTCTCTCTCTGCTTTTTTAAAAATCGATTTTAATTACTTATTTTGACATGCTTTGTTATACAAGCGGCCTACTTTATATGGTGTTTTTAGTGGTCTCGCCCATGTTTGAGGTCCTAACTGCATCGGAGGCTCAATCCGTTTTTCAGACTAGGCTATGCAATGAAAAGAAAAGACAAAACCGTTGTGCCCAAGGAATAAACAGGAAATCCAACGTAAATAAAGCACCAGTAAGGTGCAATTTTGCATACGGCCGTTTCGAAGCTGCAAAGGAGCTTCTTCATCAGTGCAAAGAACTTAGTGGCAGCTCAAGAAGTCGAAAACTAGTTTTCGGCTTTTTGAGCTGCCATTAAGTTCAAAATTGCACCTTACTGCTATTTGTGCTTTATTTATGTTGGATTTCCTGTTTATTAGGCTATACAATGTTTGGTTGGTTTGGTTTGGAGCGGTACGGTCAACTTTTGCTACAACGGGATCTACAGTTTAACGCTTTCAGGGGCAAAAACCTCAACCGTTTGCACGGTGCAGATTTTTTTTTAAAAATCGGGAAAAAAAGGATATGGAAAAATAAATCTAAAGGATCTGGACAAATTTTCCAATTAAAGGTTGCAAAATGATTTTCCTTCTTTAAACTGATAACAGATGGCAGTACTAACCATTTTTCTATTCATTTAACTGGAATACATTGAATGCAAATGAAAAAAGACTAAATTTAGGCATTTGCACTGTGCAAACGGCGCCCCTCAAAGGGTTTAAGCCGATTCCGAACGGCTACAGACAAGGCCATGCCAATAGTGGGCCTCGAACGGTATCTGTGTGTCTGTGTCAATAGTGGGCCCACGGACTCTGGTACGATGCCAGCGCCCTGGCGGAAAAATGAAAGGAAAGCGAAGATTATAACCTGATTCTTAAAACTGGTGGATTGATTCTTTAAAGCGGAAATTTTAACATGGAAATAATACATTTGCTTTTGTTTTTGTGATATTGATTCTTATAAGCGGTTGATTCTTATAACCACTGATCACTATAAGCAGTGGTTACTGTATTTTAAAAACGATTTTGGGCCGCGACCCATAGGGGGTCGCAGATTATCTGAAATAAACTTATATCTTACGGAATCATATAATTAAATATATGTTTTAAATTTTCTATAACTCCATATTTTTCATATTTGTATTTATAGTTTTTTATATGTTAAAAAATATGCGTTATGATATTGTTAAATAAGGTGTCAAACACTCATACAATAAAAACTCTTCAGAAAAACTATACTTACATTGCTATACTTACATTGCTTCCATTTGCTTCTACTTATTTGTGTGAGACTGTGTTTTCAAATAGGGATTTTAAAAATAGTTTGACAATATTTGCTTATATTTTTTATTTTTTGTTAACATTTTCCTAATTTCTTAAATTTTGACTCTACCAAAATTTAAGAAATTAGGTTTTAAAAGGGTCAAGGGATTTTTTTTATTCCGCGGTAGAAAAAAATAGGCGCACCACTGCATTGAATAATCTTCGATAGCCTCAAATTAAGGTGACTGGCCTGAACATACAGTAAAACCTCGTTTATCCGGCCCTCGTTGATCCGAATCTCCGGATAATCCGTATCAGATTTGTAGACAATATCTCCATTTTAATGTTTACATTATATAATAATTTTTAACTATGATGGCAAGAACGTAACTAAATTACGCCAAATATTCGCTTTTTAGTTTGATTCAATGTACTGTTTCTCCATATATTATGCAATAAATTATGGAAATAAAATGCTTTTTGCTGAGTTTAAGAAAGCTTTACTAGACTTACCAATTCTTTGTTAAGAAATGATGTGAAAAGTTATTTTTATATTTTTTAATGTCTTGTAAATAATACTATGTAATTTTGTTACAAAAGTATTCTTTTACCGTAATAAAAGGCAAGTCTGCTTAGTTAAGGATTTTGTTTTGCTTATTACCAATATTACACGGATTATCCGGATTGCCTATGGCCCAGTTAGTCTGGATAAACAAAGTTTTACTGTACTTGAAACTTTCTTTCCATTCGAATATGAGCTCAACAAAGAGCTTCATCCAATTTTGGGGGATATTTTCGGCTGATTTGCCATTTTGACATTGCAATTTTCTTTCTTTCTTCTTGGCTTAGAGCCACATTATCGAGTTAGCGCCCTGAAAATAGATTCTTCCATTTACTTTAAGACTCATTTTCACCGCTTTTGTTTTAAGGGTGATCAATAAATAACATCTTTTTATCCGGCATTAGCTAAAAAAATAGCCTCCCCTCCAAAAAAAAAAAAAAAAAATCTCTAAATGGAAGCTAGTAATAATTACAACTTTGAAAATTAAGTATAAATCAGCTAGCCGATTTCAGCGAAACTTATTTTATTCTGCATTTGTTCATGCTATCAGGAACACCGTATTCAGGAACACCGTATCAGGAACACCGTCACAGATATAGCGCTATTATATCATCTATCATCTTCTGTTTTGAACCACAGAAAACCCAGAATTTCAGTATTATGTAAAGAATTAAAAAGTTCGGATTACTTGTCTGCATGAGCATGAAGTTACTTACGTTTTCCATCTGCATACAGAAATTTTTCTAGAAAAGTCTTTTCGCTGTCAACAGAGAAGTAGCAAAAACTATGAAACTGGGGAACAATGTGAAATAACATTAATAAAAGAAGATAGAATGTTTTGGCTGTTTAAAAAAAAAAAACACAATAAGCCAAAACAATTATATAGAAATTTCGAATTTAATTTTGTCTCATAAACTCTGTTAATGCATGAATTTATTTTGTATTCGTATAATGTGTTGCATTCATAAATTGTTTCGAGCTTGTTTTACAGGTAATGTCGGAACCTCGTGGTTAAGTAGATTGTTTGTGGTTTTCAAGGACACATAGACCACTCCTTCCTCACATATATATCTTCATTTATTCATACATATTTAGAGAATCTATTATACAAAATTTCCATTATTAATCAATCATTATCATCAATCCGTCGAAAACCAAAGAGAGAGAGCCTGAACTCTTCAATCTACAGTTCAGCATGGATTAAAGATGCACGTCTAATAGTTGTCTCTTCTTCCTTGCACCTACTCTCTCTCCCTTTTATACCCCATCTTTCAGAAAATCCAGATCATTCTAGAAGCTCCTGGATCTGCGTGGGAAAGCTCTTGCGGCTTCCGGTCAGTTAGTTTGTTTAAAGCACCTGGTCCCCTTGGTGTCTGTAATTACCTTTATTTGAACTCTCCGTTAACGACTTGTTTAACGACCACCGTCAATCTTTTCTTTAATTGGTCGCATAAGGAAAGGCTTTTCCCAATTAAGAATGGGCACAGCTCTACCATGTGTGTATGTCTCTGACAGGTAATATATTTTATGAAATAACCTGTGAGTTACAAATCGTTAAAGTTTGAGAAATTAGTTGTTCTCACATAAGTAAAAAATTCTGACGTGAAAAAATGTTAAAGTGTTTTATATTTTTTTATTTATCATGAGAATTTTTAAGAAAAAAATTCACGAGTTCAGTTTTTCTTTTAAATTTCTGTAACCCTTTTTCTGACATTAGTTTCCGAATATGATGCAAAAAAAAATTTTTTTTTTTTTAAAGCTTGGCATCAATTAAAGAGAATTACACCGTACATTAAATATTACTTTAAAGTATATAATTGTGTCGAATATCGTCCGTAGTTCTATGTCTCAGTCAGATGTATAGTAGTTTGCCATATCTTCCACTATCGGCGAATTTTGGAACTATTTTTGTTTTTTTCGTGGAAACTCTTTCCCATGCCGTCCTTAGTCCCTCTATCAATTTTGGTGGAATTCCGGCTGATAGATCTCGCTACAGATGACTTTGAGTAGTGTCAGTTTAATAAAAATCCCCTTGTGTGTGTGTATATATATATATATATATATATATATATATATATATATATATATATATATATATATATATATATATATATATATATATATATATATATATATATATATATATATATATATATATATATATATATATATATATATATATATATAGGTAGGTAGATAGATAGAAGAGTTTCGAAATTAGTTTTAAAACACTGAGAAACTTGATATGCTAAATAGCGTTGCACAAGAACACAAAATTTCAAACTTTATGGTAAAGGGGGGGAAAAAACCCCGCCAAGTGTCTCCCCTTTTATCACGATCGCAATTTTTCAGACGTTGTTATTTGTTAATTTACCATTACAGTCAGCTAAAAAAAAGTATCGTACCAGTCTCCGCTAACGACCCTAAATTTCACCAGTCCAAAAGTCACTAAGACGTGAGAGAGGTGCCGTCAGAAGTCCCCCATTGTTGTCCTAACATCCTACAAAAGATGGACCCCCCCATGCCTTCCCCCTTTTCTATTGTGGCGGCTCTCTTTTGTGCTCGCCCCCATTTACATTTCTATAATGGAACGGGAGAGGGAAGGAAAGGATTATACACCTACACAGGAAGTAAATTCTAAATACTCAGGTGTGGGATATTCTAAGGAAGAAAATGCGGTACTTCTATAGTTATTAGAAGTTTGTAGAATTTATGTGAGAGGCAAAGGGACAGATTAAAACTTTTTTTCCGATAAATTAAAACACAGCCATGATATTTAAGGGTAGTTTAACACCGTATCGTGATATTTAAAACTCTAATACACATGAGTGTTGACGAATTTAACGGTGACGTTTTAATCTATTAGATTTGAAACCACGATCAAATTTGGTGATACTTAACTCTATTACACATTTGACAGTTACACAGCATTAATGGGACAGTTACATAGCATTACTCTTATGCACTTAACAGCGGCAATGTATTAAACGATGATGTTTAAATCTATTAGATTTGAAACCACGATCAAATTTGGCGATACTTAACTCTATCAAACATTTGACAATTATACAGCATTAATGGGTTAACACTCTTATACACTTAACAGAGTCAATGTATTAAACGAGGGTGTTTAAATCTATTAGATTTGAAACCACCATCAGTTTTGGTGATATTTGACTCCTTTACACATTTGACAGTTATACCACTTTAATGGGATATTTAACACGCGTATGCACTTGAGAGCGGCATCGAATTTAACGGTAATGTTTAAATCTATTAGATTTGAAACCATCATCATATTTAGTGATACTTTATTACACATTCAACAGTTATACAGTTTTAAGGGGATATTTAACCCTCTTATGCACTTGATAGTGGTCCTGTATATTCAATGGAGATGTTTAAATCCTTTAGATGTGAAACCATTATCAAATTTGGTGATACTTGACTCTATTGCTCATTTGACAGTTATACAGCATTAATGGGTTAACACTCTTATGCACTTAACAGCCACAATGTAAAGTGATGATGTTAAAATCTATTAGATTTGAAACTACCATCAAATTCGGCGATATTTGACAGTTATACAGCTTTAATGGGATATTTAACACTCTTATGCACTTGAGAACGGCATCGAATTTAATGGTAATGATTAAATCTATTATATTTGAAACCATCATATTTAGTGATACATAACTCTATTACACATTTGACAAGTATGCAGCTTCAATGGGATATTTAACCCTCTTATGTACTTGACAGTGGCACTGTATTCAATGGGGATGCTTAAATCTATTGGATATGAAACCTATTATATATTTCTCATAAAACTATAAGATTTGAAACCACCATCAAATTTGTTGATTCTTGACTCCATTACACATTTGACAGCTTTAATTATGCAGCTGTAATGGGATATTTAGCCCTCTTAGGCACTTGACAGAGGCATCGAATTTAACGGTAATGTTTAAATCTATTATATTTGAAACCATCGTATTTAGTTATACTTAACTCTATTACAAATTTAACAGTTATGCAGTTTTAATGGGACATTTTACCCTCTTATGCACTTGTGTCAGTGGCACTGTATTTAATGGGGATGTTTAAATCCTTTAGTTGTGAAATCTATTACAGATTTCTCATAAATCTATTATATTTGAAATCACCATCCAATTCGGTGATTCTTGACTCCATTGCACATTTGAAAGCTTTAATTATACAGCTTTAATGGTTATTTAGCCCTCTTAGGCCCTTGACAGTGGCATCTAATTTAACGGCAATGTTTAAATCCATTAGATTTGAAACCACCTACAAATTTGGTGATACATGACTCTATTACACATATACTAGTTATGCAGCTTTAATGGGATATTTAACACTCTTATGCACTTGACAGCGGCATTGGATTGACGATAATATTCAACTTTTCTGTACTGTTGACAGTGATATAAAATTTTAGTTGGCGTTTAATAATATTAAATATTCGGCAGTGATATTGAACTAACGGTGATTTTTGACTCTATTACACAATGAAATGGGATGCAGAATTTATGAAGAAATTTAAAATTGTAACAAATTAAACAGTTGTATAGAACTGAAGGTGATATTTAACATTGTTATGCATATAACAACCGCTTGGTAGAAAACTGAAAAGGATATTTAACACTGCTATCCATTTTACAAAGGTATGGTAAAAAATCTGAGTGATAGTTTTTTATCACGATGTTCTAGAATCAGCCTTATAGAGAATACCGCTTAACAGCGTATATTTATCATGACAGGAAATGGTAACATTCCTTACATATGTTACTTTCAGTTGCGTTGTTTTGCAAAAGAAAATATAAAACTAAAAGTGACCATGCTGGTCGCGCAGCGGCTAGTATCTATGGAATAATTATTATCATTATTACAATTTTTGCGTGATAAAGAGACATAACCGATCTGGCAAGTGAAAAAAAATTAATAACATCCAAGTCACTCTTCCAAATTATTTTCCTACTACAGAAAAAAACTTGAAATAATTGTTTAATAATTCACAAGAACTTACTTCTGCAGCAGTCAGACTGTAACTGACTCATTTATTTTACTTTTTTTGTGCTGAAACAAAACTAAACAATTTACTCTTATCATCAAACACTTCCTTCTGCAGCAGTCTAGGCTTAACTGACTAATTTATTTTATTTTTTTATGTGATAAAACAACACTAAACAATTTACCCTTACCATCAAGCACTTGCTTCTGCAGCAGTCAGGCTGTAACTGACTAATTTATTTTACTTTTTTTGTGAGGAAACAACACTAAATAATTTACCCTTATCATCAAGCACTTGCTTAAGCGTTTGGATTGCTTTACTGCAACGATTTGCATTTCAGTATGGAGTTAACACGATTGGCTTCAGAAATAAGTTACTTATTATTCGATGGGCAAAAAAGTGGTATTAATCCTAATTATTTGGGAAATTTATTATGACTACAAAATGTTAGGAGTTAATCAAGTACTTTGAACTAAAATTTAAAAGAATTCAAAGAGTGGACTTTATCGATTTGGCTTGTGAATGGCTCATTTATCACTGTTATGTATTTAACATTGGTAAAAATATTAGGGTGCCATTTAAACACTTTTACAGATTTAACTTGGCAAATAATAGAAGATGATATTTAACTAAAACATAAAACAGTTGTTAATAACTGAAGGTTATATTTTGCTATGAAATGCAATTAACTGGGGTAATAAATTTAAGGGTTGTAATTAATACCTTTTTATATTTAACAGTGGTAAAGAATTTAGGGCGGTTTTTAACCCCCTTTATACTTTTAGAAGTAGTAAAAAATGCAAGGTTATTTTCCCCTTGATATTTATTTCAATAACAACTTTAGAAGCAGTTCGTAATCCTGTGTACATTTTGATTTAAAATTATGTAAATTACTCTCAGTACAGTTACATAAAATTTAAAAGCCATAAGAAGGGAAAGCTGGCATTTAGTGAAAAAAAAAAACTTTTGAAATCATTTGAAATATGTTTCCATTTCTACATTTCTCAATGAGTCAAAAAAAAAAAAAAAAAAAAAACAAAAAAAAAAACCCAGAAAATACAGTATATAGCTATTTTGTTAAAAGTTTTTTACACAGTTTAAAACTGGAAACTATTTTTCACGATTAGCGGGTTTTCCATTGTAAAATAATCGGGAGTCCAGTGAACAAATCTTGAAAAGAATTCGGTTCATTTACATTAGCATTGTCGCTCCCTATTATGTGGGCTAAAGCAGCTTCTTCATTTTCCACGTGTCATACACAAACAAATTCCCCGTGTCATACACAAACGTGATGAAACAAATGTGTAAGCAAACAGTCGCAAGTAAAAAATTCTAAACATATTCTACTATAAGCAACATGATTCAAACATAACCCCTCTTCATTCGATCTTTATTAGTGATAAGCTAGTAGAACGACCTTGTTAAACAATCTATCCATGCTGGTGCACTTTTGTATGTTTGAAAGTTCGTCCTAACTTTTGAACGTGATAAATCAACAAAATAGACGGACTAATTCATTATTTATAAAACTTTTTTTCTTATCTTTATAATCTTCATTTATCTTTATATTTTTCTATATAATCTTTATTAGTGATAAGCGAGTTGAATGACCTTTTTATTAAACAATCCTTATCAATACTGGTACATTTTTGTATGTTTGAAAGTTCGTCTTAACTTTTGAACGCGATAAATCAACAAAATAGAAGGACTAATTCATTATTTATAAAACTTTTTTTGTTATCTTTATAATCTTTATTTATCTTTATATTTTTCTATATAATCTTTATTAGTAATAATCGAGTTGAACGACCTTTTTATTAAACAATCATTATCAATACTGGTACACTTTTGTATGTTTGAAAGTTCGTCCTAACTTTTGAATGCGATAAATCAACCAAATAAAAGGACTAATTCAATATATAATTTTTTTTTTCATCGGAAGCACTTTTGGAAAAATAAAAGCGGTAAATTCCCTTTATTATAAATCACAGCTGTTCAATCACGAGGTGTTTTCTATTAGTTACTCGAACTACCAACGTGCTACTTGCTTTTAAATGTATTTTCTTTAACAACATAAACCATATCGCAAAATGATTGTCTTACTTCTCAATTTTTCCCGAGATCTCGTTTATTTCTTTTCAATTACGGAATAGCCAGTCGAAAAATAAGGACATTACCATTGTCTAATGTTTTAACTTCTCTAGAGTGTACTGCGACATCGGATAGCCTTTAGGTATCGCCATATTTATCCTGGCTGAGCACAAAAGAAGCAATCCCCTATCCTCATCCTGGCACCTCATTGAGGCGGCAATCTTTTGTTCATCCCCATTTACATCTCTATTATGGCACTGCAGGGGGAGAAGGGTTATACACTCTCGCAGGAAGTAAATTGAAATACGCAGGTGGGGGTTAGGGAATTTTAGAGAGGGAGATGTAGGGACTCTAATTATTTGGCTTTTAGTCGGATGAAGGAGATGGGAGAAGTTGTGTTTGGTAAAAAAACCAGCGGAAGAAATTAAAAAAAAAATAAAAGTCTGGTAATTTCTAATTTTTTCAGCCAAAATTGAATGGATGGAGGATCGTACTTGTAGGATATCATTAGCCGTCCCTGTAGTGAATATTTAACCACTGTTAACAATATTTTCTAAAAATATAATGCCAAAACATACTTTATATTTTTTAATTAAGGTAGAAAAAGTCCTGGAGGCATTAAGTTATCGAAAATAAATATTTTCTTGAACTTATATTAGCTTAAAAACTTTCAGTTCTTTTCTCTATTATCATCCGAAAACGTACAATGTTGTACCTAAATCAAATAATATAAAAGAGAATGATACGACCAATCATTCGCGCAAGGATTATTTAGTGGCTGGCAGTGACGTAGCGTGCTTAACCGGCACCCGAGGCACGATACCTTTCTGGTGCCCCCCCCCCCCCCGAAAAACACATAGTAATATAATATGCAGAATTAGTGAAAAGGACCATTTGGCACCCGGGACATGATAGACCCCCTTGCCCTCCACTCGCTACGCCACTGGTGGCTGAAAACGTTATTTGAAGTTCACAACATCAGAATAAAACAAAAATGGACATTTAAAGTATACTATGACTGTAGACACGACTATGTCCCTCTATGTTACACAAAACAAATAATGAAAGTGCGAACTTTATGTTTATTCCATTCGAAACGTTCGAAACAGAACCAGAATATGTAGCTAAAGGATACTTTTGTTTTATTGAAAATTAAACAAGTACGCAAGTTAGTTTTAGAGGTCTGTAAAATTAATCTTAAAAGTCTTCAGAAATTCTACTAACACTTTTGGGCATTTACGACAGTACCGTTTGTACTGATGCTGCCCCTTAAAAAACTGCAACAGGCATATAAACAAACGAAACATAACACGAATCTTAGACCTTGAAACACCAGCAATTTTTAAATAAGCTGTACGTGTTAAATATATTTTAGCTGGTTCATACGGCAGGTTCTCGCTATTCCGAATTATATATATATATATATATATATATATATATATATATATATATATATATATATATATATATATATATATATATATATATATATATATATATATATATATATATATATATATATATATATATATATATATATATATATATATATATATATATATATATATATATATATATATATATATATCAACAACCAAGCGCAAAATCTTTCGATAGCGTTGAAAACGAACCTGTCATGAAACACTTCGCCTATGATCCAGCCGACGCGAGCAGTCGAAAAAGCCTTCGTGCCATTCAAAATAATAATAATTTTTAAAAAAGGTGCATCTAATCTTCCTCCTTAGTTTCATTCCGCTAAACTAACTTTCGTCTAGTCATTTTGTCTCATCAAAGCTCCTGAATCCTAGAGACACCTTCATTTACCTATCATTTTTTATCTTTAATATCCTCCTCCTTCTGCCTATCACGTTAGCTTACCACTGCAACGTTTCTTCAAGACCAGCGTCAGAGGGCATGGCCCAGAGGATGTCACTGCCCATAGTTTCCTGTTGGTTCATACGGCATAATATTCAGTAGTGGGATTCACCAGCAATTTTCTCATCTATGTATTTAGCTTATCTGAACTCTTTACTCAGCTTATCACGTGAAATATGTACCTTCGCACCTCAAAAGAAAGCTATAATTCTTTATGCAAAAAAGCAAAAGTTGGACTCAACAGATACTATAATACAGTAAAGGCCTTGGAAGCAACATATTAATAATCGTAACAAATTTCGTAATGCTAAAACACAACTTTATCATTTAATTGCCCGAAATAGTAAACTGAACTTTAGTAACAAATTTTTCATTTATAAATCATTCTTAAGACCACGTATGCTGGGCCAGTGTGGTCGTATGTAGCGGATTCCAAGATTAAAATTCTGGCTATTGCTCACAACATGACTATTCGGCAAATCCCCAACTCCCCGTGATATTTTCGCAATGTTGACATTTATAGGGAGATAAATCTCCCCACTATTCAAAATTATCTTCAAAATCTTGCTATTAACTTTCATTAAAATTTACCAAATGAGCTTATTAAAAATCTTGCCGATTACGACCCTGCTGACCCAGCTAACAAGAAATGGCCCTGTACCATTCTTGCTCGTTACTTTTAATTGTTTGTCCTATCTGTTCCCTGTCATTTAAGTTGTTCTTCCCTTACTTTATTAAACTCATTTGTTTTGTTTTTGTCTGAAATTCGTTCCCTGTCCGTTTTCCGTATTTTCCCCCACTTTCTATTTTCCTTCCTACTTTCGTTTTTTACTGATCACTGAAGTTTTATGCATTGCTATATCATCCTACAGTGGAGGGCCCGACCTACGTACTGTAGTTCCCACTACTCTTCCTGAAGATCCTGAAGGCTTATTATGGTGAATAAAGGAAATGCTCTGATGTAGTTATGTTACTTTTGACCATTGAAAGGAACGCACACTGTCCTGACACGAACCACTATCACTGGAAAGCCAGGGGAGGAACTTTAATATTACGATCTGGCTTCAAAAAGCGAAGTTAGTAAGAATTATATGGTTTTCACAAGGAATCCGTTTTCCTAAAATTCAGAAAATGTGTATAAAAAATATACCTGACGAATTTCACATGAACCAATGGAAGTCATTTTTTTCAAAAATTCATGGAAGATGTGTTGTTGTTGTTGTCGCTAATGCTCCCTAGTTGGAGGTTACATTCACCAGGTCCTAATACGCTATTGGGCTGTTTTGAACTAGCACCACAAGGATCAGAGTGCTAAATGACTTTGCTAAATGACCGGTCCCGTAATTTTGAGCCGAGTCAAGTGACGAGACAGGAACACTTGACCTCTAGAGGTAAATTTGAGAACTTGGAGGACATTACAACCACGACCTATTTTACGTGCCCCGGCCACCATTAGTGACCCCGGTGGGGGAGTTGTAGAAACGAGCATCTAACCAGGGACGTTCAGATCATTGGCCCACTGCTCTTGCCAACTGGACCACCATGCTCACACACGGAATATGTATAAAGCCAAAACGAAAATATTTTTTAGCTAGTCTCTTCTAATGAAATTACCAGGGGTTATCAACGTAGGATTACTTATCATTGCTTACGATAAGTAGTTATCTTATCTTTTTCTTTTAAAATAAAATTCCTACATACGAAGAGAAGGATGAGTGATAACCCTATGCAGAATAGGTCGATGGTAAGAAAAATAAGTTACATACAAGGAAATAATATTCTGCCACTCTTTATAACTCGCGACGACGGTTTTAACGACTGGAATTTTACTTTACCGCTGATCGTTATGGAGGAACGTAATCCTACGTTAAAATATTCGAATGTCTTTCGCATGAATCACTGGGAGTCATTTTACAATAATTTATGAAATATGTCCTATGTTAGTTAAACCAAATACTTGACGATTTTCTCTTTAATCTCTGGGACTCATTTTTTCAAAAATTCATGAAAGATGTAGAAAATGGGAAAAAAAATCCTGATATCGTTTACATGAATCACAGAAGTTAGATTTCCTATAATTCATGAAAGATTTATGATGTAAAAAAATATCTGAGGTCTTTCACATGTATCTTTGGAGGTCAGTGTTCCAATAAAACAGGAAAAATGCTCAAAGTTAGGGAAAAAATATCTGATTTCTTTCATTGAACCTCCAGTACTCAGTTTTCCAATACTTGAAATCAAATACATGTATTCCTCGACTTACGACCGTTTAAATTAAAAAAATATTTTTTTTTCTCAAAAATACTATCTCGCGAATGTACAGTACATACCTATAGGTATTACATAATTATAAAAAAATATGATGCAATATTCTGCAATAATTCAAAAATTTATGACGCAATAATAAAAATGTATGACGCAATAATTTCAATATCTACACGATAAATCAAATAAACCTTCATTGGCTTCAGAAATGGCGTCAGCTTTTCATTACATTAATAAAGAGCTACAACAATTAGAAACAATGGATCCAAATGAAGAAAGATTCACGAACACTCAATCGTCGTATTCCGGAAAATATGGCTTGCTACCAGACAATATACCAAGGAAAAGAAGACTCAAACTGTTCAAACTACCTTGGATAACTTTGTCAAAAATACTTACAACGTATCTTCTGTCGCAAATTCTGAACCATTGGATTGTACTAACATAATAAGTAGTGATGGCGAAGAATAATTTATGTCTTCTAAATACAATGTATTTTAAATTACATATGAAAGTAAAAAATATATATATGTGCATGTACAAAAGAAAAATTGTTTGAACTCGACTTACGACCAATGTCTCGGTCCCTATTCTGTTGTAAGACGAGGAATATCTGTACATACATCTCCAAAATATAGGCAATCATGGACCTAGGTTACTATCGGGTTATGACTCCTCAACAAGAAATAGTGGGTAATAAAATTACACGGAAGTTATACGGAGCTACACTATAATTCCTTATTCGAAATCCCTGTAAATTTTTATTGGTGACTGAAAAATTTCAATCAACCAGCCCACTTCGGAAAGAACCATCGTCTATCAAGAATTCTGGTACTAAATTTACATCGTAGGATGGCAAAATGCAACAAGTATGCCAAAGAGGTGGCGCTAAAAGCAAAATATAGATCTCCAGCGTACAGGCAACCTTGCACAAGGCTACCTACACGCTATATGGGGCTTATTAGTCACGTACATAGTGCGTCCAAACAATTAACCTAAGAGTATCACGATACTCTTTGACTCGCTCTACAACAAGGGTCATCAATATTTTAATACTGTCTTTATTGTATCTTTGCAAATGATAACATTTCCCACCGGTGCCGCGGTAACTCAATTGAGCTTAAGTGAGAGGTAATTCTTAAAGGGAAGTAAGGGTAGTTAAGGTAAGTAAAGGCTAGTTAAGAGGCAATTCTTAAAGTTTGACAAAAAAGTAGATTAAGGTAAGTAAAGGTAGTAAGAGTAGTAGTAATTCTTAAAGTTTGAAAAAAATATAAGGTAAGTAAGGGGTAAAATATAAGGTAATAAAGGGTAAATAAGTGAAGAGGTAATTCTTAAAGTTTGAAAAAATATAAGTAGGTTAAGGTAAGTAAGGGCAGTAAAAGTAGTTTATAGGTAATTCTTAAAGTTTGAAAAAAAAAGTAGATTAAGGTAAGTAAGGGTAGTGAATAGGTAATTCTTAAAGTTTGAAAAAAATATAAGTAGGTTAAGGTAAGTAAGGGTAATAAGAATAGTTAAGAGGTAATTCTAAAAGTCTGAAAAAATATAGGTAGGTTAAGGAAAGTAAGGGTAGTAAGGATAGTTAAGAGGTAATTCATAAAATTTGAAAAAAAATACAAGTAGGTTAAGGTAAGTAAGGGTAGTAAGGATAGTTGAGAGGTAATTCATAAAATTTGAAAAAAAAATAAAAGTAGGTTAAGGTAAGTAAGGGTAGTAAAGGTAGTTCATAGGTAATTCTTAAAGTTTGAAAAAAAGTACTTAAATTTATCTTTTTATTTATACTTTATGAATGTTTATACACAGATAGTCACGGTTAGATCCAGAGCACATTCGTTGATCCCTCGTCCAAGAGTATACTTCAATAAGTGTCCGATGAATTATTATTTATATTCAAAGCTTAGCAATGTAATTCGAAAGTAAATTGCAAAAGCATATTTTAAAAAGTCAAACTCACGAAATTTTTAGCAGATTTTCGATATAGGGAGAAGTGCAAAATTTGGAACAACAGAGAAAAAAAAATCCCACCGCCCACCATGAAAGCTTGAATAACCCACAGTGGCAGCTACGGACCAGGTTGACGACACACAAAAATACTTCAAGATTCTACCATCTTCGGATCTGTGGAAATACTATTAACAGTATATATTAGCTTAAGGATTAAATTATTTTGTACTTTCATACAATAGCAGCAATTTTTAGCAACTATCATGACATTAGAAAATGCACCTACCTTAAATAATCACATAAACTGAAAGAGTTAAAAATGAAAGAACATAGCATTTCGTCAGAAATATGGCGAATGAATTCGCCGAATCAACTTGCATTATTGACTTAAAGGTCCTTCGTCTCGGGCTGTCACCAGGACCAGAGTCTGTGGGTTCGAATCCCACTCTTGATAGGGACGTTTGTAGCCGTTAGTAATTAGCATTAAGCAGAAGGTCTCGGTCTAATTAGCCATCGTGTAGTGAAAAGGTCACCGTAGCGCTCCAAAACAAATCGAAACCTTCACCTCGGGAAAGGGTGTCAATTGAAAAACTTTGTAAACACTTTGACAACCTGCAATTTGACCTTCGGCTTCCACAACCATTGTCACACAGATCACAATAGAGAGTGGAAGAAATATGAAACGCAGGAAAAGTTTAATTAGATAAATTACGTGGTTGCAAGTTTTTGATAAACTACAGGTTTAACTAAACATTGTACTTCCTATGAAACAATTCAGCATTATTTTAGTCCTGCAGAGACAATTTATTAACCATTCCCTTTAAATATACGTTTCCTGTGCCTTTATGTAAAAAAAGTGTTTATATCCCCAAAACATTTTTATGAGTAAAGTGATTTACTTCAGGCATCAATTTAGCGATCAATATCATAGTGGAAGTCTAAGATGGACGCGCCTGTGCAAAAAACTTCAGTTTCACTTCGCATCATGAATTTGTTATAAGGTACATAAAGACCATTTTTATCGGGGGTGAAATTGAGGCTCCTGCATGCGTATAATATCAGAAATTGTTAGTTATGATATTGGGAAATATATAAGCAAATTATTTAAACTCGACATTATAAGGATTATATAGATTGTTATAATAAAAATTGTTGGGATTAATAGTTTAAATTTGAAACACCAGAATCTATTACAGGTTAAAGAATATATAACTAAAATACCGGAAGTATTATAGTATCCGGTAAATAAGCTCGTATACTATGCTTTCATGATAATCATCCCTGTAAGAATGAGAATTTATAATATATATAAATGTGGCCTTTTATTTCATGTTGTACAGCATTTCATTCAAATATTTCTTACACTTCGTATTAAGTGGTCTAGATTTATTCAACAGTTTTGGGCACATGCAATACCAAGCAGTGATTAGGTAGTCCAAATACTACATCAACTCAGTAAATTGGATGTGCAAGATAACTGTTTTGAGCACATGCGTTACCAAGAAGTGTTTAGTGCTTCCAAATACTACGTCAACTCTGTAAAGTGGATGTGCAAGGTAACTGTTTTGAGCACATGCATTACCAAGAAGTGTTTAGTGCTTCCAAATACTACGTCAACTCAGTAAAGTGGATGTGCAAGGTAACTGTTTTGAGCACATGCATTACCAAGAAGTGTTTAGTGCTTCCAAATACTACGTCAACTCAGTACAGTGGATGTGCAAGGTAACTGTTTTGGGCACATGCATACCAAGAAGTGCTTAGCGCGTCCAAACACTACATTGACTCAGTACAGTGGATGTGCAAGGTAACTGTTTTGGGCACATGCATTACCAAGAAGTGCTTAGCGCGTCCAAATATTACATTAAATCAGTACAGTGGATATGCGAGCTAACTGTTTTGGGCACATGCATTACCAAGAAATGTTTAACGCGTCCTAACACTGCATTAACTCAGTACAGTGGATATGCAAGGAAACTGCCTTAAAAATATTTTTTTGAAGCTGTGCACACTTTTTGAAATTATTGTTATATTTTTCACTCAGATAATGTATATATTTCCACATTAGTTAAGAAAATACAGATTACTCGTAATTATTTAAAGATCCACCACTAAAAGGGTTAAGGAAAGTTTATGATATACTTAAATCGGCAGAGCCAACCCTTGTACAATTAAAGAACGCAAGATTTCTCTGTTGAGGCATCAAGGATCTTCTGCGTTTTGTTATCGAGCATCATGATACGTAAGTGAGGATTTCTAAAAAACGACCGAATAAAGGTCGATACTTTCAAAAGCAGAATGACACGTCTACTCTTGCGTGCACAGAGAAAAAAAAGTCGTTCGGTGAACCCACTTCTCCGAGTTCAAATCCACTGCACAGGGGAACTCGCTTTTGGTGAGTCGTACAACCCATGTGGGAAAGTGGGTTCTAGAACCCAGATCGCAAGCGGGTTGATTTACTCGCCACCAACTCATTAAAATGGGTTATACGACTCACTTTAAAGTGTGTCGAAAATCACACCAACATGAACAGGGGAACCCCCATTTGGTGAGTCGTACAACCCATGTGGAAAAATGGGTTCTAGAACCCAGATCCTAAGCGTGTTGATTTACTCGCCACCAACACATTAAAATGGTTATACGACTCACTTTAAAGTGTGTCGAAAATCACACCAACTTGAGAAGACAAACTCTTCTTTAGAGTTCAATATCTTACTTTATTTCGGGTTATAAAACCCATGTGTAATGAGTTCTTTTAAGTAAATGAGTTTACGCTAAAGTACTCGAAAGGTTGACTATTTTCTCCCGTAATTCATTATTCATAATTATATGTATTTATTATCTCAATTCGCTCATATTCTTTCTCGTGAAAAGAAAAAGAAACCCTGCGTTATACTCTCATATGTGAAATATAATTGGCATTAAAATTTAAGGATATTTTTTCAAACTCTCTTAAAAACAAAGCTAAATATCTGTTATAAAATCCTGCAAACTTATATCATAAGTTATGAAAGGATGTCTAAAAGTTGTGAAGATATCAGAAATTTAAAAATGTTAATCAAGCATCCATTATTTTTTTGAATCAGTTTCCCTCATAGGAGTAACAGAGAGGAACAACCCTCCAAATTAAAAAAAAACAACTTTTAACTGAATTTTATGCGTTGAGATTTAGTGGTGGGGCTTCTAGATACCAGTGAAATAAAATTTACAGGAAACTTATGAATATTATGTATAAAAACTTAAAATTTGGTAGGTCAAAAAGTTTTCCTTTACAACTTTTAGTTTGATTAAACTGCGATACAAATATTTGATCAAGAAAGTTTCAGATCTTAGCTTTAACATAGGAGAGATATTAACAATTTTTTTTAATGAAATAAAAAATTAATTACATTGATTTCAGAAATAAATATTTCTAATTGGTAGAGATACCATATCCCAACACAACTAGTTCAGAAACAATTACAATATTTCAAATTGCAACAACAAAGATTTAAGAAAATATAGATAATTATTTTCTAAGACACAATTTTTTCACTAGCATAAACTAGGTCTATTCGATAAATCACCCATTTATACTTACATGGTTTGTAAACTTCATAATGTGTTAATATACTTACCTAGTTGCTCTAAACAAAACACACATAATCTGAAAATTTTATATTGTGCTAATATATATTTACTATATACTTTTCTACATAGAAATAAAATAACTCCTGTAAAATGCATTGATTCTTCTTGTTAAATCTTATGGTTTCAAATGCACACTTTAATGAGAATGAATATAAACTCACATTTCAAACAAAAAATAAATCCCATCAAACAAAATTACAAATACAGAGAAACTTTATTAACATGTAATATACATATCTTTGTTTTTAAACAACTAGGTACAATTTTATAAAAAAAATTTATTTTGAGATTAAAATCTTCAAAACCCTTCAGATAGTCAAGATTTCTTTCGAATGTGGAGGATTATTCACCTGAAATATAAAATAAACTTCATAAATGTTATGCATTTCAGCATCAAAGTTGATTTTAATGTTTATGTAGTTAAACTTTTGAAGTGCCCACTGACAGCTTCTACATAAATGGACATTGTTTTGCCCGATTTTTACTGCAATGTTTGAAAAATCATTTCATTAAGATTTTAAATTTTGAAATAAAAGCTAGCAAGAAATGACACACATGAGCAAACATTTTTTTCCATACTAAGCTAAAAAGGTTCGTGAGAGTGAGTAGATATATCTGTCATTACCAGTCCATAAAAAAATTTTAACTGCAGATGCAGCATAGAGAACTGATTATCCATGTTTCAAGAAAGTAACTGCTACATTAATAGACTAGTCTCTCCAAAGTATAAATCTTAATGTGTGCATTATTACTATTATTATTATTGTTATTTTAAATATGAATCTCATACAAGCACTACTAATACATTAATTATAAAAATGCGCATAACAAAAACTTTATAATTCATGATGTTGAATATAAATTTATTTTAATGCATGAATTAGAATTAGCAAATGATGCAAAATGCATATACTGTAATATATGTTTAAAATACAGCAAAAGACAATTTTGAAATACAAGATCCTTATTGTTACCATTTTGAGTCCCTCTTGAGTCAATGCTTTTTTAATCTCATGAAATGTGAAAAGCCATGTAGGTCTAATGGAGCTTCTAATATCTGAAAATGGAGAAAAAGACTTAAAAAAGTGCAGATGTCATGAAGAAATTGTTTCCCTACACTAACTGAATCTAGACTAAGTAGCTAAATCAACAGAAAAAATATTAATTTATCTTAAAAACTAGCAACTATTTAGCAACATTTTATACATGTTCACATCTATTCAGCACTTATGATAAAGTATTTTTTAAATTGTTTATAAAAGGATGTTAAAGTGCATAATACATTAACGTATACAAACTTGCTTGGAAAAGATAAAAGTAATTTTGCCTCAAGATTTTAACAAATCTTCAACTATGTCTGCAGTAAAAATGATATAGATATTTTATTCTTAACCTGTATTGATATTTGTTTTCAAAAAAGAAAAAAAAAAGTATTTTGTCTTAACACATAATTTCCAATGGTCAAAAATCCTAATAAACTTATGGAAAGATTTATATTTTTTTATTACTTTGAGAATGCAGATCCATATTTTCTCAGAACATTAATAAACTCAACTATATCTCTCCATACTATATTTAAAATAAAGCCAAACTTTAAAAAATACAAAAGGTATGTTATTTATTCCGAAATTAAAATTAATAAATTTTTTAACTTTTTTAACAGACATTTCTTTGAAAATCAGAATATATATTTCGCATAAAGTTAAGAAGAAATACATATAAACTAAAATATTATTTTGCCTTTTATATAATTTTAATTATTTTGTTTTGTACTACAATAAACTTTTTTGAATGAAAGTTTAAAAAAAAAAAACCTTAAGAATTCAGTCTAATAAATAAATCCTCAACAAGCTCATCAACCTAAATAGCATCAAACTTTTCAATAACAGGAGCAAAAACAATATATTTTATTTTTAGTAATAAAAAAATAACTTTTCAAATTTTATTACTTACAATACCTTTACCATCCATACAGACAAACCTAGATGGGTTTATTAGTTGTTAAACTAGCCACAGAGTAGTGACTTTTGAACAGTTAAGTTATGCATGAGTGGGAAACGAAATATGCTGTATATATAGTATTCAAATATGAAGGTAGAATACTAACTATCATTATACCAGTAAGATATGACATGCATAGTAGACACTAGGCAGTATTTGTGCAAAGACAAAACTGAAGTATACTTTCAGTTTTTAACACAGAAAAAAATATAAAGAACTTAAAATTGTTAAAATACTACAGGAAATATGTGAACAACAAAAATTAACAAATGTAAACAAAACATGACGTTTTAACACATGAAATTCAGTTTTGTTTTTGATAAAAAGCTATGTGTGTAACCAATTACAGTACTCAAAATTAAAAAAAAAAATCAACACACACACACACATATATGTATATATATGTGTGTGTGTGTGTACCTCCAGTTAATATATCAGCTACAACAAAAGGAACTGAAGAGACAGAACCTCTCATTTTGTATTTAAAAATTAATACTTTATGCATGCCTGAAACACAATATCCTGTATTGTTTTATTTTCAACATTCTCAGATGAATAATAAAAATTACTGATAAATCCTTTTGAAATTGTTACTTCAGAAGAAAATGTTAACTATAATATTTACATAGGTATAAAATAAAATTTAGAGCAGAATATAAATGTTTCATCAGCTGAATACAAAAACAGTATATTAATTCATTATTATACATTGAAAATTACATATTATATATTGACTAAATTCCCCTTCCAATACATATATTTATATATATATGTGTGTGTGTGTGTGTGTAGATATGGATATAAATAGATATAGATGTACTATATACAGATGTAGATATAGATAATGATAAGTAGAAAGATAGAAATTGCTTAAAATTGCACTTTTAAACTCATTTGAATAAAAATATGTTAACATACAAAATTTATTACACTGTCCCTTTCTTTTATAGTTTAAGTTAAATAATAAAGTGCCGAAGCTCTTATTTCGTAGCATGCCTAGTAAATTTAATTAAGAGACAGAAAAATTATCTGAGTACTATATGCAAGATGAAAATGTTAAAACAATATTATTATTTGCATAGTCTGTTATCTTGTTATATGGAAACAGAATATGTAAAATTAGACACCACAAATATATATCTGAGCCCAATAAAATAAAGAAAATCTATATAAGAGATAGCATCGACTTATTCAATTTATAGGTCTCAGGAGCATCGGTCTTTAATACTTAGACCCTTATGATCATCTACAATAATTTTTTTTTAAATAGACAAAAACACACAAATTTTATATATTTGCACATATAGTATGTGTGAAAATCAATAGCTTTTCCATACAATTTCTACTATTACATATTACTGATAAATTTTAAAAAGTAAAATAGATAAGGATTACATTCATTGACATAGAATTAGTCTCAATAATAAAAGAATTAAATAACGAAATTGAACTCACCTTGGCTAACTCAGGAAAGAGATGATTTTAAAGCCGCAATCTATACTGGCAGAGCAGCCATTGTAAACTTGCAACAGCATGGTACTCAAGTCCGAGTTCGAGCTGGCAGTTCCCTGAACATTTATTCCTTCTTCCACGTGTAAACACACATATGTGTGTCAGACACATCTTAGCAATCATGCACCCATTTAGCTCTTGTTAGGTGGCACACCTGTGTTTACGACATCTTAGTTGAGATTAATTTAAGGCTTCCTTCCTTCAAATCATAAAGAGGTTCCCGCCATTACGATTACTGGCACGTACTAACACATGGCGGACACTTAGAGACCCTAATTGGAAAAACTTTCGGCGGTAGAAAAAATACCTATTTCCTGTCCTCTGGCGAGCACATGTAAAGAGAGTTTCCACGGATAACTCGGACAATGGAATGCTAAAAAAGGAGATGACCTCTATTTGCTAATGACAATTCTTAATAGCTGTTAAACTAATAATTTTCAGCATTATAAATTTCATATTTAAAAAGTTATGAAACCGAGATATACATTTTAAACTATTATTAACGATAAACGTCAAGGTTCTGTGAATATAAGAGGCTAGTAGTGGCTAGATTTTGGCCGGAAAATTATAATATAAAAGGGTGTGAAAAAAACATATTAGAGAAAAATATAATATACAGTTAAAATCGTAAACATTTTAAAATAAGATGCTTCAGTGTCGCAAAGTCTGTAAAATGAAAATAATTATAGACTTTGTTTGGGTTTATATATATATATATATATATATATATATATATATATATATATATATATATATATATATATATATATATATATATATATATATATATATATATATATATATATATATATATATATATATATATATATATATATATATAATGTATCCGATATATGTGTGTAAGGGTGGGTAAACATAACTTTTTGATAGCTGTGCGATGGAGGTATATTCTATAGCGATAAATTTTACGTGATTTTTAATAAGCGATGTCCCATAACAACGACTTCTTTTATTAAATATTTTCACAAGTATTCCTTATGACGCGTGCGAATCGTAAGTAACCTATTAAGCTAACTTTAGGAGCAAATTATGAAAATGCAAACCTGCGAATCCCAGCCTTTTATTTTCGACCTCTAAGCGCCTGCCTTACAGATCAAGACGTAAAACATTAACAACCTACGCATAAGAACTTTAGCTTCTTTTCGTAAAAGAATGTTAATTTTGTTGCAAAATTTGTCTGAAACTGATAGTTGCTTTGTACATTTATTACGTCATAAAAAAAAAATCTGCAAAATTTTTCAATAACTTGGATTTAAAAAATACTCTTTTAAATTAAAACATTTCTACATAAAGGATATAATTTCTACGTTGAGAACAATAGTCATTAGGCAAAAATTAAATATAAACACAAAATTGATTTAGAATATCAGAAAAGAATTTTTGTTAATCTCGTCTAAAAAAGTAGACATCGTATTCCAAAAATTAAATTCCTTATAAAAAATAATAAATAAAAATTTAAGTACATTCAAAAATTTTCAACCCGAATACTTCATTTCAGCCTTTCAAGTTGCATGACATTTGCAGTCTAATACTTAAAGTTGGTTTTTCAGCGCAGTAAACTCAGATAACATAAGTTATATAACACACTTGTTTCGATAACACAGTTGCGATGACTCAGTAGTATTTGAACTCACTTACATCCGCGTTCAAAATCACGGTTAGTGGTTTGTTTAACTCACCACCCACAATAATCCACGCGAAGTGGGTTGCAGAACCCACTTATTCCGGCGGCTGACCGACTTTTTTTTCTCTGTGTGGGATGTTTCTAAAATGTTCTAGCTCCTACAAAAGAGTTTTGGTCTTAAAATGAACAACGTTACATCAAGTTTTATACAAACAAACATTAAGTGTCAAATCCCTAAGATTTATGCTTTTAGTAAAAAAGAAGATAAAAAAACACAATTTTGACACACTTTACAATACACTTACCTTACGCAAAATAAAGAGGCAGATACTAAGTTTATGAATTTAAGTTCAGTAATATTATACTGAACTTCATATATCATGTACTTATATCCTACAATTCGAACACTTGATGGTAAATTTTTTAAAAATGAAACTTGTATTTTTAAGCAATGCAGTGAAGAATTTCAGTTTATGATAAGGTTTATGTACACATTACAGGCTTTTTCATTCAAAAGCAATAATTTTGCTGAATATCTTTTTTAATCCTATCTCAAGTAACTATAGAAACTTTATTCCAGAGTTGTTTAAAGTATTTCGAAGGAAAAACTAGAATGAATATTTTCTTTCAAAAATTGGATTTTTTTTTAGTTTAAGTGTTGTATGACCCCTTAATTCCTCATGCTGGATGCGTTACATAAAGGTCTTTGTAAATTGATTTCGTTTGCTGGGTTTCTTTCGACGCTTTGCATGAGTTCAGAGTTTTTTCTAATATTTTTCCCCTGATTATTTTTTAAATTTTGAATCGGAGACATATATACGTTTAAAAACAGACACAAAATTAGTTAAATTAATTGTAATAAATAAAAAGTTGAGATCATGCGATTAAATTCTAAATACCAGTAGCTCTTACTGATACCAGAGTATAAGATATGTCACTAAACAAGTAGTGATCTTAATTTCGTAATGTTGACATTTATAGGGAGATAAATCTCCCTACTATTAACTTCCATAAAGATTTACCAAATGATCTTACTAAAAATCTTGGCCATAACGACCCTGCTGACCCAGCTAACAAGAAACTGTCCTGTGCCATTTTTGCTCGCAACTTTTAGTTGTTTGTCTTGCTCTTTGTTTCCTCAGTCTCTTTTTTCCCCTATGTTTTACCTTTACTTGTACTATCGAAGCTTTTTGTTTTTCCGACTTTCTATTTTCCTTCCTACTTTTGTTTTTTACTGATCACTGAAGTTTTATGCATTGCTATATCATCCTACAGTGGAGAGCCAGGTCCATGTACTGCAGTTACCACTACTCTTCCTGAAGGTCCTGAAGGTGATGATCTTAAATTGGAATAAATTCTGTACGATCGTGTTTTCATGATAATCGTCCTCTCTAGGAGGAATGTGTTACAAAGATAGTTCAGAAGATCATGCGGAAGTGCTTGAGCTGTTTGTTCTTCTACTCAAATCTGATGAGAATTGCTTCTGATCACCATTCACTTCATTAAAGGCTTAGTAAACACCATTGAGGAGAATGTTGACCAACGTACTGTAAGCACTCAACTGCCGATAGAAAGAAATAGAAATTTGATAAAAAATATTCATTTCAACAACTTTTAAAGATTTTTACGGAAAAACCAACAACATTCAGCTGGATATTTTAATGTAGTTCGTCTAAGAACGGAAAAAAAAATTGAACAGATCCAAGGCGAAAATTAACTAGCTCACATAATACCATAGGCTTCTGCAAAAATCTCTCAAAAATTAGTGAAATACTCATCCCACAAGGGGCGATATTCAACGGGAATTCGAGGAATATATTCATTTAAATAACTCATTAAAATGACTCATATAACTGGCTTTAAAAAACAACACTACAAGAATTAAATAAATTGTAGTATTAAAAATAGTTGAGATTATTCCTGTAAATTTTAAATACCAGTATCTGTCATAGGTTTAGTAGTATAAGATATGATACGTGAGGTATTGTAATTTGTCTTTTTGAAACGTTCACCTTAAAATTTTCATGATAATCGTCCCATGTTGGATGGTTTTCACTAATATTTTGGAGTATTCTTTTAGTCTTGCGGAAATATTTGCGCTACATATTCTTCGCGTTGAATACCTTTCACGTTTTCTTCTGGTCTTCGTTTAATTATAATGATATGCGTGTCTGGGAAATAAAGTAAAACATGGAACAAAATAACGGGCAGAATAATATATATATATATATATATATATATATTTAAGACTTAAGATTCATAAAAAAAATTCAATGCATAATTATTTCATACATATATGGTAAACATGTATTCACAAATTTAAGGTTTTTGAATGATATGGATTGCACATGGTGCATTTTGAAAAATTTCTAGCATTTTCGAAAGGAATATTGTAAAACAGACCTGTTTCTTAAAACAAAAATCCTCATTTTTAATTTTAAAGGTCTTCAATGTGGAAAAAAGAATATTAATTACAGTAGAGCCTCGTTTATCCGGACTAACTGGGACCATAGGGAATCCAGACAATCGAAAATCCGCATAATCCGGGTAATATGGGTAATAAGCAAAACAAAATCCTTAACTAAGCAGACTGACTGTTTTTACGATAAAAAAACTGTGCTTTGTAACAAAATTACGTAGTATTGTTTACAAGACATTAAAAAATATAAAATAACTTTCCGCATAATTTCTTAACAAAGAATTGGTAAGTCTCGTAAAGCTTTCTTAAACTCAACAAAAAGTATTTTATTACCATAATTTATATTACAATCGGGGGGTAATGCTGTCCGCCTATATGGTGCCCCCACAATAAAATGGGCAGTAAAATTGCGGCGTAGTATAGGCGAATGTTTGACGGCAAGTGCCTCCGCAATGGAAAAAAAAATATTACAATCTATGCAGGAACTGTACATTGAATCAAACTAAAAAGCGATTATTTGGTGTACTTGTAGTTACGTTCTTGCTATCAAAATTATTATCTAATAGGAACATTAAATAAAGATAACACAGGGCAACAGTAGTTTTAGTGCCGGAGTATTTGGAGCTGATTTCATATGAATTTGATGCCCTGAATTTAAATATGGCGTTAGTTTTTGCCTAGGAGCTCAAATTTCTAAGATATAACATTTTAGTGAAATATACGTTACACTATTTTAAGTTAAATCCATGGATCAAATTAAAAATCTAAACACGGTATTTATTATTATTATTATATATTTTTTAAAATGTTAAAGGAACTTAAAAATCATAGAGAATATTGCAGTAGTACTTATCTAATTACAAAGAGCAAGAAAGAGGAAAAAGTCAATGATGAAACCAACTAGTCACTGAACACTTCGGAAACTTCTTTTCCGTGACATTCTTGAATGTATTTTGGAACAGTCCCTTTTTAAACTCCAGCAATAATCTGCCATCATGTGCGTATCCCATCTTCCTTGGTAGTGGTGCTCCATAGTTTTAATATCCTGGTGAAATCTTTCACCTTGTTCCTCACTGGTGTCGCCTAAATTTTCAGGAAAATAGTCCAAGTGGCTGTGTAAATGCTCATGTTACACCCAAGGGATCTGAAACTGTTTAGCATTTCGTTTACCAGTTCAACATAGTTTTGAGTTTTGCATTTGCGCAGAAAATTTCCGACAACTGCAACAAATGAAGTCCAGGCTCTTCGCTCAGCCTCATTCATGGAATTTACGAAGGCAGGATCCTTAACGAGCTGTCTTATTTGTGGGCCGTCAAATATTCCTGCTTTAATTTTTTCCGTACTCAACTTAGGAATTTTTTACTTTTTATATGCAAAGCATGATCCGTTCTTATCAAGAGCCTTTACAAACTGCTTCATTAGGCCCAGCTTGATATGCAATGGAGGAAAGATGATTTTCTTTCGTCCAACTAAGGGGTCGTTAATGACATTCTTTTCCCTAAAGTCCATGTTTTCTCTCTTAGGCCACTCTTTTCTAACCCAGGGGTGTGTTTTGTCTCTGCTATCCCAGAGGCACAAGATGCAAAATATTTTATGTAGCTACTTTGCTGTCCAAGGAGAAAATTTACCATTTTTAAGCCCACACAAATCACCCATTGATGTTCATGGTACTTTATCTTCTCAAAGACCAAAGCTATGGTGTCATTCTTCTTTCATTTTCGTTGAGTGAGCAATTGCTATTGAACCATATTTGTTCCCATTGTGTAGAAGGACACATTTCAGACTTCGCTTTGAGCTGCCAATAAATATGTGCCAATCATCTGGAAAACATTCAGGAAGACCCATTTTTTTCAGGAGTCCAATTTTCCTGGAGGACAAATTACCCATACTTGAATGTATTGAATAGAAAAAAATATTGATAGATAAGTGGATGTAAAGTAAAACCTCGTTTATCCGGCACTCGTTGATCCGGATCTCCGGATAATCCGAATCAGATTTGTAGACATTTTTATTTAATGTTCACATTAGATAATAATTTTTCACTATGATAGCAAGAACGTCACTACAAGTACACCAAATATTTGCATTTTGGTTTGATTCAATGTACAGTTCCTGCATAGATTGCATAATAAATTATGGTATAAAATGATTTTTGTCGAATTTAAGAAAACTCCACTAGACTTACCAATTCTTTGTTAAGAAATGATGTGAAAATATTTTATTTTTTAATGTTTTGTAAACAATACTATATAATTTTGTTACAAAACAAAGTAAGTTCTCTTAGTTAAGGTTTTTGTATTGTTTATTACCCATATTACCCGGATCCGGATTTTTGATTGTCCCGATTGCCTATGGTCCCAGTTAGTCCGGATAAACGAAGTTTTACTGTACCTAAAAAAGTAGAGCTGATAGAGAAAAACTGATTTCATATTTAGATTCAGCGTCCCAAATATAGCTAAAATCAGTTCTAAAATCCTAGGCACACACAAAACATTTTTTTGTAGCCCTCTGGAATGTCTACATATCTGATCCGGAATATCGAGAGATCCGAATCAACGACGTTTTACTGTACTCTCATCTATATACATACATAAAACAGTTCCGTAACTGACTGACTGACTGACTCACTGACATACAACGCACAGACCAAACCGCTGGACCTAAAGGGCTGAAATTTTTGCATGGCGATTCTTCTTATAATGTAGGGGTGCACTAAGAAAGATTTTTGAAAAATTCTTCTTAGATTTTTTTAATTAAATTTTTGAGCTGTTTTAGTAACTTTTTTTCATTTTTCATTTAAAATAATAATTTGAGGGTTATAAAATTTATATCACGAGAAAGATCATAAACATTCCTTTAAAATGAGATCTTTTCCGAACCTTTACCTCGATTTTCTGATTTTTGGTGAATTTTTAAAGATTAAATTTAAGAATTTAATTTATTAAATGCTGATCAAGGGATTTCTTTTTATGGTACTTTAAATAAATTTATCGTCACGTGCATAACAACTAAATAAACAAAAAAAATTTTTTTTCCTTCTAATGCGGCAGACGATTGGATATTATCCAAAAAAAAGTAAATATTCCTTACGATTTTTTTATAAATATATATACTTATATATATTTATTTTTACATCAATTGTGTACATCGATCGTCGCATTTATTATATATTAAAACAGTAACAATTGTTTTCCCCCAAAAATAATTCAGAAATGTTAAAATTAATTTTCTTCTTCTGAATTTTACATAACATATTCTCAGGTAACTATAACTTAGTATATTGTAAATAATTCAACAGAAAAAAGATAGTATAATACAGGAAGAAAGCACTAACAGCCGAACGAAATTAACAGAACCTGCACTTAGAGCTAAATTATTTAAAAACTTTTCATTAAAAGATTGCTCAGTTGCAACAAACCCTCATACTGAAAATACAGATAACTATAACTTATAGTATATTGTAAATAATTCAACAGCAAAATAAGATAGTATAATACAGGAAGAAGGCACTGACAGCCGAACGAAATTAACAGAAAATATGCACTTAGAGCTAAACGCACCATAAATGCAAGATTTCTGTATTTTTTGTATGTTCCATTGCTGCTATAGTATCTTGAATTTATGATGCGTTTAGCTCTAAATGCAAGTTCTGCTAATTTCGTTCGGCTGTCAGTGCCTTCTTCCTGTATTACACTATCTTATTTTTCTGTTGAATTATTTACAATATACTAAGTTATAGTTATATTCTCAAGTACAAACTTTTTCTTATAAACAGACTCAACGAAAATTTATTATCGTTTCTAGTTTAACTCATAAAACTTTAATTTGAGCGAAAGCTTTAAGATGAAATGTTACACCTAAAACTGATTTAAAAAATAACTTATTAAAACATTACATTTCTTTACTGGTAATTAAAATATCTTGACGTTTATTAAACATAATTCTTATCTGCAAACTAATTTTAAATGCTTGAACAGGGTTTTAAGAGTATCCATTTTTAAGGGTTCGCTTTTAGCTGTCGTTGTGAGACTGGATATAAAGTCTGGTGTCAGTTGCGTGTTAAATTGCCTGAGAATCTCGCAAATGTTTTTGCATGAATATGACCTTCACTTTGAAAATTATCATTTCTTTATATTTCTGCCTCTTATTTGACGTGACCTTTGAGGGGCAGTTTTTAACGTAGGAATACGTTCCTCTATAGAGATCCCGAGATCTGAAAGGAAAATTTCAGGCGCTAAAACTGTCCGTCCATTTGTCCTCGCGAGTTATAACTTGGCAGCACGCCAAACCCAGTCTATCACTTGGACAAGTTAAGGGATTGGTGGACCTTTCAAAGCTATTTTTGAAATTTTTACCTCGGAGATGTGAAATTTTGCATATATATTCATTAATGTATGACGAAATTAAACCCCTTATAAAATTTTATAAATATATTTTTTAAAAAATTGTGTAATTAAAAAATTGAAATTAAATTACTTTTTTTAAAATGCTCCTTGCGACTCCATTTTTAACTTTCCCCCCTTAATTTTGCATTTATATTGCTTATAAATACATTTTGAACAAAGTTATGTATTATTTTGTACTTTCGTTGAATAGTTAATTTTTAGGAAATACTTTTATGCTTGTACTCTGAATTTTCGTGAAATTTTTGTACTTTTCTACACTTAAGTTAAACTTCGATAACTTGAATGACCTCGGATCCTAAAATGGATACATAACTTTATTTTGATGTATTACAGGAGTCTTTACTATAAATTTCATAAAATTTCGTCAAAAATTGTAACGCAAGGAGCATTTTAAAGACTTAAAAATCTGGAAATTTCTCATTTTGAAAAAAAGCCATCTAAAAGATGTTTTCCCCTACCTTTAATACTTACTTTTCTAAAGCCACCAAGTTTTCATTTTACTTTTCATTATATACCGGGTGGTTATAGTTAAGCTTCCCCTATAAACGGCATCCTAAAGCGCAAACGGGTGAACAGAATGCAACGAAATTTTGTATATGGGCTATACACGAGATGCGATCACGGAATTTCGAATAAAAAACAAAATTAGTTCCAAAATGTCCACCAGAGGGCGCCTTTTCGGGAAAAACATGAAATTTAAGACAATAAACGACCAAAACGGAATAAAGAAACAATATTAACATTTATTGACTAGTTTCTGATCACCTTGTCATCGAACCACATTAAGAAAAGGTAAGGGAGAAACAAAAACAGTTCAGTTTGCAGAAACAAGAACAGATTAGGACGAAATTGCACAAGAGGAGCAGTTGTTAATCGTGTCCAGGACGATGTAGGGAAAGCTGCTCCAAGTGACCACCTTCATTCACCTCCAAAATTTCAAGTCGATGGACGTGAGAGCATCTCGTGTATAGCCCATATACGAAATTTCGTTGTATTCCGTTCACCCGTTTGCGCTGTAGGATGCCATTTATTGGGGAAGTTTAATTATAACCACCCACATGACAACGTCTGGTGTATCGTGGAGGTGTTGCGACGTTGAATGACTTAAAGAACTCCATAACGCTTCATGTGCGAAGCCTCAGAACTGATCAGTTACAATCTGCTGTTGAACACACTGTCCATCGACTTGAAATTTTGCAGGTGAATGAAGGTGGTCACGTGGAGCAGCTTTCCCTACATCGTCCTGGGCACGATTAACAACTGCTCCTCTTGTGCAATTTCGTCCTAATATGTTCTTGTTTCTGCAAACTGAACTGTTTTTTGTTTCTCCCTTACCTTTACTTAATGTGGTTCGATGACAAGGTGATCAGAAACTAGTCAATAAATGCTAATATTGTGTCTGTATTCCGTTTTGGTCGTTTATTGTGTTAAATTTCATGTTTTTCCCGAAAAGGCGCCCTCTGGTGGACATTTTGGAACTAAATTTGTTTTTTCGAAATTCGGTGAGCGCATCTCGTGTATAGCCCATATACAAAATTTCGTTGCACTCTGTTCACCCGTTTGCGCTGTAGGATGCCGTTTATAGGAGAAGTTTAATTATAACCACCCGGAATTTTAAATGCATCTTACTTCAATCTGTACATGGTTTTAAAATATTAATACACCTCCCAAAAAATTCCAATTTTTGTTCGATTTTTGGTAATTTGAAAGTCCACTATCCACTTAAACAGAAAAGTATACCAAGATGTGTCAAAATTTTGACATACATATATGTATATATACATACGTACATATATATAGATACATATATACATACAAAAGAGGTAAGCAACGATAAGTAATCTTATGTTAATAACCCGCGGTAGTTTCGTTAGAAGAAACTGAGAATTTTTTTTATTTAAAAGATAAGAGTAGCAGAAGATGAAATTAAACATATAGATGATTGTTAATGAATTTTCAATGAATACAATTACCTTGAGAAAGCGTAATACTAGTTTTTTTGACTGAATAGACAATTTGTTAGAGTATTCTGCCTGATACGATGCGATATCACAATTATGAGCACCAATAAATATACAACGATTTCTGTTGAACGATGTTTCATGAAATCCGACCCGAAATAAAGTTTCTTTGCGCTTTGAAGAACTATTCAATAACGATGAAAAATATAATGAAGGTCATGAATTATTTTTATTAATAAAAAGAAATCTCGAAGTGTTTAGTTGATAGTCACGTACCTAGTGCGCGCAAACAATCAGCCCAAGAGTATCATGGCCGACCAATAAAGGGTCTGGAATGATGCTTTCGTCATCGGTTCTCCGGAAGTACCATGGACACCCTTTAAGATTTTGTATTTAATTATTTCGTACTTTGATAGAACATTAGTAATATTTAGAAGCGAACAAGACACTGAAAATGCGCAAACTAAAAAAAAATAATAACATGTACTGAAATAGTTAAAACGTGATGGAAGTAGTTAAAAAATATATAAGATGTTATAATTGAAATGTTTAAATACTTATAACAATTGACAATTATAAAAGAGCATAGCATTTCGTTAGAAACATTGCGAATGAATTCTCCGAAATAATAATTGGCTTTTAGTACCGTCCTGTCGGACAAGGGTATTCGGTGAAAAATTTTGTAAGGACTTTCACAAACTGGCTTTTCCCCTTCGGTTTCCATAACCGTTGTCCCATCAGTGGCGCACACAGGAGGGGGGGGGGGACAAGGGGCTCAGGCCCCCCAAAGAAATAGAAATTGCATTATGAATATTGAATTTGTATTATAAATATTTTTTCCCGTTCAAATCGCCCTCCCTACCCCAAGATTAAATCCTGGGTGTGCTACTATCTCCCATAGATAACGATCGACAGTAGGAAAATTATGAAACGTAGGCAAAGTTTAATTATAAATATGACGTGGTAATAAGTTTTCGAAAAACTGCAGGTTTAATTGAGAGTTGCACTTCCTGTGAAACCTTGATCTTTTTTTTAGTCTTGCAGAGACAATTTATCCACCATTCCTGTCATAAAATAAGCATCATGTATGCCTTAATAAAAAATAAGTAGTTATAACTGTAAAACATTTTTATAAGCAATGTTATTTTCTTCAGCAAAGAATTTAGCTATCAATGCCACATAGTGGAAGCCTAAATGGTTACAACTCTGCAACAAACTTGAAATCTAGAACACTGGAATGAACTACACATAACTGATTTCGGAACGTTGGTCATATTGTATTAAGACGAACAGGCCCGGTGCAGGAGATGGTTTCACACCCAAGATTCGAGGGCGCGATTCAAGCACTATTGTAGACGTGGTGGTGGAGAGACTCGTACTTGGGAAACACATGATGGAAACACTCGTTGTTAGTAAACACATGATGGAAGGAGCAGGAATACATACACTTTTAAATCCAAAGACGGCTTTATTCACAGGAATACGATGAAGATATATATATATGACATTTCCGCAACTGTACATCAGATACTTTGACTATTAAACACCAACAAATTAGCCCCGGACGTGTCGAAGCTTGCGTAACACCGGATATTACATTATATGGAACATGTTGAGTTTAGAAAGAGATTCGCAACGATAGATCAACACAGGACAAGAGATCCCAGAGGTAACAAAAGCAGGGACGCGAGATGAGCAAGGAACGAAGACAGACACGGAAAAAAGCCGGGAGCTTCAGGAACTTTAGGAAGAGTAGTGGTAACTACAGTATATGGGCCGGGCCCTCCACTGTAGGATGATATAGCAATACATAAAACTTCAGTGATCAGTAAAAAACGAAATTAGAAAGAGGGGAAAACAAAAAGCTTCCAGAGTACAGGCATAGGAAAAACATGGGGGGGGGGGGAAAGACACTGAGCGAACAAAGAACAGGATAAACAATTAAAAGTTACGAGCAAGAATAGCACAGGACCGTTTCTTGTTAGCTCGGTCAGCAGGGTCGTAATCGGCAAGATTTTTAATAAGATCATTTGGTAAATCTTTATGGAAGTTAAAAGCATGGAAAACCCTTTGCAGGATTTTATATAGTATGAGGGCGCTAGCCGCTGAGAATTCTTTGAATTGGCTAGAATTGGGCATCTGACTTGATTACGTAAAGGTATGATTCAACGTCGTATGATGCTTCGAAAGGTGCGAATGGCGAGATAGACGCGTGATGATGAATCATTCTTAAAAAATAACTTTACTGTTTTGCGCGCGAGTGTTTACAGATCAAACAAGTTAGCTAATTTTTTTACTTGTTGGTCACAATTTAGAAAAAGGGAGTGTTTATTGCAACGATAACAAGATAACATATATATATATATATATATATATATATATATATATATATATATATATATATATATATATATATATATATATATATACAAGCGAACTCATTTAAATTTCGACAGTAAAAGGGTTGAAAAAATTGTTTTAATAAAAATATTTGGGATAATGAGCTTAAATTTGAAACACCAGTCTTTATTACAAGTTTAAGAATATTTAAAATATAATATGAGCCACTGTGTCTGGTGTGTCAGCAATTGACCATAAATGTTTAAAATAGTGCACTGTAATATTAATCAGTAGCGTAATTGCAGTAAATATTAAGTTGTTAGTGCTCCAAGGTTGAGAGACTTAATTGTTGCCGTCAGATAAAAGTGAATCCTAGAGCATTAGGTTTGGTTTGGTTTAGAGCGTTACGGTCCTTTGTGCTTCACGAGGGTTTATTAGACTGGGACCTACTGCTTAAAGCCAATTCCGAACGGCTTCAAGCGTCTATGCCAAGAGTGGGATTCTATGTTTTAAAATAAAAAATCACTCCCCCCCCCAGATGAAATTTTTTTTTTCATAGTATCACGATGTTTGAAATAATTAGAAATATGTTAACTAAAAAAGCAGGAAAAAGATGTAAGCAAAATCTGACGAACTATTTTTAAAATGAATAAACTGTAATTTTTGGGTATGTATTTGTAGTTGTTGTTGCTAAGCCCCCCTGGACTAGAAAATGCTGGACGAAGTTCATGAGGCTCTGAGTAAAAGAGAGGCAGCACCACCCTGATCATCTGCAACCATACTGACGGACAAACCTAAACCGACCACAATGGGGGAAGAATTCGCAGGAGCGGTAGAACAGGGACAACCGCCAAAGACCTTAGTTGAGTTCTCGAAGCGCATACTTTTTGTATGGCCCCTCCGAATAACAGCTAGGGCAGACTGTGCTGCTCTTGGAGGTTTTAAGAGCAATGCCAGAACGGGCACTTGGCCGGATACCAGTGATCAGCACTGTATAACCTGGGCTTAAAGACAGATTGAGCCTCCGATGCAGTTAGGACGTCAAACAGGGGCGAATTGTCTAAACAGCCCTGATTTCCTAGTAGGTCGGCCTGATCGTCGCCGAACAAACCCGCATGTGACGAGATCCACTGAAAAGTTATTGATAGATAGTCTGCCATGCGATAAAGGAGAAAGAGAATGTCGGTACTTGTTTTATCAGTGACTAGCCGGGCGAAGCCCGGCTATGCTCGGGCCCTACAAAAGAAAAAATAGGCCCTTTTCAGGGCCATACAAATGCATTAAATTCCCGTCAATTTTCATTCCCGTCGCTGCCGACAGATGGCTGCACAATACTGGAGATGGGTGATTTGATTCTTTCATCTCAGCGGGGAGTGCTTTTAGAATTAAAATATATGTAAAACTATTAAAGTAACAGAATAACTGCAAACAGAAAAAATTATCAGTTTTTAAAGCTCTTTCCAAATATGTAACATTTATGTACTTTCATGAAAGAAAATGCATCGATTTTGACATTATCAAATATGGCGGCTGAGAGGCTCTTACATTTTCTGGACTCACCCTTCAAAAATTGTTGGTTAATTATTAATTAAAAATTAACGGTAATAAAATTTAAAATTCGGGCTTCGAGGTGCACATGTTCAGACTCTTCACTACCCGTGTGCCAAATTTCACGGCTGTAAGTTTCACAGATTCGCCTGGGGGCCGCACACACACACACACACACGCAAACTTTCTCTTTTATTAATAAGATAAGCCATCAGTTCAGTAGTCGTTGAATGGCAGCCTTGGTGTCGGTTAAGATCCAGATATGTTATTCTTTATTAATATGTATTTCTTTTCCATTTAGGTAAAAACTAACAAAAAGTAAACTTTGAAAAAAAGAAGGGTTTTAAAATTGTGAGTTTCAGATTAAAGTATCAAAAATTAAAAAATTCATTTATTTATGTAAAATTTGAATAGAAAAATATTAATGAGAATGTGGGAGTTTGGACCTCAGATAATATTTGTTCAATATTTAATGAAATAGTTGAGATTGGCCACTCTGTATCATCTTCCGGGATACGTCTTAATCGTTGCTTATATTCACTAATATTGGATACCCAGTTTACACAACGCATTAGTAGAATCAAATGGAAGCAATATAAGAATAGACCTGTAAGATTGTTTGACACCGTTTTTAACAATATCTTATGATATATTTTTTGACATATAAAAAGTTTGAAGATATATAATTATAGATAATTTGAAGTATATTTTTAATTAAATAATTCATCAGCATATAAAATTTATTCAAACTATCTATGAGCCCTTCAATTTTTTTTACGATCCTCACTATGGCTGTCGACTCAGAGGTCGCTTACCACTGCTGTATGTGACCAAAATGTTAGTGAATCAGGCAACTGTATAAATTTATGATGCCGTTTAAGGTTGGTTGATAGCACTACTGCCATTTTTTTTCTACACGAGGGTAATTTAGCCCGGTACCCACTGCTTAAAGCCGATACCTAACGGCTACAAACATCCATGCCAAAACGGGACTCTAACCCACAGAATCTGGTACCTATTGCAAGCACCCAAGATATTCGGCCATCTCCCGACAATGTTGTTTAAACAAAAAATTAGGTGATATCACAAATCTTCAAAAAAATCTATTACCCGAATTTATCGTAAATCGTTAGATAAAAAATACATAATGTGGAAAAATTTATTATCTGAAGTTTTAAAGCAATGAGACGTGCAGTGATAAGTTTGATGCTTGAATATGCATTGTTTGGTGTTATACTAGCAAGTTTTTAATCATCTATTAGAGTGTATATAACCTTCACTTTAATATTTTTGATCTTATTATCATATACATGTTGATTCTTTGACGTTACTTTTGAGGTTGACGCTTCTGCTTGATAGGCACTATAAAAAAAGTTGATGCTTAAACATATCAAAAGTAAATACTCTTTAGGACCCTTGATCTTACATTTTATTTTTTATTTTGAATGATGGTAATCGTAAACTAATTTCTTGAAAGAAATTATTTATTTAAATAATGCAAATCACGATTTTAGTTCTTGTGTTCTTACTTTGACTATACGATGAGCAGGCAAATGTAAATTTCAATTTAGTGACTAGGGATATTATGTTTAATTAAATGAAGAGAAATTTTCAATTCAAGAATGTAGAGATCCCGCACTGGATTTCAGATATTCGTTTCCTTTCGTTTTAAGTTGTACAGCATTTCATTCAAACATTTTTCAGAACTCGCATTATGATATCTAATGGCTGTACTGATCGGCTTCCACAGTCGGTGTCCCAAGTAACACGATTAAACGGAAAGAATCAATTCATACTTATATTTCTCTAATACTCAAAATGAAAATAAATTTCGTGTTTTGGATTTTGTGTTACATCATACCATATAGCATAGGCGTCAGTGCGAAATATTGAACTCTTTAAGGAAGATTTTACACGATTTTTCACACCGTTATCGTTTAGCTCGCTTAACAGTTGACATACAGTTCAGTATAATCAGTTGTGAACTGTATCTCAACAGTTATTCCTTAGCTGAAAATTTATTTCTCAGCATTATTACATATGATACGCGTATGCCTTTTAAACAGTAAAAAACAAACGTGTTATAAGGTATACGATGTCTATTTTTATCGGTGAAATCAAGGACACTGAACGCTTGAATATCTGAGACTGTTAGTTAAGGTACTGGGTAATATATAAACGAATTTATTTAAAACCCAACACCTAAAGAGTTAAATAAAATGTTTTAATAAAAATTGTTGGGATTTATAGTTTAATTTCGAAGCACCAGTATTAATTACAGGTTTAAGAATATATAAAATATAATATCAGCGGTCGTATATCTTTAATTCCTACTGGCCTTGAACTTTTCTTTGGAATCGTCCCTCGTGGGATGTGGTGTTTACTGATATTTTAGTGGAATCCGGTGGCACTATTTGGTCTGCTTGTTGTTGGACCTTGTATCTTTAAATTTACTTTCTGGTCATGCACTAATTGCATCGAAATGATCGGCTGAATGGTTTTTTTTCATAAAAATCGTTAACCAATGTTGAAATTACTATTTTTTTACGCTCCAAAGTGGAAGAATTTGAATCTCAGGCAAATCAATTAGATATCTGATGTGGTTGTACGTTTACATAAAAACTACAGGTTTATGTAAGTATTGAACTTTCTCTGAAACCATTCAGAATTTTTATGGGTTTTTCAGAGGCAATTTTTTTAAGTATTCCCGTTGTTAAATATTTGTCGTGTGTCGTTATATACAAAAAGTAGTTATATGCTGAAAACAGGTTTACAGATAAAGTAATTTTTTCTCGAAACATTTTAGCAAACTGTATCACGTAGTGGAATCCTAAGAGGGAAATGGCTCTGCAACAAGCGTTTATCTCAATTAGCATCAAGAACATGTTATAAAGAACATGAACTATTTTATTCAGGAGTGAAATCGGGGAAGCTGCCAACTAGTTATAAAAAAAAATAATGACAGATTCATCAAAACTCCAATCTCCCAGGACCTCGTTCACGCCAAATTCTTGAAGATAAAATAGAACGGATTGTGATGGTCTCAATGTTTCCCATCTTGTCGTCTTTCATGAAGCCAGTTTAAACTTGTGAAAATCTTGTTTCGTATGAAATGATTATCCAAATTTTCTGAAAATCCTAGTTGTTGCAATTTGATATATTGTAATTAATTCCGAAGTAGTGTGGAACCGAGATATTTCTTCCAATTACAAATATTTATCACTGAAATCAGTGTAAGTAAGTTTTTGTTTCTTTAAAAAATATCTTGTTAATATCTTTCGTATGTGTCAGCTAAGATCTAAAACTTTCCGTGATAAATTATTCGCACCTGTTTTATCAAACTAAAAGTTGTAATGGAAAACTTTTTGGCCTAAGAAATTTTAAGGTTTTCTACATTATAATATACAGAAGTTTCCTGTAAATTTTACTCAACAAGTATATAGAAGCTTCACCACTAAATCTCAGCATGAAATTCATTTATAATTTTTTTTCTTTTTTTTTATTAATTTGGAGGATTTTTTCCATTTCTGTCTCTTCTGTGAATAAAAGAGATTTAAAAAAGATAATCGATGCTCGATTGACATTTTTAATTTCTGATATCTTTACAACTTTTATGCGACCCTTCATCACTTATGATATCATTTATAACATATATTTTGCTTTGTTTTTATGAGACTTAATCTTGCAAAAAATATCCTGAAGTTTTAATACCAGTTATATTCTATATATGGGTGGTTACCGCAGGGTTATTTGCTTTTTTTTCACGGGAAAGGATATGATGGATTGAGATAATAAATGTACAAAACAATGGATAATGAATTACCAGCATTGAATCGATTAATGTGACGACGGGGAAAATTAGGCAACTTCTAGAGCACTATAGCGTAAGCTCATTTACCTAGAAGAACTCATTAGTCGTGGGTCTCACAGCCCAAAATAAAGTGAAATATTGAAATCGAAAGAATCAAACAGGAGTTCATCTACTCATGTTGGCGTGGATTTGAACAATGTTTAAAATGAGTCGTATAACCCATTTAGAAAATTGGTAATACGCACCAAAGCGAGCTCCCCTATGCAGTGTATCTGAACTTGGAAATGTGGGTTCACCGACCAATATTTGTTTCCGTGTGCGCATTGAAGGCTTTTCTAGCCAAAACGCAGCCTAAATTTCTAAATATTTTTATTCTGTCTAGTTATCATATAAATTTTTTTCATTAGATTTGGTTTAAAGAACCAGGGGTAAATAACTTGATTGTATATTTTTGTAAAATGCAACTTTCCTGAGGTTTGAAGGTATCGTGACTCTTTACTTTCTCAAGTGGACATGCTATTAAAAATCTTGAATAGAAAAGTTCTTCTGCAGGATTGTTTTCGACGCTCTGCATATGATTAGGTACCCCCCCTCCTTATAATATTTATTTTTGTTGGTCAGAAGCCGAGGAATATATTCATTTAAAAAACTCAATAAAATGACTTCTATAACTCGTTTAAAAAAAAAGGCACTAAAAGACTTAATTAAATTATAGTACTAAAAATAGTTGGGATTATTCCTGTAAATTTTAAGTACCAGTATCTGTTTCAGGATTAGGATTACAAAATATGATACGTTAGAAAAAGCGTTGTTTATCTTGAAAAATCGTCGATTATTGATTGTTTCATGATAATCGTCCCGTGTTGGACGATTTTCATTAAAATTTCAGAGTTTTCACCGAATATTGTGGCATTATTTAGCTACATATTCTTGCTGTTGAGTCCCATGAAAATTTTCTTCTGGAATTCGTTTAATTACATTAATATGCCCGTCCATATTGTTTTTTCGAAAGAATTCGCAAGAAATATTGGAATAGGGGAGATCCGTGTATTATGGACCATGTGGAAATTTATCTGTTTACCACTAGATGGCAGAACCATCCCATTGCCTTTAGTGAATATAAGTGTTATCCAAAGCAGGAGGTGACTTGTACATGTGTGCCTGCATTTGGACGATTATGAAATTGTTTTTTTGGTTTATATGATCATTGATGTAACAGATATGTTAAAATGAAAGTATTACTTTTTGCTGTTAGGTAATTTTAATATAATTTTCACTTTAATATTAGCAAATGTACTTATTTTCTTAACAATCCTTACATGTATTTTATGCGCACTATTTTGCATAGCGATATGTGATTGGAAACAACGTTGCTCCGTCCATGCGTGTAATATGAACCATGCTCTGTTGTGTAATATGGACCACTGGTCCATATTACACGTTGTTCGCACGTTGGATCGATAACATCTGCAGAGAAGGGAAAGAACGTCACATTTGTCTGCACAATGAGTGCTGCTGGTCACTTCATCCAACCGATGGCGGTGTTTCCCCATAAGCGATGGAAGCAGGAGCTCTTCCAGGAACTCTTTTCAAATGCCAGGAAAAAGATTGGATGACGATCGAGCTCTCCAGTGAATGGATGAAACATTTCATTAGTTTCGCTAAACCGGACAATAACAGGAAGGTTTTGTTAATTCTCGATGGACATTTGTCCCACACTTAAAATCTCGAGGCTATAGAATTGGCCAGAGAAGCAGGGGTAATCATGCTATCACTTCCTTTGCATACTACCCATCGAATACAGCCGTTGGACCTCGCTTTCTTTCGTCCATTAAGCGTGTACTATTCCCAAGGAATGGGCAAGTGGATGAGGGAACGTGCTGGAAGGGCCGTTTCACAATTCCAAGCATTTCACGCCATGTATTTCAAGCCATGTATTTCGACTGCGCTCCATCCGAAGTTTCTGATAAAGCCCGACCACAAGTCACATCAGAAGACGAGACCAACGATCACTTGCCAGAAAATGTAGTTCCCATCGACCCAATACTTGACGCTACAATCCAGCAGAGCATGTCTATTTCCGAAGAGCCAACTTCAGAAGATGTAGTCCAGGAGAACGTCCCGGTTCCCGTTAGTCATAAAACTACATTTTGTAGTTTGTGGAGTGTAGTTTGTTCGCAGTGGAAGACATCAATCCCCTTCCTTATTGCGTACAAAGAAGCCTAAGAAAGAGAAAGGGAAACACTTCAGAGGCCCCTGTTCTGACTTTATCCCGTTTCAAGAAGGCCGTTGAAGAAGAAGAAAAAAAGAATCGACCAAAGCTGGACATCCAACAGCGTCGGAAAGAGGAAATAACAAAGAAAGCTCAAAAAGAGATGCTTGCACAGAAGAAGACGACAGAGCGAAAACGCCCGGCAGCTCCAAGGGTCTCAGTAGGGACATCCCCAGGAACCTTCGGCCAGGAGAAAGCTGCGAATCAAGAAGACGGGATCAGACGCGGCAAATGCTGCTCATGGGTGCATGAAGATTGCTCCAACATAATCAACCCGATATACTATTATTGTGATGATTGCTGTGCTTGAAATGAATTTAGTAAAAGCACAGCTTTGTGCATCCGTCTTCCATTCTATGTCATACTTTTTATTCTCGTGTCAGTGGTCTATATTACACATACGTTCGGTCCATATTACACGAACGTATGTGTAATATGGACCACTGACACGAAAATAAAAAAAATATATTTCCTGCAATTTTTAATAGTTACTAGAGTACTTTACCAAGTTTGAACCATGCAGCTATACAATTGTAATGAGCAGCCAACAAATTCAATCTGATTTTTTTAATAATTTAAGTTTTATGAGCATTCTTGCTTAGGGGGTCCATATTACACGGATTTCCCCTATAATTCGTTAAAAAAAGGCACTAAATGACTAAATTAAATTATAGTATTAAAAATAGTTGGGATTATTCCTGTAAATTTTAAGTACAAGTATCTGTTTCAGGATTAGGATTACAAAATATGATACGTTAGAAAATGCGCTGATTTTCTTGAAAAATCATCTATTCATGATAATCTTATTTCATGATAATCGTCCCGTGATGGAAGATTTTTATTAATATTTCAGAGTGTTCACCGAATATTGTGGCATTATTTAGCTACATATTCTTGCTGTTGGATCCCATGTACATTTTCTTCTGGCATTCGTTTAATTGCATTAATATGCCCGTCCATATTGTTTTTTCGAAAGAATTCGTAACTAATATTGGAATATATATTTTTCTCATTTTTCCAGAGTAGCATTTAATGTAACACATTTTCAAACACAAACTATATTTTACGAAGTGCTTCAATGAAACTACTTTATCGTTTATAAATGCCCTTGTCCAACATATTTCTGATTAGAGAATAACATATTAACTGTTAGACATAAAACACATTAAAAATATTAAGCTACTAAAAAAGATGTATTTCATTACTGATAATTTTATTATCAATATATCACGTTGTTTATTAGGTAACATTTCCCCTTGAACATTTTAGCGTGATCGGGGTACTGACAATTTGCAGTTTCAATGCATCTCTTTTCATTGTCGTACTGCATCGGGTTATATGCCATGCTTGGTGTTAACCCTGCTTGTTTTTAGTCATCTGTTAGAGTGTATATAACCTTCACTTTAATAGTTTTGAAGTTATCATCATATATCTGTTGAATGTTTGACATTACTTTTGAGGACGACGTTTCTGCTTGAAAGGAACTATAAAAAAGTTGATGCTTAAACATTTGAAAAGTTAATCCTTTTCAATGCTCCATGATCTTACGTTTAATTTTTTATTTTGAATGATAGTAATCTGTAAAATTAGTTTTTGAAATTAATTACATAAATAATTTATATTATGGTTTTAGTTCTTGTATTCTTACTTTCACTATACGATATGCAGGCTTATGTAAATTTAAATTTAGTGACTAGGGATATTATGTTCAATCAAATGAACAGAAATTTTCAATACAAAAATGTAGAGATCTCGCACTTGATTTCGAAAATTGGTGTCCTTTTGTTTAAAGTTGTACAGCATTTCATTTGAACATTTTTCAGAACTCGCGAAATGATAGCTAACGGCTTTACTGATCGGCTTCCACAGTGGTTGTCCCAAGGAACATGATCGAATAGAAAGAAACCATTTATAAGTATTGTTATCTAATACTCAAATGAAAAATAAATTGTGTCTTTTAGATTTTCTGTTACATCATATCAAGTAGCATAGTCATCAGTGAAAAATATTGGAACTCTTTTAGGAAGATTTGACACGAATTTTTACACCATTATCTGTCTTAGCTCACTTAACAGTTGACATACAGTTCAATATAATCTGATGTAGACTTTATATCAACAGTTATTGCTTCGCTGACAATTTATTTCTTAGTATTATTACATATGATACTCGTATGCCCTTTAAACAGTAAAAAACAAACGTGTTATAAGGTACACGATGACTATTTTTTTCGGGGGGGGGGGGAAATCAAGAACAGTGAACGCTTGAATATCTCGGACTGTTAGTTGAGATACTGCGTAATTTATAAACGAACTTATGTAAAACCCGAGACTTAAAGAGTTAAATAAAATGCTTTATTAAAAGTATTTGGGATTAGCATTTTAAATTTGAAGAACCAGTATTTATTACAGGTTTAAGAATATATAAAATATAATATCAGCTGTCGAATAATTACAAAATGTAGGCTTGAGCTTACCTTGAACTTTTCTTCGGAATCGTTTCTTGTGAAATGTAATTTTTACTGATATGTCAGAGTTTTTGTGGAGTAGTGTGGCACTATTTGGGCTGCTTATTGTAACTTGTATCTTTTAAATTTGTTTCCTGGGCTTGCACTAACTGCATAGAAATGAGCGGCTAAATGCTTTTTTTCATAGAAATCATTATCAAATGTTGAATTGCCGATGCAAAGCGGAAGAATTTTGAAACTCAGGAAAATCAATTAGATAATTGCACTCGCTGTCAACCAACCTAAAATAGCCTCATAAATTTATATAGTAGCCTGAGTCACTAATTTTTTGTTCCAATATAATAGTGGTGTGGAAACGCTGGGTCGCGAGCCATAGGGGGATCGGGAAAAAATTTTGAATGATAGTAACGCAGTCACTAACTGCATCAGAGGCTCAATCCGTTTTTACGTCCAGGCTATACATTGTTTGGAAAGAGCCTCCTACTCACCACTGGTATCCGGCCAAGTGCCCTGGTCTGGCTTTGTTCTTTAGTGGTCCGAGACCAATACAGTCTGCCCTGGCTCGATTTTGAAGTGGCCTTACAAAAAGTATGCGCTTCGAGAACTCTACTAAGGTCTTTCTCCCTTGTTACTGTTAAGCTGCTTATGCGAATCCTTCCCATATTGGGGACTGTTCAGGTATTCCCTTCAGCATGCTTGCAGATGATCAGGATGCTACGGTCTCCCTTTTGCTCACACGACATAGCTTCATGGACCTGGTCTAGCATTTTCTAGTCCAGGGGGCTTAGAAACAACAACAACAAATATAGGGAAGATCCGTGTAATATGATCCCCTAAGGAAGAATGCTCATAAAACTTAAATTATTTTTCAAAGAAGATTTAATTTGTTGGCTGCTCATTACAATTGGGTAGCTGCATGGTTTAAACTTGGTAAAGTACTCTAGTAACTATTAATAATTGCTGGAAATAATTTTTTTATTTTCGTGTCAGTGGTCCATATTACACGAACGTATGCGCAATATGGACCACTGACACGAGAATAAAAAGTATGATATAGAATGAAAGACGGACGCACAAAGTTAATTTCAAGTACAGAAATTCCCACAATAATTGTGTATCGGGTTGGTTATGTTGGAGCAATTTTCATGCACCCATGAGCAGCATTTCCCACATCTGATCTAGTTTTCCTCCGTTCTCTTCCCGCAGAATGGACAGAAAGTAAACGGTTCAGTAACTTGATTCGCAGCTGTCTCCTGGCCGGAGGTTCCTGGGGATGTCCCTACTGAGACCCTTGGAGCTGCCGGGCGTTTTTGCTCTGTCGTCTTCTTCTGTGCAAGCATCTCTTTTTGAGCTTTCTCTGTTACTCTTTCCTTTTTCCGACGCTGTTGGATGTCCAGCTTTGGTCTCTTCTTTTAATTGCTTTTCTGCAACGGCCTTCTTGAAACGGGATGAAGTCAGAACAGTGGTCTCTGAAGTGTTTCCCTTTCTCTTTCTTACGCTTCTTTGTACGCAATGAGGAAGGGGACTGATGTCTTCCACTGAGAACAAACTACACTCCAAAAACTACAAAATGTAGTTTTATGACTAATGGGAACTGCGATGTTCTCCTGGACTACATCTTCTGAAGTTGACTCTTCGGAAACAGACGTGTTCTGCTGGACTGCAGCGTCAAGTGTTGGATCGATGGGAATTACATTTTCTGGCAAATGAAACTTGGTCTCGTCTTCGGATAGAGGGCTATATCAGAAACTTCGGATGGAGCGAAGTCGAAATCGTAAATTACATGGCGGTTGACAGGCCAAATCCCACCTGCACGGAAACCATCGGCAGCGGTTTCAAGAGATGCCAACCGTGTATAAGCCTTTCAGAACAGTCCACAGTCTTGGAATTGTGAAACGGCCCATCCAGCATGTTCCCTCCTCCACTTGTCCATCTCTTGAGAATAGTAGACTCTTAATGGGCGAAAGAAAGCGAGGTCCAAAGGCTGTATTCGATGGGTAGTAGGAAAAAGGAAGTGATAGTATGATCACCCCTGTTTCTCAGGCCAATTCTATAACTTCGAGATTTTGATTGTCGGACAATTGTCCATCGAGAATTAACAAAACCTTCTTGTTCTTGTCAGGTTTAGCGAAACTAATGAAATGTTTCATCCATTCACTGGAGAACTCTATCGTCATCCAACCTTTTTCCTGGTATCTGAAAAGAGTTCCTGGATGACTTCTTTCCCTTCTCTGCAGATATTATTCATCCAACGTGTCTACAACGTGTAATATGGACCGTGGTCCATATTACACAACAGCGCATGGTTCATATTACACGCATGGACGGAGCAATGTTGTTTCCAATCACGTATCGTATGCAAAATGGTGCGCATAAAATACATGTGTGGATTGTTAAGAAAATAAGTACATTTGCTACTAATAACGTGAAAATTATATTAAAATTACCTAATAGCAGAAAGTAATACTTTCATTTTAACATACCTGCTACATCAATGATCATATAAACAGAAGACACAATTTCATAATCGTCTGAATGAAGGCACACATGTACATGTCACCTCATGCTTTTGATAACACTAATATTCACTAAAGGCAATGGGGTGGTTCTGCTATCTAGTGGTGAACAGATAAATTTCCCCATGGTCCATATTACACGATGGTCCATAATACACGGATCTCCCCTATACCTAAAATGTACAGTTTAATGATTTTAAAAATAGTTTGTCAGATTTTGTTTACATCTTTTTTTCTGTTTTTTGTTAACATATTTCAAATTTCTTTAAAAACTGTTCTACTATGAAAACATTTCATTGGGGAAGAGAGGGGATGGTTGAGTAATTTTTTATTTAAAAAAATGTTTCGCTGTTTCATTTTTGTTTTTTCATTTAATAGTAAATTAGCTATAATGTATCTATACCCTTGTTTAAACTGGGCTGGTAGGGCAAAATAATCGATCCACAAGCTCATCGCCATTTTCACAGTTGTCAGCTGCACATTCCCAGAAACTACACCGGATAAAGGGATTAGCAAAAGTATCAATTACAAAAAAGCATCTGAAAAATAACCCCTTCCCCTTTTTGATGGCTTTTGCAGGCGGAGGCCAAGAGATAGTTGAAAACACCCGGCTGATGAGGGACAGGCGCATTGATATATCGGACTTCGCCAAGCGCCGCGGTTAGTCCCAGAATTTTAAAAAGAAATCCCGATTTGATGCAAGATCAAAGTTTGAAAAAAATACTATACAGCATATCATTTCATAATTCAAGTTCCCCAAGTTCTGTTGGCCCGGTTTTCCTTCTTAAAATCAAGGAGCGATGACGCCCTCATTTTTCAACCACGCGTAGCCATGCAAAGGAGTGGCGAGGTGAACTAAAGGGAGAACGAGAGAGGAGAATTTTCAAAGGGGGAGAGGTTTTTTTCCTCGAACCGGCGACTTTGGAAGGTGAGCAGCCCCAAACACTACTACCCCGGAGATACAAGTTTGATCCCGAGATGATGATGAAATTGCCCCAGCGTACCCCTAGATTTCTGAGGAAGGAGAGAAAGACTTGCCTGGCTATGCCAAGACCTGCTGGCCCATCCCCTTTTAAATTCTGCTAATGAAGACGGTACCGTCCCCCTATTTTTAATTATTCGCTGCAGCTGTAATGATTTTTTTTCCTTTTTTTAATTTTATTTAACTTAATAATTATGAATTAAAATTTTTGGTTACCAGCCACTTATGCGAATTTTGTTAAATTACATATATAATAATATGAATAAATTAATTTTGTTGAAAATTTGAGGAGAGTGCATCGTCAATGAGAAATTAGCCACTAGGCAGTGTATATTAATGGTCAAATAATGTTTAATAAATTATTTTAAATTTTCGTATAAATTTTGGTCATGTCAATTATTGCCTCAGTTTTGTTTCTTCTTAGCTTTTCTTTCAGGTATCTTTTACAGTAATATTAAGTCAAGTTAATTTAATTTGCTTTTCATGATTCAGCCCTCTACAGCAGGGGCATCAACCAATGAACTAGGTATTTTTATTTTAAAGGGGTTATTGCTCCTAACTACAACGCAATTGAATTAATATGTTTCATGCAATTATTATTTTTATCACCTCTAAGAGAGTATGTAAGCTTTATCAATCTTAATAATTTATTTTAATTTAATTCTACCCTTTTTAAAAGGTAAGATTTAACAAATCTTTTACTTTCTCCAGTGGACACGTTATGAAAAATCTTAAAAATAAACTATTGTTTTTCAGGATTGTTTTCCACGCTCTGCAGATGTGTTATTTATTAAAGTATTTCTATAATTTTCTATAAATTTTTTATTTCTATGATTTTCCCCCTGAAAATATTTATTTTAGTTGGTAAGAAGCCGGGAAATGTATTCATTTAAATAACTGAATAAAATGACTCATAAAAATAGTTTTAATAAACGGAGTTATATTGAAAAATAAATATATTAATGTATTAAAAATGATTGAGATTATTCCTGTAAATTTCATGTACCAGTATCTATTAAAGGTTTAGTAGTATAAAATATGATACGTTAGATAATGTATTATTTTCTAGAATGATCATCAACTATCGTTTCATGATAATCATCCAGTGTTGGATGATTTTCACTAATAACTTAGAGGAGTGGTTCCTAAACTTATTTTGTCTATGGCCCCCTTTTCTGAGAAAAAATTACTCACCGCCTCTTGGAAATTTACCTTCGTATGCGAGTCAGCAGACATACAATGACAAATTTTCGGCCATTTATGTATATATTTTTCCACCTATACAGAATACAACAGAGAAATATGCTGTTGTAAATAAGACACTTTGAAGCTTACAATATAAAATTATTTATTAAAATCAACCATAGTTACATTCATGTTACACACAGACAATTAAGATAACGATAGATAATAATCGTAAATATTACAAATAACAGTAAAAAAAATGAGAAGGATGAACTTGGTGCACAACAATCCATTAATTTACACTCTTAGACAAGAAAAAAAAAGACGCACCAAGAAAGAGTTATCCGAATGCGACGAAAATCGGTAGATGTGATGTACATGTAGAGAAAAACAAATGATTACAATTTGACAAAAATTGGATGATTTATTCAAGAAAAAGAGCTTTACAAAGTGACAAAGTCAATAACGCGTTGGTCTACGTCTGACCCTTATGCAAGCAGTTATTCGGCTTGGCATTGATTGATAGAGATAGCGTATGTCCTCTTGTGGGATATCGTGCCAAATTCTGCCCAATTTGCGCTCTAGATCGTCAAAATCCCGAGCTGGTTGGAGGTCCTTGTCCATAATGCTCCAAACGTGCTCACTCATGGAGAGATCCTGCGACCTTGCTGGCCAAGGCAGCGTTAGGCAAGCACGAAGACAAGCGATAGAAACTCTCGTCGTGTGCTGGCGGGCATTATCTTGCTGAAATGTAAACCCAGGATGGCGTGATATGAACTGGTTAGAAACCCTTCCGACGGGTTTGTAACCAGTTGCGCCGTGTGCGTGGCTCCATTCAATTACATAGGTTGCGACTCATCACGGACTGGTTTGTGATTTGAGTCAGTTATCAGTTTCTTTTGAGTTGCCCCGTGTGCAGACAGCCTAACAGTTGACACACAGTTCAGTATAATTTGACGTGAATCTGATGTGAACTGTATGTCAACAGTTATTGTTTCGCTGATAATTTATTTGTCAATATTATTACATATGAAACGTGTATCTATAAACAGTAAACAATCGTGTTATAAAGTACACGAGGACTTTTTTTATCGGTGGTGAAATCAAGCACACTGAACATTTGAATATCTGAAATTGTTAGCTAAGGTACTGTGAAAAATATAAGCGAACTCCTTTAAAACCTAGCCCTAAAATGTTTAAAGAAATTGTTATGATAAAAGTATTTGTGATTTATAGTTTAAATTTGAAACACCAGTACTTATTACAGGTTTAAGAATATATCAAATATAATATCAGGTGCTGTATGATTTAGTTAAATATGATTTAGCAAATTTTCTGGATAATCGTCCCCTGTTGGATGAGATTCTCTGTGATATTTCAGAATTTCCACGTAAGCATGTGGTACTATTCTAGCTGCCTATTATTAACCTTCAATCTGCTGAAAATTGCATTCTTGTTTTTCTCTAGCTGCATAGAAATAAGTGGCTGAATTTGTTTTTGTTGTTCATAAAAATCATTATCAAATACTAAAAAAAATAATATTTTGACTAACTATGAAACTAGGGAAAATGTCTTGGGTGTATTACGTGGTTGTAAGTTTACAAAAATCTAGAAATTTAACTAATTATTGTTCTTTCTATTAAACCTTTCAGCATTTTTGTAGGTTTTTCAGAGAAAATTTATTTACTATACCCGTACACTTTTCGTGTGCTTTTATATCAAAATATATTTATATGCCCAAAAAATCTTTATAGCTAAAGCGATTTTTCCTGGAAACAATTTAGCAAACTCTATCACATATGGGAGGTTTTAGAAGGAAGCAATTTAACAAACTGTATCACATAGTGGAGCCTTAAGATGGAAATTATTTAGTATACTGTACCTCATAGTTGAGCCTTAAGATGAAAACAATTTTGCAAACTGTATCACATAGTGGAGCCTTAAGATGGAAACAATATTGAAAAATATAACACATAGTGGAGTCTTAAGATAGAAACAATAAAGAAAACTGTATTACATAGTGGAGCCTTAAGATGGGAACAATTTAGCAAACGGTATCACATATTGGATCCTTTAGATGGAAATAGCTCTGTAACAAACGTTAATCTCACTTAGCAAAATGAACCTGTTCTAAGTAGTATTACATATATTCATCAGGAGTGAAATCGAGGACACTGCCGACTAGCTATAACTAAAATAAAGACAGATTCATTAAAACTCCAAGTTCCCAGTGTTGTGAGGCCGAGAATTACGACGCCCAAATGGGAAGCCGCATCGGAACAAGTGGTAGCATATTAAACAAAGTTAAGCCAGCCAAAAAAAAGGTGAAACATGAAATGCGTTGTGTATTAAATTAAGTTACAGATTTACTAATAGAAACATTGTGATATGAAAGATAACCCAGACAGGTTGTCTCAGGTAACATATACTAAATAGAATAGATAGGTTTTAAGATAACAGCACTTGACCTGGCAAGAAAATACTTAACCCTATATATAGCCTGACCCACGTGCTAAGCAGATTACAATACTCATTGAAGTAATTCCTACCAAAGAAACATTATCTACTACAGTAAATTAATTGACGGACAAAGGGGTAAAGGAGCAAATAAGAAATTTATTGATTTAATAAAGCATAATGAAAAAAATAAATACTTAAAATTTAGTTGCTATGCTTTGTACCACACTCCCGGTCACCAACACACGCTCCCAAAGGTCACCAACCTCTTGCAAGTCCAAGTGCTCTCTCTCGTTACTTTACGAAGCTAGCGATGACTTGCGCCAAGCTGTACTTCGCACCTGCGCAATACAGGCTCAATACACCAGATTTGGCGTGCATCGCCTTTCCTGGCAATAATTGATTTTTCTTTTCTGCCAATATATGGCGGTTACGAGAGACAGTTATAAAGACCTGAATATTAATAGATATACTCCATGAGTCTTTATAACACCCAGAACCGCGTTCATGCCAGAATATTTAGGATAAAATATTATTTAAGAAGCAGCGATATACTGATATTTAAATTAGCAGTAATGAAATGTTGCTTATTACGAAGTAAATATTTAAAATCCGTTTTAGATATATTTTTTCTAAAAGTCAGCATATAGATATATGTTAGATTAGTGCATTATCGAAATATCGAGTACTTCTTTTCAAGTATTTTGAAATAAATGTGTCTTCCCAAAATATGACAGCAGGAATTTGAAAAAATAATGTTTTCAACATTTATTAAGCATTTGTATGAAAAAACATTCAACTAGTCATTGTAATGCTGTAAGACTAAGAGAAGAAAAAGAAGATTGAACATATTAAGGGCGAAAATTTAGAAGCTAACATAATACAAAATTCAACAAGATACTGTCAAAAATTATTGAAATACTCTTCCCATACGGGACTATTTTCACGAAAGCTTAATAGACGGGAAATACAGATGTGAAGTAATCCCATATTATATCTTATATACTCTTCAACCTGTAATAGATACTGGTATTGAAAATTTGAAATATTAACCCCAACTAATTTATTATAACAATGTAACTAACCCTTTTAGTGTTGGGTCTTAAAAGAGTTTCTTTGTATCTTTCCCAGTATCTTAAATAATAATTTCAAATATTAACACGTTTCAAATATTTCACGTCCTATGTTAAGGAGTGAAATCGTGTACTCGATTTCACTTCTTATGAAAGTAGTCTTCTTGTTCAACATTTAATATCCCTATTATATTCTTGTTCCCCCGTTCATGTTGCTTACTAGGGCTCGAGGTAACGTGTCGGCTTTTGAAGGTGAGATCGAATTCCGACAAATGCAATTCAATAACTCTGGATATGGGCCCGTTAAATCCGTAGACCGGAAAGTCCCTCTACGAAGGCAGACAGGGTGGGAAAAGGTACGATCCCTCCACATACCACCCCCTAGGTGTGCTCGGTCAAAATTATGAATGAAAACACTGGCAAGAGGTAGCCTAGCGTTATCGTGTTGGCTTTCGGTACTAAGTGTGCTCGGATCGAAACCCGTTAAATATCTTCGTGTCTATCCCGGGTGTGAGCGCGTTCACTTCGTAGACCGGAAAGTCCTCCTTTGAGGTCAGTGCGTGGGGAAGGTACGATCCCCCCAGCTATCACCTGTGAGGGTGCCGTCACAATTACTGTAGCACGGGGCTAAATCGGACGCCGACATTTGTCGTGCCATTAGAAACCGGAGACGTACTTCTCATCCCGCTAACCTGTGTGGAACTCAAGGAACAAACTCCGTCCAGCGGGCATTAGACACACCACCAGCATGATGCTGAATGAGATTAAAGTTTGTTGCAGAGCGATTTCCATCTTGAGGCTCCACTGTGTGATACAGGTTACTAAGCTGTTTCCAGAAAAAAATCACTTTGTGTTATCACTTTCACAAAATGTTTTGTGCATATAACTACTTACATATTTTACTGTTTAAAATACATATACCTATCAAATGTAATAATGTTCACAAAGAAATTGTCTGCAAAGCAACAAATGTTGACATATAGTTCGCATTAGATTATACTGAACTGATTTCAACAGTTAAGTGAGCTAAGCCAGATAACGCTGTGATAAATTGTTCAAAAGCTTCCTCAAAGGGACAGCGGAACTTCTGCCTCGAAATTTTTAGTTTCCAGTTTTTATATCCACGTACAGAATGCAAGTAATTAATATTTTGTACTACACTGAAGACCAGCAGAATTTAAAATATGGATCTATTTTCAGAATAATGCCCGTTTTCAAAATGCTCCATACGCATTCCATATAATTTAAAAACATCAATTTTTTAATAGAAGTTTGATATATATATATATATATATATATATATATATATATATATATATATATATATATATATATATATATATATATATATATATATATATATATATATATATATATATATATATATATATATATATATATATATATTTTAAATTCTGCTGGTCTTCAATGTAGTACAAAATATTAATGACTCGCATTCTGTATATGGATATACGTATATAACTGTGCGTTAAGTGTTTTTTCGTAGGAATCTTAGGCCAAAAATATGTATATTTTTTAATGTGTCTGCTATTTTTTTAAGTTTTTGTATGCTTCAGGAAGTGTTTCAAGAAGAGTAGTGGTAACTACAGTACATGGGTCAGGCCCGCCACTGTAGGATGATATAGAAATGCATAAAACTTCAGTGATCAGTAAAAAACGGAAGTAGGAAGGAAAATAGAAAGTGGGAAAGTGGGGAAACAAAAAGCTTCGATAGTACAAGTAAAGGTAAAACATGGGGGTAAAAGAGACTGGGCGAACAAAAAAACAGGACAAAAAATTAAAAGTTATGAGCAAGAATGACACAGGGCCGTTTCTTGTTAGCTGGGTCAGCAGGGTCTTAATCGGCAAGATTTTTAATAACATCATTTGGTAAATGTTTATGGAAGTTAATAGAAAAATTCTGAAGGTAATTTTGAATAGTGGGGGGATTTATCTCCCTATAAATGTCAACATTACGAAAATACCATGGGGAATTAGTGATTTGCCGAACAGTCTTGTTTTGAGCAACAGCCAGAGTTTTAATGTTGGAATCAGCTGCATACTACCAAATTGGTCCAGCATACGTAAGTACAGCAAGTACAGGGTCTTAAGAAGGATTTATAAATGAGAAATTGTTACTAAATTTCAATTTGCTATTTCGGGCAATTTGATTTTTCCTTGCAAGGTACGATTACTTAAGTATGAGGAGATAATTTTAATAAGCTGGGGTTTTTGCATGTTTTTACTTTATTTGATGGTACATAAATCGGAAAAATATATTTCCGGTTTCAAAGAATAACGCGCAGTTTTGTGACAGATACTTTAATTAAAAGTTCCGACGAATATAGAAGAAATCAGAAAAAAATGATAGAGCATGAAGCATTTTGAAAAAATCCAGCCTTTTTGAAGAATTTCTTGTAAAACATATCTTTTTATTCCTCAATTATAAGAGTTGCGAAAAAGAAAATAAATTATTTTCATTTTGTATAGAGAGTAAAATAATGAAAATTTAGACAAAAAGGACGTGGAAGTACCCTTGTCCTCTTGAAGCGTTCAAATATTTCACACTGTTGTTTATGCTACAGGATATACTATAACACTAAATCCGAAACACGCAATTTATTTTCATTTGAGTGTTAGATAAATATGCTAATGAATTATTTCTGTCGGATTGTATTCCTTGGGACAACATCTATGGAAACCGATCAGTATAGCCATTAGCTATCACAATGCGAGTTCTGAAAAATGTTCGAATGAAATGCTGTACAACTTTAAACGAAAGGACACCAATTTTTGAAATCAAGTGCGGAATATCTAAAATTTTTTTAATTGAAAATTCCTGTTCATATGATTAAATGTAATATTCCCTGTCACTAAATTTAAATTTACATAAGCCTGCATATCGTATAGTCAAAGCAAGAACCCAAGAAATAAATCCATGATATAAATTACTTGTGTAAAATATTTCTAACAAGAAATTAGTTTACGAATTATTATCGCTCAAAATAAAAACTTTTATGCAAGATCATAGGTTCTAAAAATATGTTCAATTTCTTACAAATATATCTTTAAACGCTAGCCTTAAAATAAACGAAATAGAGATTCTGATAATTCTTATATTGAATCATGCCAACAGAAAAAACTTAAACAGAAAAGGTGCTCAGCCCAAGCGAAAATATTACAAACGTGTAAATGAAAATATTATATTACTTATATTACAAAATCTCATGGTAATAGTATGCACCTAAATTTCACAAAGATTTTGCCTAAGTATTTAGATTAGATATGTTTCAGTAGCAACGTTTGTTATAGTGTCTTTCAAGCTGAAACGTCGTTATCAAAGGTTATGTCAAAAAATCTACAGATATATGATGATAAGATGGAAAATATGAAAGTGAAGGTTATATAAACTTTAATGGATGATTAAAAACATGCAAGTATGACAGCAAACAATGCTTATAACGCGTTGCAGTGAAACAATAAAAAGAAATGCATTAAAACTGCAAACTGACAGAACCCCGATTACGCTAAAATGTATGAGGTGAAATGTTGTACAATAAACAACGTGATATATAGATAATAAAATTACCACTAATGAAATATATCTTATTAAGATGTTACTATTTTTAATTCGTTTTATGTCATGTCTAACAGTTAATATGTTATTCTCCACCCAGAAATATGTTAGACAAGGGCATTTATAAACGATGAAGTAATTTCATTAAAGCACTTCGTAAAATATAGTTTGTGTTTGAAAAGGAGTTATATTAAATGCTACCGTGTAAAAGAGAGAAATATATTTATTCCGACATTTGTTGCGCAGTTATTCGAAAAACAAAAACAAATAGACGTGCAGCTTAATATAATTAAACGAAGACCAGAAGAACACGTTCAAGGAGTTCAACGTGAAAAAAATGTTGCTCAAATAATGCCGCAAGATTCGGCGAATACTCTGAAATATTAATGAAAATCATCCAACCATTATCATGAAACGATCATCACAATATTTCCAGAAAATCAACGCAGTACCTAACGTATCATATCTTATTCTCCTAAATCTGTAATAGATACTGGTATTTAAAATTTTCAGCCATAATCGAAACTATCTTTAATACTACAATTTATTTATTTCTATTAGTGTCATTTTTTTAAACCAGTTATATAAGTCATTTTATTGAGATATTTAAATGAATATATTCTACGAATTCCCGTTGAATATCGACCATTTTGGGATGAGTATTTCACTAATTTTTGACAGTTTTTGCTGAAAGCTATGGTATCATGTGAGCTAGCTAATTTTCGCCTAGAATCTGTTCAATTTTCTTTTCTCTGCTTCTAGTATAACTGCATTAAAATATCCAGCTGAATGTTGTTTTGTCATAAAAATCTTTAACAAACGTTGAAATGAATATTATTTTGAAATTTCCATTGTGATGTTTAGGGATGACGCATATTCATCTATTACACACATAAATAACAAATTTTTAAGAGGCAGTCATTTCTATTTCAAAAAAAATACTTGAATGGAAGTACTCGATTATTAGTTAATGCACTAATCTGACATATTTCTATATGGTGACATTTAGAATAAATATTCATACGTTGTTCCATTTTTTCCGTTTTCCATTAATTATATTAATATGCGCTTCAGTAGGGTTATTTTTGAAGGAATTTGCGACAAATCTTGAAATGAATATATTTAAAAAAATTTTTAAAGTCGCTTTTAATGTAACACATACCACAAACTATATTGTACGGAGAGATTCAATGAAATTACTTTATAGTTTATAAATGCCCTTGTCTAACCTGCATCTATTACAGGTTTAGGAGTGCAAAATATTATACGTTAGATAATGTATTGTTTTCCGAGAAAAGTCATCAATAATTGTTTCATGATAGCTGTTCCGTGTTGGATAATTTTCACTAATACTTTAGAGCATTCGCTGAATCTTACTGTATTGATTTGAGCCACGTATTCTTGGGTTTGAATCACTTGAACGTTTTCTGGTCTTCGGTTAATTATATTAATATGCGCGTCAGTTGGGTTTTTTCGAAAGAATTTGCAAGAAGTCTTGGAATCAATATATTTTTTTCAAATTTTCTACAGTCGTCTCTAATGTAACTGTCTATTTGTGTGTGTGTATGTGTGTGTGTCTGTTTGCGCACATTGAAGGCTTTTTTAGTCAAAAGTAGCAATTTGTCTGAATATTTTTAATCTATCTAGTTATATTACAAAATATTTTCTTTAGATTTGTTTTAAAAAGCCAGGAATAAATAACTTCATTGTATATTTTTTCTAAAAGGCGACTTTTCTGAAGTTTGAATGTATCGTGAATCTGTGACTCCCTCCAGTGGACACGTTATGAAAAATCTTCAAAAAATGTTCTTTTTCAGAATTGTTTTCGATGCTTTGCTTATATGACGAGTTATATTGTCGCCCTGATAATATTTTTTTTTTGGTTAGTAAAAAGGCCGAGGAATATATTCATTGAAATAACTAAATAAAATTACTCATTTAACTTGTTCAAAAAATGAGTTATAGTGAAAAAGAATATAATAAATTATAGAATTAAAAATAGTTGGGATTATTTATGTGAATTTGAAGTACCAGTTTATATTACAGGGAGTCATTTAGGAGTATAAAATATGATATGTTAGGTAAGGTACTACTTTTCTTGAAAACTCGTCAATTATAATTTCATGGTAATCGTCCTCTGTTCGATGACTTTCACTAATACTTCAGAGTATTTGTCATGTCTTGCGGTATTATTTCAGAATTAAGTAGCTCACGCAATACCACAGGATTCGGCAAAATTCTGTCTAAAAGTAGTGAAATTCTCATCATATAACGGGAAGGTTTTTCCCGAACGCCAACAAGATGGTAAATATATGAAGAATTACACTTAAACCTGTAATAGATACTGGCATTGAAAATTTTAAATATTATTCCCGAATATTTTTAGTATAACAATTTAACTAACCATTTTAATGTCGGGTTTTAGGTTAGTTTCTTTATTTATTTCAAGGTATCTTCAATACCATTTTCAAATATTAACACTCTCAGTGTATTCAATTTCACTCAAGATGGAAATAGCCTTCTTGTTCCGTATACATCTTTAATGATGCTAAGTAGGACTCGAAGTCCTACTTAGTACGACAATTGTCGTTAAATATCTTCGGGTTTAGGGCCGGGTATGGGCACGTTACATCCGTAGACCGGAAAGCCCTCCTTTGTGGTCAGTGGGTGGAGACGGTATGATCCCCCAAGCTGTTATCTAGAAGGGTGCTTGGTCACAATTGCTGTAGCACGGGGCTAAATCGGACGCCGATTTTTGTGGTCCCATTGGAAACCGGAACCGTTATTCTGAGCCCGCTAACATATGTGGACCTGGTGTGGAACAACCTCCGGTCAGGGGGAATTAGAAACACCAGCATCGTGATGCTGAATGAGATTAATGTTTGTTGCAGAGCGATTTCAATCTTATGGCTCCACTATGTGATACTGTTTGCTAATTTGTTAGCAGAAAAAAATCACTTTTAACTGCAAAAATGTTTTGGGCATGTAACTACTACTTATTATTATTATTATTATTATTTTACTGTTTAAAAGACATACACGTATAATATGTATTAATGTTGACAAAGAAATTGTCTCCGAAACAAGAACTATTGACATATAGTTAAATTTAGATTATACTGAACTGATGTCAACAGTTAAATGTGCTAAGCCAGTTAATGGTGTATTAAATGGTTCAAAATCTTCCTTAAGGGGACAAGAACTTCGCCTCGAATTTTTTTATTACCAGTGTTTATCTCTATATACAGAATAAGAGAATTTAATATTTTGTACTACTTTGAAGACCCGTAGACTTTAAAATAAGGAATTTTTGGCATAATAATTCCTATTTTTTTAATAATTTTTTTAAAAATGCCAAACATTTTTCAAATTACTCCATGCACATTCCATATCATTTAAAAACTTTAATTATTTTAATAGAAGTTTTCCATATATATATATATATATATATATATATATATATATATATATATGTGTGTGTGCGTGTGTGTGTGTGGGAAAATATTATGAACTTCCTATAATCACCCATTCTGAACTTTATCTCTGTCCCGGTAACACCTCTTTCTTCTCTTTGGAGTAAATTCCTCGCCTTTCAGCACACTAACTTCCTCCGCCAATTCTGGGAACCTCTCTGATCTGATTCTATTTTTGGCGCTCTTGTGGCAGACGCTGGACTGACTCGAAGCGAATAAAATGTGTTTTTTTATTCTTCAATAAATTCGTTTGTTTCTGAAACTGACTTCATTATTTTCCGGCCACGATGGAAGCTCCTATCTCATGAGATGTCCATTCGCGACATTTCATATATATATATATATATATATATATATATATATATATATATATATATATTTGTGAATTGGATTTTTTTCTGTAGGAATTTAAAGCCATAAATATAAATTTTTATAATCTGCCTTTTATTTTTAAAAATTTTTGCATGTTTTATTTTTTTCATGGTCTATAAATCGGAAAAAATATCTCCGATTTCAAGGAATGACGCGCAGTTTTGTGACAAATACAGTCCCGAGGAATTTGGAAGAAATCAGAAGAAAATGATAGCATATTGTAGCATTTCGAAAAAAATACAGTATTTTCAAATAATTTTTTGAAAAATATATCTTATTATTCCCCAAAATATTTGAAATTTTAAGAGTCTACAATGTTACGAAAAAGAAAATTACTTGCATGCTATTACTTTATTTCTTTGTGTATTAACTTGAAAAAATTTTGTGGTGTCAAAGAATGATGCGCATTCTTGCGCCAAACATTTCAATTAACAATCCTGAGATTTTTGAAACACTTCTGATGAAAATTAATGTGCATGGAACATTTTGAAAAAAATATCTCATTTTCGAAGAACTTTTTGAAAAACAGGACATATTATTACCCAAAATACTTATGCTGTGTATAACTTATGTGTAAATACTTATGCTGTGTTTGAAAATGAGTTATATTATATGCTACTGTGGAAAAGGGGAAAAAAATTTATTCCAACGTTTGTTGTGCATTTATTTAAAAAAAAAATCTATAGAGGTGCAGATTAATATTATTAAACGAACACCAGAAGAAAATGTTCAAGGGGTTAAATGTGACGAAAATTATCTCAATAAATGCCACAAGATTCGGTGAATACTCTAAAATATTAATGAAAATCATCCAACACGGGACGATTATCATGAAACTGTCACGAATGACCATTCGCATAAACCAACACAGTACCTAACGTATCATATCTTATTTTCCTAAACCTGTAATAGATACTGGTATTTAAAATTTACAGGAATAATCGAAATTATTTTTAATGCTACAATATATTTTATTCTATTTGTGTCGTTTTTATAAACCAGTTATATGAGTCATTTTATTGAGATATTTAAATGAATATATTTTTCGACTTCCAGTTGAATATAGTCCCTTTTCGGATGAGTATTTCACTAACTTTTGGCAATTTTTGCTGAGGAATATGGTATTATGTGAGCTATCTAAATTTTGCCTTAAATCTCTTCAATTTTTCTTTTTCCGCTCCCAGTCTAATTGCTTTAAAATATCCAGCTGAATGCTGTTTCGTCATAAAAATCTTTAACAACGTTGAAGGGAATATTTTTTTGAAATTTCTATTGTGATGTTTTGGGATGACGCATATTCCCATATTATACACTGCTGGCCACCCAAATTGCAACACCAAGAAAGACAAGAGATATCACAACAAAATTTATTTTGTAGGTAACATATTGACCAAGCATCAAATGATTAAATTTATAGACTTCTGTGAAGTGTGGTTCCTGCCAAAATCAGTAGCCAGAGTAGCCGCCATTGTTGGAGATCACCGCTGCCACACGCCTCGGCATTGATTCAAAGAGACTTTGGATGAGTTCTTGGGGTACAGCAGACCAAGCAGCTTCCACACGTTGCCAAAGTTGATCTGCTGTGGCAGCTGGGGATGGAATCTGGGTCAATCGTAGAGCAACCATGGACCACATGTTTTCTATCGGCGAAAGATCCGGAGAGCGAGGCGGCCAGGGAAGCAATTCAATCTGGCGATTGACGAAGAACCGTTGGACAATGCGTGCCACGTGTGGTCGCGCATTATCCTGTTGAAATATGGCTGTGGGCAAGCCCTCGAGGTAAGGAAGGACAACTGGCTCCAACACCTCGGAGATGTAGCGCTGGCTGTTTAAAGTACCGGCAATGCGTACTAGAGGTGTGCGAGAGTGATATCCAATACCGCTCCATACCATAATACCCGGTGCAGGACCAGTGTGGCGGTGCATAACGCAGCTGTTCAGCATCCTCTCTTCACGGTGTCTCCAGACTCGAATGCGACCATCGTGGTGTTGCAGACAGAAGAGTGACTCGTCAGTAAAGACAATTTCATCCCATTCTGCCGTCCACATCCTTCTGTCATCGCACCATTGGCGGCGGAGACGTCTGTGGTTCTGCGTCAAGGGTAGACAAAGCAATGGACGTCTTGCGGACAGACCACTCTGCTGTAAACGGCGTCGAATGGTACGCGTAGACACTGGATGATGCGTTACAGACTGCATGTGCTGTGCTATGGTTCGTGATGTGACTGTGCGATCCGTCACTGCCATGCGCACAATTTGCCTGTCATCACGTAAAGTGGTGCGCTGAGGTGGATGCGATCGAACACGCTTGAACGTCGTACCCTCCTGCATCCAACGATCACATATCCGAATTACAGTTGTTTGGTTTCGTCCAACACGACTACCGATTAATATGGTATTATGTGAGCTATCTAAATTTTGCCTTAAATCTCTTCAATTTTTCTTTTTCCGCTCCCAGTCTAATTGCTTTAAAATATCCAGCTGAATGCTGTTTCGTCATAAAAATCTTTAACAACGTTGAAGGGAATATTTTTTTGAAATTTCTATTGTGATGTTTTGGGATGACGCATATTCCCATATTATACACTGCTGGCCACCCAAATTGCAACACCAAGAAAGACAAGAGATATCACAACAAAATTTATTTTGTAGGTAACATATTGACCAAGCATCAAATGATTAAATTTATAGACTTCTGTGAAGTGTGGTTCCTGCCAAAATCAGTAGCCAGAGTAGCCGCCATTGTTGGAGATCACCGCTGCCACACGCCTCGGCATTGATTCAAAGAGACTTTGGATGAGTTCTTGGGGTACAGCAGACCAAGCAGCTTCCACACGTTGCCAAAGTTGATCTGCTGTGGCAGCTGGGGATGGAATCTGGGTCAATCGTAGAGCAACCATGGACCACATGTTTTCTATCGGCGAAAGATCCGGAGAGCGAGGCGGCCAGGGAAGCAATTCAATCTGGCGATTGACGAAGAACCGTTGGACAATGCGTGCCACGTGTGGTCGCGCATTATCCTGTTGAAATATGGCTGTGGGCAAGCCCTCGAGGTAAGGAAGGACAACTGGCTCCAACACCTCGGAGATGTAGCGCTGGCTGTTTAAAGTACCGGCAATGCGTACTAGAGGTGTGCGAGAGTGATATCCAATACCGCTCCATACCATAATACCCGGTGCAGGACCAGTGTGGCGGTGCATAACGCAGCTGTTCAGCATCCTCTCTTCACGGTGTCTCCAGACTCGAATGCGACCATCGTGGTGTTGCAGACAGAAGAGTGACTCGTCAGTAAAGACAATTTCATCCCATTCTGCCGTCCACATCCTTCTGTCATCGCACTATTGGCGGCGGAGACGTCTGTGGTTCTGCGTCAAGGGTAGACAAAGCAATGGACGTCTTGCGGACAGACCACTCTGCTGTAAACGGCGTCGAATGGTACGCGTAGACACTGGATGATGCGTTACAGACTGCATGTGCTGTGCTATGGTTCGTGATGTGACTGTGCGATCCGTCACTGCCATGCGCACAATTTGCCTGTCATCACGTAAAGTGGTGCGCTGAGGTGGATGCGATCGAACACGCTTGTCCGTCGTACCCTCCTGCATCCAACGATCACATATCCGAATTACAGTTGTTTGGTTTCGTCCAACACGACTTACCCCAGTCAAAATAGACCCGATTTTGACGAATGGCTAAAAAAAATATGAAAGTTTTGAAATTTGGAGGAGATGTTTGTTTAGGCATGCTAAGGAACATACTAAAAGTCCCCACCGATCAGACCTGAGCTTTCGCCGCCATCTTGGAAAATGTGTACACTTTTTTGGTTTCTTGGAAATATCTTTAAAAATATTGATTTTATAAAAAATGATTAAATACAAAAATTAAAGAGCATTAAATTATGAACAAAAATCATTCATAACATTTTTTTATATGTCTAACAGGAACAAAGATAATTGACTTTGAAAAGAGTGCACTATCACACCTGGGACGCGCAAGTGCGGTTCCCCATAGCGGTGGGGGGAAATACCCGCGCATGTGCATACCATAATTAGCCAAATTAGTTTTACACTAAATGGGAAGGTTTTTCGTATTTTTTCAAATAACTAGGGAAATATTAACTTTACGTAAAAAAGTTTATTTCAAAAATTAAAAAGCATTAAATAATATGCAAAAACGATTTTATACATTTTTGTCGCAAACCTAACAGGAACGAAGATATTGACTATAAAATGCGCGTTGATAATGGAGGTAGCTTCTACAAAAAACATATATTATATTTTTTTATAAGTCTAACACGAACAAAGATAATTGACTTTGGAAAGAGCGCACTATCACACCAGGGACGCGCATGCGTGGGTGCCCATCGCAATGGCTGGAAGACACGCTCATGTGCATACCGTAAGGCGCCAAATCGGTCTTACCCTAGTATTTTCCTAGCCAGTTAATAGTTAGTCACCGTTCCGTGTGCGTCTGTGAACAATGGCTGATACGGAACTATGTTTTATATGTAAACAATTAATGTCAAATGATGATTTCGTGAATGTAGGAGAAAAGGGGATCGACGCTTTAAGAGAGCTAGTTTCCAAAGAAAATACAATAAGCATGAACAGTTGGAACATTTAAAATCTGTTTCGGTTCATTCGTTGTGTCGGCGAAATTACACCATATCAGGAAGTATAAAAGTTGATTTAAAAAGAAATGCAGAAATCGCGTCAACATCCCAAAGTGAAGAGCGCGCGGTGAGTTTACGATCCTTTTTACCTCAGTTCGATTTTCGAACAAAATGTTTCTTTTTCTAAGGCCACGATCATTTATGTCTCCTCTGCTCAATGGTCTTGCTTTATTTTTGTACAAAAAGTTCTGTTCCAAGAATTTAATAACAATGCTCTCGAATTTGGGATTTTGTTCTTCTTATTATGAAGCCCAAACACTTGAGATGTCAGCCATAAATCATCCGCAACCCTATATGCGCGAGGGATCATTCTGCCAATTCGTATTTGACAATGCAGATGTGTCGACAGTCGATGGCCCGAATGCGTTTCAAAGCATGAGGGGCATTGCTTGTTTTACTCCAGAGTCAGCAGTGGAACCCGGGACGAAGATAAAAAAAATTAGCCGAACTTACATCCGCATCGACCGTAGGCAAAATGGGAATCATTCCTCTGGAAACGTTTGAAAACTTTTGAGGGCCTGGGTTAAAAACAATTACTATCGAAGATTTGAATGTCTTAAATCCTTTAGCGGAAGATTTACCACTGCCTAAGCCATCTGATATCTCCTGGATGTGTGCTAAGTGGTTAGGTCTTCCACAGATACCTGAATTGAAAGGATTTTTCCATTGTATAACCAGAAACCAGCCTTGTGAAAAGACCAAAGTAATACCCCTTCCTTTTGTTAATTCTCCACCAAGCAAGTATGGCACCATTTTCACTGTGCCGAAATATGCTGCCCAGCAGTGTGTTAAAATGCACCAAAAGTCTTGCATACTCACGTTTGACCAACCACTGTATATTAAAGCTCGAGAGATAGTCGCAGCAACATCCAATCCATTATTATCAAGTTGTATTGTGAGGCTTGGTGGATTCCATCTTTTATTGTCATTCTTAGGCTGCATTGGGTACATAATGGTTGGAAGTAGGTTAAAAGAAATACTCACTTTGATTTATACACCTACGTCAGTAGTAAAAATGTTGCCTGGCCATGCATACGCTAGGGCCGTCCGAGCTCATTTATGGACCCAAAAAGCTCTAGCAAAAATAATTTTTGACGACATGGACATATCGGATTTGGAATGTAAAAATCTCCGTGAGTTGTTTCGAGATTTTGTTACTGAACCACCATCGCAAGAAACCTTAAACACACACACTCAAATACGAGCCATCGAAATTAAAATGAGGAAGACTTTGCAGCACCTGAAAAAGAAAGGCCCAACTGCCTGTGGGGCTGGAAGCGTCAAGAAAAAATTCTTGTGCCATCACAACTATGGATGCAGTAGCTCCCGATTCAGTTTTAAACATGGTGTTTTGCAACTGTAAGACTCACTGTGGAGTAAGATGGGGATGTCGGAAAGCAGGCATCAACTGCTCAACGGCCTGCAATAATTGCAATGGGGTATGTCAGAATTGCATCAGCCCTGTTGATGATGACGATCGAATGAAAGAAGTTGATGAATGGACCGATGCTAGCGGATCCATAGACGATCTATACATGCCTGACGAAGGGGAGAATCCCGTTCCGAAAAAAGTACGTAAATCCTGAGTAGGTAAACATTAACAATTATTCGCAATGGAAATCTGATAGTGAATACCCCAAGTTTACTACATTCATGTATAAAATTAATAATTATTAATTATCTACATAGCCAAAAACATTAAAGTCTATTTTCTTGTGTTTAAAGAATGCCGAAATGTGGGAGAGGTTAGAAATTCAGGTTAGAAGAGCTCCTGCAACGAGACTTTAAAGCTACATCCATTATCAACGAGCATTTTATAGTCAACATCTTCGTTCCTGTTAGGTTTACGAGAAAAATGTATAAAATCGTTTTTGTACATAATTTAATGTTTTTTAATTTTTGAAATAAACTTTTTTTACGTAAAGTTAATATTTCCCTAGTTATTTGAAAAAATACAAAAAACCTTCCCATTTAGTGTAAAGCTAATTTGGCTAATTATGGTATGCACATGCGCTGGTATTTCCCCCCACCGCGATGGGGAACCGCGCTTGCGCGTCCCAGGTGTGATAGTGCGCTCTTTTCAAAGTCAATTATCTTTGTTCCTGTTAGACATATAAAAAAAATGTTATGAATGATTTTTGTTCATAATTTAATGCTCTTTAGTTTTTGCATTTAATTATTTTTTATAAAATCAATATTTTTAAAGTTATTTCCAAAAAACCAAAAAAGTGTACACATTTTCCAAGATGGCGGAGAAAGCTCAAGTCTGATCGGTGGGGACTTTTAGTATGTTCATTAGCATGCCTAAACAAACATCTCCACCAATTTTCAAAACTTTCATATTTTTTTTTAGCCATAAAACCTATTTTGACTGGGCTAACTACCGATTTCCCTGAAAGATAATCCACAATCTCGGTAGGCCACTATCCTTCCTCTGTCGAACTCGGATACTTGATCAAAAGATGATCGCTGTTTTCGACGAGGCATAATCGATCGTTTTTTTGAAAAAACCACAAGAAAAATACAATTGCCGAACTTGAAATCGTCGAAATCTCCAAGCCTTAAATAGCGCTTTGAAGTGGCGCCACAGGCTCGCGTGATGTGCGTCTGCGCTGAAATTCTAATCATTTGCATATCTCACCTCCGCTAATGTATGTTGTAAATTTCATGTTATTTGCATGTTTCCTTCAGGGTGTTGCATTTACGGTGGCCAGCAGTGTACATATAAATAACAAATTTTCAAGCAATTTCTTACAAAATACTTGAATGGAAATACTCGATTATTAGTTAATGCACTAATCTCACACATTTCTGTATGATGACATTTAGAATAAATATTTAATCTATAACGAATTTAAAATATTAACTTCTTAATAAGCTATATTTCATTGTTGCTAATTTAAATATCAATATATTCCTCTGTTTATCGAACATTATTTTAACCTAAAGATTTTTCCATGAAGATTCTAGGATCTTGGAGTTTTATTGAATCTGTCTTAATTTTGGTTCTGGAACGTGTTGTAACCTCTGTTTTGCGCTACACTTGCAGATTTTTAAGATGGGCGTGTCTCTTCAAAATTTAAATCCCACCCAGCATCGTTAACGTATTACAAGGGTTATGTAAATTATATTCTTTACCGGGAGTGTTGTCGAGGATCTGACTCTCTTATATTTAAAGCTGATAATATTTACTCTAACTTGTTATGCTACTATGGTCGGTCCAAATTCTTATTGCTGAGTCCAGATGAAACGTCATCCTACAAGCAGCATGAATGGCCCGGCACTTGTACTGTAGTTCCCACTACTCTTCCGGAAGGTACAAGCAGCAGGCCCTGATTTTCCATTAGGCCCAGTAGGCCCGGGCCTAGGGGCCCCCGAATGTTAGGGGCCCGCCAAAATTTTTATTTTAAAAGAAGAATTTCCCAATTCAAATTTTTTTTTTATTTTACCTTTTCTTAAAACGATTTTTTTTTTAAAATTTCCTTTCAAATTTGATTGATTGGTTCATCATATCTACAGTTATGTATAGTACATCATATCTACAGTATATGTATAGTTCATCATATATATGTTATAGTGTATATAAGGGATTAATAAGTTTTTCTGGTTGCATTGTATTGGTGTTATAATGGTGAAGTTTATATGTTCTATTGCTTTTTGTTATATGATAATGTTCTAGGCTTCTACGCTTCAAATAGCCAATTCTTGGTAAAATGGTACTTTCACATTATTTTTTTTTGCGTGTCAATTTTGGAAATTTTACACCCACATCATTGTTAGGGGGCCCCCTTCTCAATTTGTGCCTATAGTCCAGAATTTTCTAAATCGGGCCCTGACAAGCAGAGCACATCCAAAATTTCCCTGGCAGTCACTTACATTTGCGTGAGTTAAGCTGAACTCGCGTTGAAGAAGCTGCCACGGGCCTCGATGTTCATTTGACGTAAATTAAAAGATTGGTAATTGAAAGAGCAGGACACGACGCAATTCCGAGAATTCGACGCTTCCACCGTCTGCCGTTACGTTTTCGTAATCGTCTACTCATTCCTTATACAGGTTGTTCTAAAAACTGTTTATATTATTTTTGTCGTATCTTCAAAAGGATATTTATTTATCAAACACTCTCTCTTGCCATTAATAGGCGCCTGTATCAAGATGTTTAATATCGTGTTGACACTGGTCTGTCATCAGTTTCTGAAATATTAATGGCCTGAAATATCATGATCCCTTTCGCGTCGATTTTTCAAAGAAACTTTAGAGCTCGTTGTATGAGATTTAGCCCGTCTGCACACGGAACAACTCAAAAGAAACTGATAACTGACTCAAATCACAAACCAGTCCGTGATGAGTCGCAACCTATGTAATTGAATGGAGCCACGCACACGGCGCAACTGGTTACAAACCCGTCGACGGGTTTGTAACCAGTTGCGCCGTGTGCGTGGCTCCATTCAATTACATAGGTTGCGACTCATCACGGACTGGTTTGTGATTTGAGTCAGTTATCAGTTTCTTTTGAGTTGCTCTGTGTGCAGACGGACTATGACGCAGCACTGTAGACGCTTTACGATGCATGAGAGAGAAAGATATTGTGGATCTTAAGTAATTTATTTTAGTACAGATATTAAAAAATGTTGTGATTATTCCTGTAAATTCCAAGTACCAGTATCTAGGAATACAAAATATGATACGTTAGAATATGATATTGACTTTCGAGAGAAATCATCTACGATACCTTCATGATAAGGATTTTCAGTAATAATTGAGAGTATTCGTCGAATATTGCTGCATTGTTTGAGCTACATATTTTTGGCGTTGAATCCCTTGAATATTTTCTTCTGGTCTTCGTTTAATTACATTAATATGCACGTCTACAGGTTTTTTTCGAAGAAATTCGTAATAAATGTTGGAATAAATATTTTTCTCACCTTTGTAGAGTAGTCTTTAATGTAACACATTTTCAAACACAAACTATATTCTACGAAGTGCTTCAATGATATTACTTTATCGTTTATGAATGCCCTTTTCTATCATATTTCTGAGCGGAGAATAAGATATTAACTTTTTAGACATAAAACGCATTAAAAATAGTAACTTATTAAAAAGATATATTTCATTACTGATTATTTTGTTATCAATATATGACGCTGTTTATTAAGTAGCATTTTACCTTAAATATTTTAGCGTGATCGGGTACTGAGAGCTTGTAGTTCCAATGCATCTCTTTTCATTGTCGTACTGCATCGGGTTATATGCATTGTTTGGTGTTATACCTGCATGTTTTTAATCATCTGTTAGAGTGTAAATAAATTTCACCTTAATATTTTGATTTTATCAACATATATTTGTTGATTATTTGTCGTTACTATTGAGGACGACATTTCTGCTAGAAAGGCAGGATAGAAAAAGTTGATGCTTAAAAATATCAAAAGTAAATACTCTTTAGGGCCCATAATCTTACATTTTATTTTTTATTTTGAATAATAGTAATCCGTAAAATAATTTCTTGAAGGAAAATATATTCTTTTGCAGAATTTTTTTTGACGCTTTGCATATGTTCGAGTTATTTTTAATATTTTTCCCCTGTAAATATTTATTTCGATTGGTAAGAAACCTACGAATATATTTATTTATATAACTCAGTAAAATAACTTATATAACTCGTTAAACAGAAAGACACTAAAAGAATTAATTAAATTATAGTATTAAAAAAAGTTGGGATTATTCCTGTAAATTTTAAGTAGCAGTATCTATTATAAGCTCAGAAGTACAAAATATGATAAGGCTGTCATTGCACTGCTTTTCAGGCGTCTTGAGATCACCAATAATGGTTTCATGATAATCGTCCCGCGTTGGATGGTTTTCATTAATATTTAAGAGTTTCCGTCGAATATTGCTCCATTATTTGAGCTGCATACCCTTGGCGTTGAACCCCTTGAACATTTTCTACTGATTTTCGTTTAATTATATTAATATGCACATCTATAGGTATTTTTCGAATAAATGAGGAACAAATGTTGGAAAAAATATTTTCCTCACTTTTCCACAGTGGCATTTAATGTAACACATTTTCAAACACAAACTATAGTTTACGAAGTCCTGCAATGAAATTACTTTATCGGTTATAAATGCTCTTGTCTAACATATTTCTGAGTGGAGAAAAACATATAAACTGTTAAACATAAAACGCATTAAAAATAGTAACTTATAGAAATGATATATTTCATTACTGATAATTTTATTATCAATATATCACGCTGTTTATTAGGTAGCCATTTTACCTCAAACATTTTAGCGTGATCGGGGTACTGACAGCTAGCAGTTCCAATGCATCTCTTTACATTGTCGTACTGCATCGGGTTATATGTGTTGTTTGGTGCATGCTTTACCTGCAATGTTTTTAATCATCCGTTAGATTATAAAAATCTTCTCTTTAATATTTTTCATCAAATCATCATACATCTGTTGATTATTTGTCGTTACTATTGAGGACGACGTTTCTGCTAGAAAGGCAGGATAGAACAAGTTGATGCTTAAAAGTAGCTGCTTAAAAGATGCTTAAAAGACGCTTAAAATCAAAAGTAGATACTCATTACTGCCCATGATCTTACATTTTATTTTTTATTTTGAATAATAGTAATCCGTAAACTAATTTCTTGAAGGAAATTATTTACATAAATAATTTATATTATGATTTTAGTTCTTGGGTTCCTACTTTGATTATACGATGTGCAGGCATATATAAATTTACATTTGGTGACTTGTGATATTATGTTTAATCAAAAGAGCAGAAATTTTCAATACAAGAATATAGAGATCCCCCACTTGATTTCAGAAATTTGTGTTATTTTGTTTAAAGTTGTACAGCATTTCATTCAAGCATTTTTCAGAACTCGCATTATGATAGCTAAAGACAGTACTGATCGGCTTCCAAAGTCTATGTCCCAAGGAGTACGATCCAACAGAAAGAATCCTTTGATACTTATATTTATCTACTACTCAAATAGAAAATAAGTTGCGTGTTTTGAATGTTGTGTTTCAACGTATCATATAGCATAGGCGTCAGTGCGAAATATTGGAACTTTTTTCGGAAGATTTTACACGATTATTCACACCATTATCTGGCTTAGCTCACTTAACAGTTGACATACAGTTCAGTATAATCAGTTGTGAACTGTATATCAAGAATTATTGTTTCGCTGACAATTTATTTCTCAGCATTATTACATATGATACGCGCATGTATTTTAAACACTACAAAAACAAATGTGTTATAAGGTACATGATTACTATATTTATCGAAAGTGAAATCAAGGACACTGAACACTTGAATATCTGAGACTGTTGGTTAAGACTGCTATGTACTAAGGAAAAAATCGTATTTACCTTTTCCTCTTCTTGCAGACTCTTGTGGTAGGAGGAGTCCAGTTGGCAGTTCGAGAATTCCACCTCCCTTTGGATTGACATTTTGATTGATTGTAATGGCTCTCTTTCTATAGGGGGGGGGGGTTAAGCGCTTCCCCCAAATTTTTTATTTAAAATATATTTTTGTCAGCTATTTACATAAATGCTGGTACATAAATGCTGAAAATCAAATAAAATTGGTATTGTCAGATAGCCTGAACTTTTCTGCAAAGCTATACAGGATTCATTTTATAAATTTCGTCCGCGGGAGGAATTTATGAGCGTTTAGAGCACACTATACCAGGTTTTTCCCCGAATAATTAAAATTTTAAAATATTAATTGCATTTTTAAAAAAAAACGAAAAATGTACACAAATGTAAAATTTCTTTCTCTATGACGGAGTACAATTTTTTAGAAAAAAAATCTTTGAATCCAAGTCGGCAATCCGTGGACAAATTTTCTCCATAGGTTAACATTGAGGTGAGCGAATCCAATGGGGTTAGTACATAGCAGCCTTAAGATACTGGGTAATATATAAGCGAACTCATTTAAAACTCGACACTTAAAGGGTTAACTAAAATGTTTGAATAAAAATTGTTGGGATTAATAGTTTAATTTTGAAACACCAGTATTAATTACATGTTTAAGAATATATAAAATATAATATTATCTTTTGCATAACTTCAAAGACACGTTCGCTCCTGAACTTTTCTAGGGAATCGGCCCTTGTAGGATGTGATATTTCAGAGTTTTAGAGGAACCTGGTGGCTCTATGTGAGCTGCTTATTGTTGGACCTTGTATCTTTAAATTTATTTTCTGGTCTTACTCTAGCTGCACAGAAATGAATGACTGAATGATTTTTTTTCATAAAAACCAATGTTGAAATTACTATTTTTTTGACCATCCAAAGTGAAAGAATTTTGAATCTCAGGAAAATCATATAGATGTATGATGTGGTTGTACGTTTACAAAAAAACTACAGGTTTATGTAAGTACTGAACTTTCTATAAAACCATTCAGAATTTTTATTGTTTTTCAGAGGCAATTTTTTAAGTATTCCCGTTGTTAAATATCTTTCGTGTGTCTTTATATAAAAAAGTAGTTATTTGCTGAAAACAGGTTTACAGATAAAGTGATTTTTTCTCGAAACAATTTAGCAAACTGCATCACGTAGTGGAATCCTAAGTGGGAAATGGCTCTGCAACAAGCGTTTATCTCACTTAGCAGCAAGAACGTGTTAGAAGGAACATGAACTATTTTAATCAGGAGTGAAATCGGGGAAACTGTCAACTAGCCATAACCAAAATAAAGACAAATTCATTAAAACTCCAACCTCCCAGAGCCCAGTTACGTCAATATCTGGAAGATAAAATGGGACGAATTGTGATGGTCCCAATGTTTACTACCTTGTCGTCTTTCATGAACCTTAGACCCTTGGGAGGATGAATATTTCTCTGATTTTTGAGAGATTCTTGTCGACTCGTGTGGTATTTTGTGAGCTAGTTAATTTGCGACACAGTGCAATTACGACAAATGACATTTTCAACGTCTTCCGCTGTGTTTTCGTAATCGCCTATGTATTATTTATGCCAGTTTTTTCTAACTAATTTATTTTTATTCATTTGTTGAAAGTGTTTTCTTTATTTTTGCCTTATCTTCAAGTAGGGACTTAATTATCATACGCTCTACATTATCATTAATGCGCGTCTGTATCAAGATGTTTAATATCGTGTTGACACTGCTCTGTCATCAGTTTCTCAAATATTAATGACCTGCACTTTCATGATCCCTTTCGTGTAGATTTTTGAAGAAACTTTGAAGCTCTCAGTACGATATTGAAACGTTGCACTGTGGTCGATTTGCAATGAAAGTGAGAGAAAGACATTGTGGATCATTTACATATAATCTTCACTTGAAAACAAAATAATTTAGAATAAAGATACGGATAAGGTAAGACGAAATGAAGGCCTGGAGGCTGCCATTTTGTATTATGATCTGTATCGTTTTTTTGGTTGAGACTGCTTTGGACGTCTTTTACAACATTAGTGGGAGTAAGAATGATAGTTTCCCGATTTATAACTTAATTCGAGCGGTTACAAATATACATGCTAACGGGGAGACTCGAAGTGATACAAGTTATTACAAACCCAAACAGCAATTATAAAATTTCCTTAATTCCATATTCTTTAACCGTGATAGGAGTCCTTCAAATCAGCACTAGTCTCTTAATATAGCAGTTAATATCCTGAAACATGGATAATCAGTTCTCTGTGCTGCAAATGCAGTTAAAATTTTGTTATGAACTTGTAATGACAGATATATCCACTGGCTCTCACCAAACATTTTATATTAATATCCGAACATTTTTTTTGTTCCTTTATGCCATTTCTAACTGACCTTTATTCCAAATCCTAATGTCTTGATCTTTCAATCATTGCAGTAAAAATTGGGCAAAACAATGTCCATTAATACAGAAGCTTTCAGAAGGCACTTTAAAAGTTTTATTAAATGAAGATTAATATCAACTTTGATACTCAATGTATAACATTTATGAAGTTTATTTTATATTTCAGGTGAATAATCCTCCATATACTACAGCTGAAAGACAGCAACCGTATACATCTTGACTACCTGAACTGTTTCAGAGATTTAGAATGCAAAATAATAAATTTTGAAAAAATTGGGCCTAGTTGTTTAAACTCATCTGATAGACTAGCTGTTTAAACTCTTTTGATAGGTGTCCATAGGAATTGACTTCCAGGCGTCCATCACAGCTGAAGTGAGTGCTGGCAGTGAAGATGATCGATTTGGCTGGCTACGTAATCTGCGTTCGAATTCGTCCCAAAGGTGTTCAATGGGATTTAGATCGGGGCTCTGAGAAGGCCAGTCCAGTTTTTGAACACTCATTTCGTCAAACCATGCCTGCGCAAGTCTCGATGTGTTTCATTACCCTTTTCAGAGTTCTACGGCTGCGTTCACTCATTTTTTTACGCCCCCTCTCAAAGTCCGATAATTGTTCGTACTGTAGCCGGTTACGTCTCAGAAGCATCTCTAGTCACAATACCGTCCATCCAAATCGACAGATTTGTTTGAATAACCCTATGGAGCTTCAGGTGCTTCAGGAAGAGTATTGGTAACTACAGTACATGGGCCAGGCCCTAATAACCCTATGGCACGAGCAATCATGATTTTAAACTCTCCCAGCTGCGCATCTCATATGCGCATAGCACGCTTACCCTTGTCTCACTGGCGTCGAAATTTTAATAATTTGCATATCTCTTACCAGACTACATTCCTGCCAAATTTCGTGATAATAGTTCGATTTCTTCTATGTGCATATTTTTTTGTGACAGAGTGTATTTTTAATTTATCTAGTTATTAAACAAAATTTTTTTCTTTGAGTTTGTTTTAAAGAACTAGGAATAAACAACTTCATTTTATGTTTTTTCTAGAATGTGACTTTTCTGAAAATTGAAGGTATCATGAATCTTTTACTCCCCCCAGTGGACACGTTATGATAAAATCTTGAAAAAAATATCCTTTTGCAGGATTGTTTTCCACGTTCTGAACAGATGTGTTATTTATTATACTATTTCTATAATTTTCTATAATTTTTATTTCTATAATTTTCCCACTGAAAATATTTATTTTGGTTGGTAAGAAGTCGTGGAATGTATTCATTTAAACAATTCAATAAAATGACTCATATAACTCGAGACTCATATGACTCGTATAACTCATAACTCGTTCAAAAAAACGAGTTATATTGAAAAAGAAACATATTAATGTAGTAAAAATGGCTGAGGTTATTCTTGTAAATTTTAAGCACCAGTATCTATTAAAGGTTTAGGATTACAAAATATAATACGTTAGATAACGCATTGTTTTTCTAGAATAATCGTCAATGATTGTTTCATGATAATTGTCCCGCGTTGGATGATTTTCACTAATATTTCAGTGTGTTCGCAGAGTCCTGCGTTATTATTTGAGCTACATATAATTGGCGCTGAACCCCTTGAACGTTCTTTTCTGGTGTTCGGATATTTATATCCGCATCAGTAGGTTTTTTCCGAAAGAATTTGCAAAAAATCTTCGAATTAATATGTATATATTTTTTTTAATTTTCTACAGTCGCTCTTTATGTAACACATGCCACAAACTATATTTTACGAAGGGTTTCTATGAAATTACTTTACTTCATATTAACTGTTAGACGTAGATCAACACCCATATGTAGATTACTTTACTCAAGACATAAAGCGAATTGAAAATAGTAACTTATTAAAAAGATATATTTTATTACTGGTAATTTATTTATCAATATATCACACTGTTTGTTAGATAACATTTACCCTTAACATTTTAGCTTGATTGCGGTGCTGTCAGTTTGCAGTATTAATGGATGTCTTTTTATTTTCGTACTGCAATGGGTTATGCGAATTATTTGGTGTTATACCTGCATGTTTATAATCATGCATTGTATATAACCTTTAGAGTGTATATAACCTTCACCTTAATATTTTTGATGTTATCATCAGATATTTGTTGATTATTTGACGTTACCTTTGAGGAGGACGACGTTTCTGCTTGAAAGACACTATAAAAAAAGTTGATGCTTAAACTGGTGAAAAGCAAATACTTTTAGTGCGCATGATCTTAAATTTTATTTTTCATTTTGAATGGCAGTTATCCGTAAGCAAATTCATTGAAAGATATATTTTACATAAATAATTCATATTATCGTTTTAGTTCTTGGATTCTTAATTTGACTATACGATATGCAGGCTTATGTAAATTTAAATTTAGTGATTAGGGATATTATGTTTAATCAAAAGGAAATAATTTTTCAATATAAAAATGGAGAGATCCCGCACTTGATTTCAGAAATTGGTGTCCTTTCGTTTAAAGTTATACAGCATTTCATTCAAACATTTTTCAGAACCCGCATTATGATAGCTAATTGCTGTACTGATCAGCTTCTACTGTCGTTGTCCCAAGTAACGTGATCGAACAGAAAGGATTCATTCATAAGTATATTTATCTAACGCAGAGTCATTTATCAAATGAACAAGAAATTGCATGTTTTGTATTTTGTGTTACAACATATCATGTAGCACAGGCATCAGTGCGAAATATTTGTTCTCTTTTGGGAAGATTTTAAACAATTTTTCACACCGTTATCTGTCTTAGCTCTTTTAACAGTTGACATACAGTTCAGTATAAGCTGATGTGAACTGTATGCCAAGAGTTTTTGCATCGTGACAATTTTTTGTCAACAGTATTACATACGATACGTGTATGTATAAGCATTTAAAAAATGTGTTATAAGGTGCACGATGACTGTTTTCACTTTATTATTTTTTTATCTATTCATCATATATCTGTTGATTATTTGACGTTACCTTACGGCCCTGTGCCATTCTTGCTCGTAACTTTTAACTGCTTGCCCTGTTTTTGTTCGTCATCTCGCTTTCTGAATTATTTCTGAAAGTGCTCCAGGATCTGATAAGTTTTACTTCCGCAGCTTTCCTTTTTGATTCTAGTCCCTTTGGCCTAAGTGAGCATGTTCTTGCTTGGACCTACGAAAAGCCTTAATTTTTAATTTTTTTCTTATGTTTTACTTTTACTTGAACTATCGAAGCTTTTTTGTTTCCCCCACTTTCTATTTTCGTTCCTACTTTCGTTTTTTACTGATCACTGAAGTTTTACAGTGGAGGGTCCAGCTCATGTACTGTAGTACCCACTACCCTTCCTGAAGGACTGAAGGACGTTACCTTTGAGCACGACGTTTCTGTAGGAAATGCCTTATAAAAAAACTAGCTGAAAACCCGTACTTCGCTACGTAGTACATTCAAATTAAGTACAACGGTCAATGTGTGCAATTAATGCCAATATATATATATATATACACTGCTGGCCACTGTAAATGCAACACCCTGAAGGAAACATGCAAATAACATGAAATTTACAACATACATTAGCGGAGGTGAGATATGCAAATGATTAGAATTTCACCGTAGACGCACATCACGCGCGCCTGTGGCGCCACTTCAAAGCGCTATATAAGGCTTGGAGATTTCGACGATTTCAAGTTCGGCAATTGTGTTTTTCTTGTGGTTTTTTCAAAAAAACGATTAATTATGCCTCGTCGAAAACAGCGATCATCATTTGATCAAGTATCCGAGTTCGACAGAGGAAGGATAGTGGCCTACCGAGATTGTGGATTATCTTTCAGGGAAATCGGTAGTCGTGTTGGACGAAACCAAACAACTGTAATGTGGATATGTGATCGTTGGATGCAGGAGGGTACGACGGACCGGCGTGTTCGATCGGATCCACCTCAGCGCACCACTTCACGTGATGACAGGTAAATTGTGCGCATGGCAGTGACTGATCGCTCAGTCACATCACGAACCATAGCACAGCACATGCAGTCTGCGCGTACCATTCGACGCCATTTACAACAGAGTGGAATGTCCGCAAGACGTCCATTGCTTTGTCTACCCTTGACGCAGAACCACAGACGTCTCCGCCGCCAATGGTGCGATGACAGAAGGATGTGGACGGCAGAATGGAATGAAATTGTCTTTACTGACGAGTCACGCTTCTGTCTGCAACACCACGATGGTCGCATTCGAGTCTGGAGACACCGTGAAGAGAGGATGCTGAACAGCTGCGTTATGCACCGGGTATTATGGTATGGGGCGGTATTGGATTTCACTCTCGCACACCTAGTACGCATTGCCGGTACTTTAAACAGCCAGCGCTACATCTCCGAGGTGTTGGAGCCAGTTGTCCTTCCTTACATTGAGGGCTTGCCCACAGCCATATTTCAACAGGATAATGCGCGACCACACGTGGCACGCATTGTCCAACGGTTCTTCGTCAATCGCCAGATTGAATTGCTTCCCTGGCCGCCTCGCTCTCCGGATCTTTCGCCGATAGAAAACATGTGGTCCATGGTTACTCGAAGATTGACCCAGATTCCATCCCCAGCTGCCACAGCAGATCAACTTTGTTAACGTGTGGAAGCTGCTTGGTCTGCTGTACCCCAAGAACTCATCCAAAGTCTCTTTGAATCAATGCCGAGGCGTGTGGCAGCGGTGATCTCCAACAATGGCGACTACTCTGGCTACTGATTTTGGCAGGAGCCACACTTCACAGAAGTCTATAAATTTAATCATTTGATACTTGGTCAACATGTTATCTACAAAATAAATTTTGTTGTGATATCTCTTGTATTTCTTGGTGTTGCAATTTGGGTGGCCAGCAGTGTATATATACACTCATGGACAAAAAAATTAGCGCACCAAGAAGGAGTCGTCAAAATGAAACGAAATTTTACATACGTAATGACTACTTTGATATAAGTAAATGATAAGAAAATCAAAGAAAAAGGATAATTTATTTCAGAGAAAAAGGCAAAAGAACGGAGGAGTTAATACTCCGTTGGACCCCCTCTAGTGCGAATGCACGATGCGATACGATCGGGCATTGAGTCATACAATTTCTGTATGATGTCTTGAGACATTTCGTTCCATATTTGCTGTAACCTTGCCTCTAGTTCGTTCAAACTCGTGGGATGCCCAACTCGTCGTCCCAAATGATCCGAGATATGCTCGATTGGAGACAAATCTGGGGATCGGGCAGGCCAAGGAAGGGTAGTAACAGTGCGGAGACAGTCTTGTGACACCCTTGCCGTATGAGGCCGAGCATTGTCTTGTTGAAAAATGGCTCCTGGGAGCCGTTGCATGAGTGGCAACACATGTGGTTGCAGGATTTCATGAACATACCGCTGGGCTGTCATGGTGCCACGGAACAATACTAGGGGTGACCGTGTATTGTAGTCAATGGCACCCCATACCATCACATCAGCTGTGGGAGCGATGTGTCGCTGTACAGTAAAGGCAAGATTGAAGCGTTCACCAATGGCTCTCCACACACGAACACGATTGTCATCACTGCCGAGATTGAATCTGGATTCGTCGCTAAAGACGACTTGGTTCCATTCCGCTGCAGTCCAGTTTCCTCGAGCGCGGCAAAACTCCAAACGGAGGCGTCGATGGGTGGGCGTCAAGGGTAGCACACGTAATGGGCGCCGCGATACCAACTGTCCTTAAGCCAGGCGCCTTCGTATGGTTCGAGAAGACACAGAGGCCCCTAGTGAAGGTGCTACCTGTGCCTGGATGGCAGCCGATGAAGCAGTTGGCTGTACGCGTGCATTTCTTACGATGTGGCGGTCTTCTCGACGACTGGTCAGTCGAGGGCGTCCTGAGCCTGGTCTTCCTGTACATGACATCTCTCGGGTCCACTGGTCCCAACACCTCCTCACAACACAATCAGAGCGGCCTAATTGACGAGCTACTCGCCTAGCTGACCACCCAGCTTCCATCATCCCGACGATTCTCCCCCTCTCAAACTGCGACAACTGTTTATATTGTCTTCGAACACGGCGTAATGGCATGTCTATCTCAGCTCTTCCTTTTTAAATAATTCAGCACACTCAAACAAGCTTTGGTTACCTGTTTTATACTCCACAGAGTACGATGTTCAACGCCCTCTACCGGCTATACGTAATGCGCAATCACGCTGCATTTCTAATCATTTGCATATCTCCCCGACATGTACCTTCATTGCAAGTTTCGTTACGATCCCGCAATTATTTCTTGGTGCGCTAATTTTTTTGTCCATGAGTATATATTTATGTCAACTATTTACAGGTACATAAATGCTGATAATCAAATAAAATTGGTATTGTCAGATAACCTGAACTTTTCTGCAAAGCGCTACAGGATTCATTTTATAAATTTCGTCCACCGAAGGAATTTATGAGCGTTTAAAACACGCTATACCAGATTTTCCCCCGAATAATTTAAATTTTAAAATATTAATTGCATTTTTTAAAAAAAACGAAAAATGTACACACATGTAAAATTTCTTTCTCTATGACGGAGTACAATTTTAAAAAAAAATCTTTATCTCCAAGTCGGCAATCCGTGGACAAACTTTCTCTATACGTTGACAATGATGTGAGCGAATCCAATGGAGTTAGTACATAGCAGCCTTAACTCTGAATTTCAGTAATACCCCGACTTACGCGAAATCGTAGTTAGGCGGCTTTTGATTTCACCCTTTTTTACATTTTAAAATCTTGGAATGAAATTTCCCAAAAAATTCTAAGTGGTGTCTGGAAGAAACTTTGTCCAATAAATTTTTTAAAAACTTTATTGGATTTCTTAAAACCATCAACATGAACCTTCTTTTAATCTTGTACACATGTATAATGTTAATATATGTAATACAAAACTTTAATTTTAATACAATATTTTTCCTTTAAGATGGTATTTTCTTAATTTCTGGATCCTAATTAGACAGTATTTATATGCATTTATATGTAAAGTTGTATAATGACTTACGCGATCTTCCGTTGGTCCCACTTATCGCGTAACTTCGATGTATTGCAGTATTCACCACCATTGTTGTATTCAAAACGCAAGCGATTTTAAAACAACTGCTCAACGATGAAAACAGAATCATCTACTACGTTTAAAAACTTTTGTTACATGCTGTTGTGGTTTTTTCTAATGCCCCCTAGCCGGAATTCATTCCAAACCAGGTCCATATAGGCTACCGGGCCTTAGGGGTGCGGCTCTGGTTTATAATAACCCCTCAAGTATCGGAGTCCAATTAAGCCAGGTGCAACTGCAAGTTTGACCTAGCACCCCCAAGGAGTGGCATCTGCGGGGATCGTACCCTCTCCCACCCTATCTGGTCTCATATAGAGACTTTCCGGTCTATTGATTTAACGTGCCCACATCCGGCCTAGACACGGAGGTATTTAACGGCGCTTGTCGGGATTCGATCCGAGCACCCTCAGCACCGAAAGCCAGCACGTTAACACTAGTCTACTTGTGGCCACTTTTTGAAATTCAATTATCATATCGGATGATAATCGGACAGTGAAACAGTTAAGACTTTCATTTTAACTCAAACTCAAACATGCAGGAAAATGTGCTGATATTTACGACGCACTGCATGTATTTTGTGCTATTTATCTTATTTTCACCCTGATAACCCTGATGACGTGAAAATATATTTTTATAAGGTAAGAAACTGGGAAATATACACGAACTTAAAACTCGATGCTAAAACAATTAAATAGATTGTATTAATAAAAGTAATTTGTAACATTCCTGCAAATTTCAAATACCAGAATCTCTTAAAGGTTTAAGAGTATAAGGTATGATACGTCATAAGTTGTAACGAGTGTGTCTAAATCCTTTTTGAGCTTTCGTGATAATCGTCCTGTATTGGACGAGTATTTCGCTGAATAATTAAAGATTTTGTCGAATCCTGTGATGTAATCTGGGCTATTTATTCTTCGCCCTGAATCTACTGAACTTTTTTCCCTACTCTTTCTTTGATTAAATTGATATTACTGTATGATGGTTTTCTCAAAAGAATTACTAAGAAATTCTGAAATTGATATTTCGTTTCAATTTTCTACAATGATATTTTCCGTAACACATTTTCAAGCAGATACTGTTTCTTACAAAGTCCTGCAATTAAATGACTGTGTTTCTTTGTTAAGGCTGCTGTGTACTAACCCTATTGGATTTGTTTACCTCAGTGTGAAACTATGTAAAAAATGTGTCTAAGGATTGCCGACTTGGATTGAATTTTTTTTTCTTTCCCTGTGTATTCCACAACAGAAAAACAAATTATACACCTTGGGGCATTTTTCGTTAAAAAATACAAATAATATTTTAAAATTTAAAGTATTCTGAGAAAAAAACCTAGTACAGTGCTTTCTAAAGATTCCTAAATTCCATAGATTCTATATAGATTTTAACGAGTGCAAATACTACATTAACTCATTACAGAGGTCATGCTGTGTTACTATTGAAACTTTTGTCTTGAAGTTATACAAGAATTTGAAGTCAATTATAATGTTTTTCACCCGCATAATCTATATTTCCATATTAGTTATGAAACTAGGGATTACTCGAACTTTAGGGTTAAGGTAAGTGTAAGAAATACTTAAAATAGTAGTGACTATTTTACAATATAAGAGTATATGACTTGACTTCTTAGACGCAGTGGATGGTCTGCTTTTGATTTGCCCAATCTCTTGATGCGCATTTGGTAATTTCCAGAAGCAGTTTGAAAAAGATAGATCTTTTTCAGATGTAAAATTACACTACTCGATTTTAGTGAGGTGCTTCTAATATGTTTTGACTCACCTAAAATAGCTCCTATCTTATCTTGAAAGTAAACAACATTACATCAATTTATGATAAAACCGCGATTTATTATTAAAACCTCTAAGTTTATGCTATTAATGAAAATCAAGATGATAAAAAAAAATTTTTGAGACATTTTAAAATATACTTATCTTGCACAAGATAAAGAGACACGTTGGAATTATTTAAAACTAGTTTCAATATCATTATATTGACACTAATATACCAAATGTATACATCCTTATATAGCATATATTTAATGGTAAATTTTTTTTTAATGTAACCCTTTGTTGGCTATGAGGCATGCAATAACAAACCTGTTACCTGATAAGTTTAATATGCTCATCAAAGGTTTTTGTTCTGCATAACATATTATTTTTATTAATTATATTTTTAATCATATCGTTAGTAATAATGAGAAATTTTTATTCGGATTTGTTTTAAATAACTAGAAATTAATAACTTCAAGAAATATTTCTGGTGACACGTAACATAACATTCTCTTTTCTATTTCTTTTGGAAAATTATTTCCTATTTTTTTATTTTTTCCGAAAGCCTGTAAGTGTTTGGAATTTATTTTGCTAATTTTTTCATCCTGTTAATGTTTATCTTTAATAGTTAAAAAAATGCACAATAAACGCAAACTCATTTCAAACCCGGCATTCACAGGGTTAAATAAATTGTAATATTTAAAAGTGTCGAGGTTATTCCAGTAAGTTTGAGAAACCAATATTTCTAACAGTTATTAAAGTATAAGGAGAAGCCCGGTGGCTCAGTGGTTAAAAGCATCAAACTGCCACGTCACAGGTGCAGGGTTCGATCCTGTGACGGGATAAGGTCGACTCAACCTTTCATCCGTCGAGTGGGTCGATAAAGTGAGGGCTAAGCATGCTTGGGAACTAAACTCTGGGGATCCCACAGGTTGACCACTTGACTGAGACATATGCAGTAAGGCACCCCAAGCTCACGGTCAAGAAAGCGGAAATGGGCAACGCCGGCCTTGGTCCACAGCGGGCTGTTGCGCTATGAGTTTAGTTTATTAAAGTATAAGATATGGCACGTGGTGGATGAGTTGTGCTTCCTTCGGTCGCCGAAATTCAAGGATCAGTAATCTTCTACCTTCCTATCTCTTTGAATGCTCGTCTTTCCGATGGTGCTAGGCAGGCCCTAAGCAAGATAATAACGAGACACAGAGATAGAGGGCCAATTGGCCCAGGAACTCCTGCCACAAAACTTTTCTCCTGTGTGTTATGAGTTGCGTCATTACAAAATTACGCATCTTGTTTTCATGATAATCGATCCTTCTGCGATGAGAATTTCAGTGATAATATGGAAGTTTCTAAGTGATCATGTGGTAGTTTTTGAGCTATTTATTCTTCACGTCTAATCCTTTGGCTATTTTTTCTGGTCTTCATTCAACAACATTAATATGTCAGTCTGAATGTTTACTTGAAAGAATCTATAATCCTTGGAAATCCCCACGAATCGGCTTTAATCACCTAAGGCCTTGTACACGCTGTTTCCGGAGTGGAGCGATGAAAACTTTTTACCTATCCCAGAGTCCATCGCAATGAGCACGTGATACATGAAACCAATTATAGGTCATGCTAATAATTTCTGTGCCAAGAAAGGAACCACTACAGTACGCCCGGAAACGATGCGCAAAATGGGCTATTCATTAAAATTTTTTCCCAGAACTGGGGCCAATTGTGTATCCCTATCGGCTTCCATAACCGTTGGTCGGACGATGACCCGCAGATTCTGCGGTATGAGTGACATTTCTCATAAGGATGCATGTAACCGTTCTGAAGCTGATTTAAACTGTACGTCCTTCGTCTTATTAGCTCTCAAGTAGCCAAAAATGACCCTTTCGCTCTGAAAATCTAACCTATCCACTATCGTTGCTCCACAATGACGATCCAGAGAGAATGAAGTATGAAAAGCAGGTGAGGCTGATTTAGATTTTCTATGATAGGTTCGTTAGTTTAGAAAAACTACAGGGTTTGACTAAATATTATAATTCGTATAAAACTGTTCTCCATTAGAAGGAATTTATGTGGTAGTTTAAAACAGTGTTGCGCAAACTCTTTTCGACCGCTACCCACTTTCATTAAATAAAAAATCGCAGGACGTTCAATGAAACTTTTTTGGTAGTAGCAATTTTAAAAAAAATAAAGAAAATGTTAATAATGAAATAAGCAAGAAAATGAAAGAAAAAATAATAAATAAGAATAAATAACAAGAAAATGAAATAAACAAATTTTGACAAACTATTTTAAAAGTTGATGTACTATGGATTTTTGGTATATATATATATATAATAAGAATAATAAGAACAATAAGATTATTAAGAATAATAAGAATATTAAGAATATTAAGAATATCAGAATATTAAGAATAGCAAAAACAGTAAGAATAATAAGAATAATAAATAAGGATAAATAATACGAAAATGAAATAAGAAAATTTTGACAAACAATATTCAAAATTGATGTACATGTAGCCCTCCTACAGCACGGTATCTTACAACACGGTTTCGCTCTAACAATATAGGATAAATTGCGGGAAACCTCGTATAACACTGTAACCTGTAACACGGTTTCGCTCTAACACGATAACAAAATTGCGAAAATCTTTGTACAACACTGTACTTCTATAGCACTAGATAACATGATTTTTATTTAACACATTTCAAAACTAAATTACCTAAAAATAATAACGGGAGGGAATAATGAACTATAGTGGCGTTACATGAAACTGTATAAACAAATTATAATTTATTCATTTATAACTCTATAAAATTACAAGAAGGCCTAAGCTTAGCTGAAAATCTTGAATAATTTTTCCTGAATGCAGACCCTTCCGCTGAAAGAAGCCGAAAATTCAAAGGGGAGCTGCAAAAATGTCTATCTCCATACCGTGATATCTACAGTGACCTTGTAATAACCAGCAAATAAACCAAAATTACAGATTTTTTAAAGAGGATAGAAGGTGCAAAAAATCTAAATGAAAAAAAAGGTCCTGAAAGTGAAGGTGATACCGTTCAATCGAAAAAACGCTCTCGTTTGATTTACTGAGCAGTGAGTGACGAGGAAGAAATTTATTAAATTACGGTCGCATTAAATGGAATTTTTTTTTGTTTCTTTTCGTTTTCTATTATACATACATTTAAATTTTTAATAAAAATTTAGTTGCTTATATGGAATTTTTAAAAAAAGTTTGCTTTTAATAAGTTTTCAGAACGTAACCCCACTTTTTTGAACTGTCTCTGGGTCTCATATAACACGGTTTCACACAACAAGGCATTTTCTAGGAACCTATCTATCGTGTTATAGGAGGGTTACCTGTACTATATATATATATATATATATATATATATATATATATATATATATATAATAAGAATAATAAGAATAATAAATAAGAATAAATAATAAGAAAATTTTGACAAACTATTTTCAAAACTGATGAACTATAGATTTTTGGTGTACATATATATATATATACACTGCTGGCCACTGTAAATGCAACACCCTGAAGGAAACATACAAATAACATGAAATTTACAACATACATTAGCGGAGGTGAGATATGCAAATGATTAGAATTTCACCGTAGACGCACATCACGCGCGCCTGTGGCGCCACTTCAAAGCGCTATTTAAGGCTTGGAGATTTCGACGATTTCAAGTTCAGCAATTGTGTTTTTCTTGTGGTTTTTTCAAAAAAACGATTAATTATGCCTCGTCGAAAACAGCGATTATCTTTTGATCAAGTATCCGAGTTCGACAGAGGAAGGATAGTGGCCTACCGAAATTGTGGATTATCTTTCAGGGAAATCGATAGTCGTGTTGGACGAAACCAAACAACTGTAATGCGGATATGTGATCGTTGGATGCAGAAGGGTACGACGGACCGCCGTGTTCGATCGCATCCACCTCAGTGCACCACTTCACGTGATGACAGGCAAATTGTGCGCATGGCAGTGACGGATCGCTCAGTCACATCACGAAGCATAGCACAGCACATGCAGTCTGTAACGCATCATCCAGTGTCTGTGCGTACTATTCGACGCCGTTTACAGCAGAGTGGTCTGTCCGCAAGACGTCCATTGCTTTGTCTACCCTTGACGCAGAACCATAGACGTATCCGCCGCCAATGGTGCGATGACAGAAGGATGTGGACGGCAGAATGGAATGAAATTGTCTTTACTGACGAGTCACGCTTCTGTCTGCGACACCACGATGGTCGCATTCGAGTCTGGAGACACCGTGAAGTGAGGATGCTGAACAGCTGCGTTATGCACCGCCACACTGGTCCTGCACCGGGTATTATGGTATGGGGCGGTATTGGATATCACTCTCGCACACCTCTAGTACGCATTGTCGGTACTTTAAACGGCCAGCGCTACATCTCCGAGGTGTTGGAGCCAGTTGTCCTTCCTTACCTTGAGGGCTTGCCCACAGCCATATTTCAACAGGATAATGCGCGACCACACGTGGCACGTATTGTCCAACGGTTCTTCATCAATCGCCAGATTGAATTGCTTCCCTGGCCGCCTCGCTCTCCGGATCTTTCGCATGTGGTCCATGGTTGCTCTACGATTGACCCAGATTCCATCCCCAGCTGCCACAGCAGATCAACTTTGGCAACGTGTGGAAGCTGCTTGGTCTGCTGTACCCCAAGAACTCATCCAAAGTCTCTTTGAATCAATGCCGAGGCGTGTGGCAGCGGTGATCTCCAACAATGGCGGCTACTCTGGCTACTGATTTTGGCAGGAACCACACTTCACAGAAGTCTATAAATTTAATCATTTGATACTTGGTCAACATGTTATCTACAAAATAAATTTTGTTGTGATATCTCTTGTTTCTCTTGGTGTTGCAATTTGGGTGGCCAGCAGTGTATATATATATATATATAAATAAGAATAATAAGAATATTAAGAATAGTAAGAACAGTAAGAATAATAAGAATAATAAATAAGAATAAATAATAAGAAAATGAAATAAGAAAATTTTGACAAACTATTTTCAAAATTATTTGATATTCAGTAAAACCTCGTTTATCAGGACTAACTGAGACCATAGGCAATCCGGATAATCGAAAATCTGGAGAATATGGGCAATAATCAAAACAAAATCCTTAACTAAGGAGACTTAACCGTTTATTGTGATAAAAAACTATGTTTTGTATCAAAATTCCATAGTATTGTTTACAAGGCATTAAAAAAAATTAAAAATAACATCATTTCTTAACGAAGAATTGGTAAGTCTAGTAAAGCTTTCTTAAACTCATCAAAAAGCATTTTATTAGCATACTTTATTGTACAATCTATGCAGGAACTGTACATTGAATGAAACTGAAAAGCGAATATTTGGCTTACTTGCAGTTACGTTCTTGCTATCATAGTTAAAAATAATTATCTAATGTGAACATTAAATAAAAATAATGTCTACAAATGTGGTCCGGATTATCTGGAGATTCGCATCAACGAGAGATGAATAAACGAGGTATTATTGAACTATGGATTTATATATCTACTCAGCAAAATAGCAATTAAAAAATGTCTTGGTTACGCTCTACATTTGTTTTTGCTAAATCTGTTGTGACAAAAACTGATTTTTTAGTGAAACGAAATGAGCTAAAGAGGGCGCTATGTGCGCATCTCAAGTGAATCTTCTAGTTAGATTGATGTAATGATACGAGCTGAACCACCGTTTGAAGGTTGGCGAAACCTAATAATGTTCGTAGTTGTAAATAGAAAATAAATGTTATGTGTTTGTGTAAGTGATCTAGTGCAATGATTCTTGCATATTTAGAAAAAAATATATATTTGTAGTTCAAAGAGATATAAATGAACTATCATTAAAATAAAAAAAAGAGTAGGATTTCAATATTACACACTTCTTATTATAACATTAAAAATCATAAACTTCGTTTAATATATCAAATTTGAAAAAAAAAATGAATGATAAGGTTTATATGAAAGTATTAATGATAAAGTTTTTTTAAACACTTTTTTTTCTATGAAGAACTAAGAATTTTGATTTCAAGGTTGGTCATCTTAAAGATTTATTATGTAATTTAATTTTGAAAAACAAAAGACATGTGTATATTATATTCCTAAATACAGATGCAAGTCTGCCCGCAATGACATAACATTGAAAAAACAGTGGAAAAACGAATGGAAAAACATTTACAATTAAAAAAAATTTCTTCAAGATAGAACCGAATGATAAGGTTTATAATGAATGATAAGGTGTGAACCTAGACCTCAGTTAATATTTGTACCTTATTTAACACTGTCGTATCATAAATTTTTTACCAAATGTAAATAAAAAATTTAAAAGTATGCAATTATAGATAGTTTAAAGTATATTTTTTAATTAAATAAATCAATGTGATATAAATTTAGATCAAACTATCCATGACCCCTCCAATATTTTTGGCACACCACTGGTTTAAAAGATTTTCCTCACAAGAATCCATAATAATACAAAATTTGAAAATGGATTTACTTTTTGGATTTTATATTGCAATATATTATGTAACATAGACTACGGGTCGAAATGTTTGAGTTCTTTAAGCAAGATTTCAAACCGATCGTCACAGCACTGTCTCGCAAAGATCAATTTGTTGAACTCTGCGTAAACTGTTGTATCTCCAGAGACAGTTTGCTAAGGACCTGTTCACATAGAATTCGTCAGCGTCAGCGTTACTCGTATTGAAATTTATTCAACCAATTACAAACCTCCAAACGCTTAGTTACAAAATTGTTAAAGTCTCTGATTGGTTTAAATATGTCAATAGGAGTAACGCTGACGCTGATGGATTCTATCTGAACAGGTCCAAACTGCCTCCTTATTTCACATAATACTGTTCCGTTATCCTGGGTTCGATAGGATTGAATAAAATCTCTTCAGAAATAGCACGCAAAATAAAATTTATTATTCCGTAAATTCTTCAGGCGCATACACAAATTTAAACAGAAAACACGTAACAACTGTCTTCTATACAGCAGAAAACTAAAAACACAAGTCAGGATAACCGTCTTCAATACAATACACGCCCAACGCAACTTTCAATACATTCAATTCTCAGCGGAAAAGAAAACTGAGTTCCAATGCCAATGTCAGGTACATTTATAGATCTGAACTTATTGCCATTGAAGAGAGATTAAAACTATTAAAAATGAAACCTCTCACCGTGATATTTGGATCCTAATTGACAGCCGCAGTGCCATTCAGCACTTGAGCAGCTGGACAAAAGTCGGAGATAAAGCTTCACTTTCGATACAGGAGATCCTCAAAGACCTTTCTAAACAACAAGAGGTATATTTACAATGGGTGCCGTCTCATATAGGACTTTTTGGAAACGTGACTGCTGATGTTCTTGCTAAGGATGGAGCCTCACTTCCTACTTCTTCGCGAGATATTTTGACTTATCTTGAAATTTACTCAAGAAGAAAACTTATTAACCAGCATTTATGTAAGACCCCTCCGACACACCACTGGTACGACCGAAAATCTCCTGGTGGTGTCCATACTGTCAAGGGTGACAGAAGGATGCAGACCAACCATTAGCAGATTTGCTAGTGGACACCTAAAGTATCTTGTTTACAATCAGGGGCAAAAATCTTACCCTTTTTGTTCTAAATGCAATACTGCTGAAGCCTCTCCTGACCATATTCTAAACTGCCTGGGGCTTGCCAAGGAGGATATTTATTGAGACCCTTTGCTTGTTAACGATTTCATAGTAACTTTTGGCCTCTTGGACCTGGTCTAGTCTACGGCTAGAGCGGGTGGAATAAGTCACACAAACATTTATAGACTTCCAAAGCGTCCTCTATCGGTCAACCAGTTAGATATCACTGGAAGATTCCAGAAATATCTAGGAGGTTGGCGACCATTTGGCTCTTCCATTTCTGCAGAAGAGGGAGACAGTCAGATAAAGAACGCATATTTATACGCATATCGGTAAAATTTTGACTTTTACCGTCATCAGTTTTTTAGAAGGTATTACATTAATGACATCTTTTGCAACGTAAATATATATATATGAAGAAATATTTCTAATCTGAGATTAGTAGAGACTCTGAAAGAAATTCTCTACAAAGCTTTATATGATGATTGAAGATCCGCAAAACCAACTGAAGCACAGGTTTAACTGAAAATACAACAGATCAAAATTTTACATCAACTTTGGTTTTCCGAATACCATTGTTTCGTCTGAGAAATAAAATATGTAATTGTAGTATTTCTGCCAATTTCATGATACATGCAAAAGTAACCTGCTGGACAGGCCGTTTTACAATTCCAAGTGTGTGCTGAGATACGTCTTTGGCGCTATTATGGCAGGTGGTAAGAGAATTATACTCCACGGCATAGCCTTAGTTTGCCTTTTTTCGAGGTCAATATAAGTCGTTTGCTCATGCATTGATGTACCATCCTTCACTATGATTACGAACGGATTTATAAGTGCCAGAATTCAACAAGTAGACGACAATGCATGAAGGTGGTGCATCACCTGACCTCGTGGATAATTAACCATAATGGATCACCGGGGGAATTTTTCTTTAGGTATTTTTTATATCAACCAACATGGGACGTTTATCATGAAACTATCATCGATGATTTCTCCTGAAGAACAATACAGTACCTCAGGTATCTTATCTTATACTATTAAACTTTTAATAGATTCTGATATTCAAAATTTGCAGGAATTATCCCAATTATTTTTAATTCTACAATTTCTTCACTTCTAGTAGTGTTGTTTTTTAAAGCCAGTTAGGGGAGATCCGTGGATTATGGACCATCTTGTAATATCGACCATATGAAAATTTATCTGTTCTCCCCTAGACAGCAGAACCATTCCATTGCCTTTAGTGAATATTAGTGTTATCCAAAGCAGAAGGTGACTTGTATATGTGTGCCTGCATTTGGACGATCATGAGATTGTGTTTTTGGTTTATATGATCATTGATGTAACAGGTATTTTAAAATGAAAGTATTACTTTCCGCTGTTAGGTAATTTTAATATAATTTTCACGTTAATAGTAGCAAATGTACTAATTTTCTTAACAATCCATACATGTATTTTATGCGCACCATTTTGCATACCGAAATGTGATTGGAAACAACGTTGCTCCGTCTATGCGTGTAATATTAACCATGCGCTGTTGTGTAATATGGACCACTGGTTCACATTATACAACCACTGGCCAGAGAAGCAGGGGGAATCATATTAATACTTCCTTTGCATACAACCCATCGAATACAGCCTTTGGACCTCACTTTCTTTCGTCCATTAAGCGTCTACTATTCCCAAGAGATGAACAAGTGGATGAGGGAACATGCTGGACAGGCCGTTTCACAATTCCAAGTGTGTGAATTATTCGGGAAAGTTTATGCACGGTCGGCATCTCTTGAGACGGCTGCCAGTGGTTTCCGTGCAGGTGGGATTTGGCCTGTCAATCGCCATGTATTTCATGATTTCGACAGCGCTCTATCCGAAGTTTCTGATAAAGCCACACCACGAGTCACATCAGAAAACGAGACCAACGACCACTTGCCAGAAAATCTAGTTCTTATCGACCCAACACTTCACGCTACAGACCAGCAGAACACGTCTGTTTCCGAAGAGCCAACTTCAGAAGATGTAGTCCAGGAGAACATCCCGGTTCCCGTTAGTCGTAAAACTACATTTTGTAGCTTGTGGAGTGTAGTTTGTTCTCAGTGGAACACATCAGTCCCCTTCCTCATTACGTACAAAGAACCGTGAGAAAGAGAAAGGGAAACACTTCAAAGACCACTGTTCTGACTTCATCCCATTTCAAGAAGGCCGTTGCAGAAAAAAAAAGAATCGACCAAAGCTGGACATCCAACAACGTCGGAAAGAGGAAAGAATAACAGAGAAAGCTCAAAAAGCTTGCACAGAAGAAGACGACAGAGCAAAAACGCCCGGCAGCTACAAGGGTCTCAGTAGGGGCATCCCCAGGAACCTCCAGCCAGGAAACAGCTGGGAATCAAGTTACTGAACCGTTTACCTTCTGCGCATTCTGCGGGGAGAGTTCGGAGGAAGACTGGATCAGATGCGGGAATTGCTGCTGATGGGTGCATGAAGATTGCTCCAACGTAACCAACCCGATATACTATTATTGTGATGATTGCTGTGCTTGAAATGAATTTACTAAAAGCGCAGTTTTGTTCATCCGTCTTTCATTCTATATCATACTTTTTATTCTCGTGTCAGTAGTCCGTATTACACATACGTTCGGTCCATATTACACGAATCGAACCGTAATATGGACCACTGACACGAAAATAAAAAAAATATTTCCTGCAATTATTAATAGTTACTTCAGTACTTTACCAAGTTTAAACCATGTAGCTATACAATTGCAATGAGCAGCCAAATAATTAAATCTTCTTTTTTAATAATTTAAGTTTTATGAGCCTTCTTGCTTAGGGGGTCCATATTACACGAATCTCCCCTACATGTGTCATTTTATTGAGTTATTTAAATTAATATATTCCTCGACTTCTCGTTGAATATAATCCCTTGTGGGATGAGTTTTTAACTAAATTTTGAGAGAATTTTTCTGATGCCTTTGATATTATGTGAACTAGTTGATTTTCGCCTTGAATCTGTTTAATTTTTCTTTTTCCGCTCTCAGTATAGCAGCATTAAAATAACCAGCTGAATGTTGTTTTTCATAAAAAATCTTTAACAAACACTGAAATAAATACTATTTTCAAATAATATTGTGATATTTTAGGAAGACCATATTCAGATATTTTACACATAAAAAACATTTTTTTTGCAGAACAAACTATTTCTCTCAAAATACTTGAATAGGAGTACTTGATTATTCTTTAATGCACTAATCTAAATATATCTATATAGAGACTTTTAAAATAAATATTGAATCTAAAACGAATTTAAAATATTAACTTCTTTATAAGCAATATTTTCTTTCTGCTAATTCAAATATCAATATATTGCTGTGTTCATTAAACAATATCTGATTCGAAAAATTTTGGCTTGAACGGGGTTCTGGGAACTTGGAGATTTAATGAATCTATCTTGAATATGGTTCTGCAACGTGTTGTAATCGCTGTTTGGTGTTACACCTGCATATTTTTAAGACGGACGCGTTTCCTCAAAATTAAATTCCCCTCTCCCAGCATCGTTGACGTGTTATAAGGGTAAAGTAAATTATATTCTTTACCGGAAGTGTTATCGAGGATCTTATTCTCATATATTTGAAACTGATAATATTTATATTAAAGGGACTCAGGACACAAAATTATTCAAATTTCCGAAAAAAAATTGTGGCATTGAAAATTTTTGTGCTCTTTTCCGCTTAAAATGAGTTTTAAATCACGTTTGTATATTAGTTAGAACAGGAGATATTGATTTTTTTTCAACTTTCTAATAGCATCCAATCTTTGTTTAAACCTGTAAATGCGTTTATCTGCACGATGATGTTTTTCACCATTTCTAGTCATTAAATTGTTATAAGTACAGAACCGTTGAAGATAAATGCTTTAAAATAGGAGAAGGTCTTTTTCAGTTATTTTACCTTAATTTTAATTCAGCAAATTGAAAAAAGTATTTACTTTTGAAAATATGACTTTTTAAAAATAAGTTATATTATTTTTTAAACCTTTTTCTAAAAATTTTTAATATTTTTAAAATTAATATTTTAAAAAAGAATAATCAATATTAAAACATATATTTCTGTTTAATTAAAAGAAAAATGTTTGAAATTCGACAAATAATATTTCGAGTTATAGCGATTATAATTTACCCACTTTCTTTAAAAATGTTAAATTAAATTTTTTAAAAAACTTTTATGAGAAGTTTTATGATGGGATTTTGTTTGCAAATTATATGGTTAGCCATCACAAAAAAATTCTAAATTTTAAATCTATAAATTAAAAAAATTTTTAAACGTGTCTCGGACCCCCTTAAACAATTACAAAACTCCAATCGGTTAGCTACGAAATTGTTAACGCCTGTGATTGGTTTAAAATATGACAAGATAAGTATCACCGACGCTGACGGATTCTTTGTGAACAGGCCCCAACCTGCTAGGTTCCGAATGCTAGTGGCTTAGTCTTTTGGTCATTGTCCGGCCAAAAGGAAGGAGTCTTAGAATAAAATTAAGTACTCAAGATAACAGAGGGACGTTAGCTAACGTTAGAAGACACGCCCGAGCGTTTACGGTTAGCACGTAGGGAAAAGTCGTAGTCTGGTAACTCTACATTAATATTATTGCTATTATTATGAATATTTTAGGACAGCACGCGTTTATATCTGATAGTGAAAGTTAAGATACTGGGAAATATGTAAGCGAAACTCATTTAAAACCTGGCACTAAAAGGGTTAAACAAACTGCACTAATAAAAACAGTTGGGATTATTCCTGTAAATTTTTAATACCAATATCTCTTATAAGCTTAAGAGTATAAGATATGATACGTGATGCATTCCTTTGCTTTTCGAGATTTTCATTCGTTATGCTTTCATGATAATCATCCCCTGTTGGATGAGTATTTCGTTCATATTTGAGAGTTTTCGTTGATCCGTGCGGTATATTTTAAGCTGCTTGTTCCACGCTTTGAATATTCCGCAAACGTTTTTCTTGTCTTTGTTTAATAACATCACAGTATGTTTTTTCAAAAAATCAGCAACAAAGTTATAAAAAATCTGTAAAAAAAACTATTAACGTATTATATAGATATCTAATATACATATTCCCATATTATACTCTAGTATAATGCATATATTATAGATATATATATATATAACATTTTAATGTGCAAAGTTTTTCTCAGACAGCACTTGAATGGAAGGACTTCATTGTTTATTAATGCACTTGCATAACATATCTCTAAATATAGACTTTTAGATTAAAAAATAGACCAGAAAAGGATAAAGAAGTAACTTAGTAAAAGTTACATTTCCTTACTGATAACGCAACTATCAATATATCAACTATCAATATGAGTCAGTCAATATTAAGTTGTCCGAGTTTCAAGGTATATCAATATAGCTGCCTCCCGTAAGGGTAATTTCTTGGACAGCCTGGGCATAAAACTTCCCCACCAGAACTTAATTCTAATGCTTTGATGAGGATGCTCATTAAATAATTGAGAAATAGTTGAACAACTCATTTCTGGATTTTAGAGTGAATTTTAAAATTTACTACTCTTATTAATACGTACACTGGTAGGGAAAAGATGGGAAGAAGAAAGTGTTAGGGCAACATTTCCCTTCTCTCGCGTTGTGTTCAGCGGGATTGAAAATAAGCTGTTTAGGACAATCAGGACACCAGAGCAATGAAACACACGTGGATGTATTTTGCTAAGAAAATTTTATTTGAGCATTCTAATACATCGAACAAAATTCCTTAGCCTTTGACAAGTGGGCATTGAAAACCCTTCAAATTCACCTGTGGTTAGTCCTTCTAAAGTGAGGGTTGCCAGAAAAGGATTTTCTCCAGATAACTGCCAACAAAAAATAAATCTTGCCAAAAATAGGAGGCCAACACCTCACCCACAGTCATTCAGACACAAGAGCCCAAAGTGCTGACCTCGCTAATATACAGCCAGTCCCTCAAAACTTCCAACCAGAAAGGGGGTCCGTCAAGAAAAATTAATGATGGCCAGTACCCAACCCCCAAGGCGGAAACAAATTTTCTAGACAGGTGGCGGAGGCGATTGCCTCCCAGTCACCACACACTGCGACAAAGCCATTCCACGACTCGGAAGCTATGGGCGAGAAGAGGAAGTGGAAGGCATTTACAAATATTCCAGCTGAAATTAAAGATTTCACAACAAACAACACATACATATTCATATACACATAAATATTTACATGTGTATATAAACCTTTTAATATATTTATGTATTCATACACATATATTTATATAACTTTAGTTTTTATTTATTTTAATTTTCTTAAAATTTTATCTTTCAATATAAACACAAACATTACCATAGCACTGAAAAGTACGATAGAATATTGTTTAGGTGATATTTTTAAGAGATTAAAGGAATTGATTTAAAAATTTGATAAATAAGAAAATATCAGTATATCACACTTTTCGTTAAATAATACTTAGAATAATTTTTAAATTTTATTCCTTTTTTCTAATCTGTTTAGAATTTAATTTTGTTATCTGGTGTTGTTCGAATAATACAGTGACTCCCAATAGGTGTGCTGCGCCACTCTTGCGGGTTGTGAGATAGGCCGGTGTGCAGCGAGATTTTTTGGGTGGATAAACCAAAAAATATTACTAAGGCCCACTTAAAAAGAATATTTTTCCCGAGTTTAAGGATTCTTTCTCCCAACAGATCATGACACAAAACGATGCACTCGTGCCTGAGGGTGAATTAGTTACTCTCATGCCGACATCTGTTAGGCTTGATATAAAATATGGTATTCTGAGCATCAATAGCAAGTCTCAGACTAATAAAAAAAACCCCTCTTTTTAGAGGGTTGCTCTCTAGATCGCACTATAGTAATCCCATGGCTATTTTTGAAAATGTATTAATATAGCCTAATGTAGCGTTTGTTACTTTCCTATTTTAATAAATGAATATAGTCAGTAATGGAGTCAGTGTTTATTTGAACTAAAATTTAACATGGTCTTGAAATATATTCTCCTCCAATTTAATATTTAAAAAAACTGAAAAAACTCAAATTCTAACAAGGGTGCCCTAAGTTTTTAATCTCATTCCCGAGTGTTCCGCTAGCAAAAAAATGTTGGGAATTCATGCGATAATACGACGCATATGATTTTCCCTTATCACTGAAGCTTAAATATACATCAAGATGTCATGATTTTCTAGGCTATTTGAAATTTCTTTTGCCCTGACTGATAATACAATAAGTCTAAAAAATTAAGTTGACCCACTCGAAGACATGCGGGAAAATTTTCCAAAAACACATGGCTGCTGCGTTTAGTGTCGCACATAGGGTTTTCGATTTTGAGCAATTTTTTTTAAAACCCGGGTTTCGGGTTTGACGGGTTTTCTTGGTTTGTTCCAGGGGATCATACCAAAGAACTAACAAAATAAATATTTTATTAGAAGCATCTAATTTATTTCTGAATTTCAAATATAAAAAATAACAGCAAATAAATTTCATGTTAATAAACATATACATATATGTATAACATAAATAAAAGTTGTACAAATATCTCATTTTTATAAGACTGCCTTACAACCATCATTGCACTCAACGTATCATCATTGAGTCGGCTTCTGAGTTTATTAGCAAAGAGACCCATTACAGAAAATGCTCGTTTTGCTTCCACCGAAATTGGTCGAATTGTTGTTAAAGACTTGAAAAGTTTATCTAGCCCTTCAGGTCGGCTTTTCGTTGCCCAAAACAACTCTTTTCTTTTCTTATGATATATTTCTTATGATATATAAAACATTTCTTTTCTTATGATATATGAACCAGACTTTGATTTTTTATGATTTTCCATATTATTCTCCTGCAGAAACATACTAAGCTCATCAGATAGGGACATGAGCTCTATCTGATGTCACTTAGTCTCATTGTATATTTTATCCATTCGTTTGAGATCCGTACCGAGTCCGACATGCTAAATTCGGTGTAGGTTTCAAATTTAGGAATATAATTGGTGTTCTACTGTATTAGATAAATAACTAATTCCCCGGGTTTACATTTAAAATTCCCCGGGTTTCGGGTTCGTAAAATCTTTCAAAAACCCGAGTTTTCGGGTTTGGGGAAACCCGGGTCAAAAACCCTTGTCGCACACACAAGAGTCCTAAAGATTCGGAAATTAATATCGGTCCATTTTGACCTGTTAGTTCTTACTCCATAAGAAGTAAGACTAGGTCACAAACCCATGCCCCCCTTGGCCTTTACAAGTCCAGTTTCCAGTCGGACAACGTGGACGTAGGGGCAACCGACGGCGAACACAGCGCATTCTAAAATTCCCATAGAGGATACAACTCAACTAAGAGGGTCATAATTATTCCCACAATTACCTGCACTAATATGAATTTCATCACTTGAAATTTAGAGCTCTGGAACTGAGTCACACTGCCCCAACGCCAGAATTCAGCCAGGATAATACAATAAATCTAACTTTCAGTTAATTTATTTTGATGCTTAAATATGAAGGAAGAAGTTATGATTTTCTAAACTCTTTGGACTTCAATTTTTTTATCGGATGGTACTTTGACAATATAACATATGTTTGGAATTCCACGGGGGGGGGGGGGGGGATGCCAGATGACGTATCATCAGAGGACTGATGATGACGTGTGAAAACGAATTCTCATTTATTGTTTCACGGACATGCGTCGAAATATATTATTATTATTATTCAAGTCGTTTTGATTCTATGTATTCGCACAATTTCTGTTATGTTCTTTATCCCTATGATATTTATTCGATTGAATCTATTAAATATTCTTGCAAATGCTATCTCAGTTTTATTGAGTCGTCATGTAACTGAGGTTCTGAAGTTGGGGTAAGTACTCCAAAAAATCTATTCTAAATTCAATTCATACAATTATTCTTATATCAATACTAAATAGTGGACATCCACTTATATAAATATCCAACATACATGACATTCACTTATGATCTCCTTCAAATACGCACCAATGTATTATAGGTGAGAATTTGTCACTTCAATTTTGCGACAACTCAGTTTTTGGTAAACGAATACAAACATTGTGATAGATATAACCGTTATGAATTTATGTTTCCGGCTTAGAATATTCGTCATTTGGCAACGCAGATTTTCAGTTCCCCTGTTAAGCAACGGGGGATTTTCCTCTCTGTTCATTTCTATTCGCAGAATGAATGAATAATATGAAAGAAGAAGTTATAATTTTCTAAACTGTTTGGCCTTCAATTTTCTTATCGGATGTTACTTCGACAATATAACATATATGAATTTCACTTATGACTGTTCTTCAAATATGAAGCAATTCATTATATAGGTGAGAATTTGTACCTTGAATTTTTCGACTACTCAAAATTGTTTAAATGAAAGCAAACATTGTTAAAGTTAAAAAAATCATGACTTTATGTTTTCGGATTAGGATATTCGTCAAATGGCAACGCAGATTTTCAGTTCCCGTGTTAAGCAACGGGGGATTTTTCTCTCTGTTCATTTCTAATCGCAGATTAGCAAAGGTACTCCTTTGAAATCTGATTTTATGCAGAAGATGGAGACAGTCAAATAAAGAACCTATGTTTTGTAAAATTTTGACTTTTACCGTAGTCAGTTTTTAAAAGGCATTACATTAATGACATCTTTTGCAACGTAAATATATATACATGAAGAAATATTTCTAATCTGAGATTATTAGAGACTCTGAAAGAAATTCTCTACAAAGCTTTATATGATGATTGAAGATCCGCAAAACCAGCTGATGCACAGGTTTAACTGAAAATACAACAGATCAAAATTTTACATCAATTTTGGTTTGGGTCAAAAATATTATTCAATGGTTCAATTTGTTTGAGGAGTTCAATTTGTTTGCGCCACATTTGAATTAAATGAGAAATGGAAAAGTAGTCATCATCTTTATTATTGGTGGCGAGTGGTAGAAATAAATAAGATCATTCCATACTTGAGTTAACGTAGTTTATTCCTTTTCATATGAACCAGAGCTCCAAAGCAGCATGCTTACTATTTGCCATTTTGTATTTAGAGACGCGGCGAAACACACGTCCGTCAGCATTGAGTTTTATCCTGTGCTCTTCTGATTTCGAGGTCAAACCCGTGCGTCCACTCTCTCGGCACATGCACAGAGCCCAATTTAGAATTTTCTGGAAGTTCTTTTCGTGCTCAAATCCTGTACCTGATCTAAAAATAAATCCTCTCTACTAGACTCCCTTCTACCGCCAATCGAAGGTCAATCCCAAAACGGGGAAAAATAACCTACTTTTCTACCCACGCGTCTGGAAATATGAATTACAGTGGCTCTTTCTCGCCACGAAAATGATTAATCCCGAATCCCCCCATAAAATGTAATTTAATTATTCCTTTCCCAACTAATTTCTTGACAATGCAGGTTTAACTAAGAATACAACAGATCAAAAATTGACATCAATTTTAGTATTCCGAATACCATTGTTTCGTCTCAGATAAAAAAAATATGTAATTATAGTATTTCTGCCGATTTGGTGATACATGCAAAACTAACGATCCAGAGATACGTCTTTGGCGCTATTATGGCAGGTGGTAAGAGAATTATACTCCACGGCAGAGCCTTAGTTTGCCTTTTTTCGAGGTCAATATAAGTCGTTTGCACTTGTAGAGATATACCATCCTTCACTACGCTTACGAACGGATTTATAAGTGTCATATATCAACAAGTAGACGACAATGCATAAAGGTGGTACATCAGCTGACCTCTTGGATAGTTAGCCATAATGGACAGCCGGGTAGGATTTTTCTTTTGGTATATTTTTTATATCATCCAATATGGGACGATTATCATGAAGCAATCACAGACGATTTTTCGCGTAAAGTAAAGCAGTATCTCAGGTATCTTATCAAATACTACTAAACGTTTAATAGATTCTGGTATTTAAAATTTGCAGGAATAATCCCAGCTATTTTTAATACTACAATTTATTTCATTCTTGTAGTGTCGTTTTTTAAAGCCAGTTATATGAGTCATTTTATTGCGTTATTTAAATTAATATATATTCAACGACATCTCGTGAAATATCATCCCTTGTGGGATGAGTATTTCACTAATTTTTGAGAGATTTTTTCTAAAGCCTATGGTATTATGTGAGCTAGTTCATTTCCGCCTTGAATCTGTTCAATTTTTCTTTATCCGCTCTTAGTCTAACAGCCTTAATAATCAACCATCTAAAAACAACCATCTGAATGTTGTTTTTTCATAAAAAATCTTAAAGAAACGCTGAAGTAATTTTTTTAAAAATAATATTATGATATTTTAGGAAGACGCATATTCAGATATTTTACACCCAAAGAATATTTTTTCCAGAACAAAATATTTCTCTCAAATTACTTCAATGAAAGTTCTCGATTATTCGTTAATGCACTAATCTAACATATATCAATACGTTGAATGAATCTGTGTTGAATATGGTTCTGCAACGGGTTCCAACCGCTGTTTGGTGTTACACATGCATCTTTTTCAGACGGACGTGTGTCTTCAAAATTTAACCCCCCCCCCCAGCATACCCCCCCAGTGTTACAAGGATAATAATGTAAATTATATTCTTTACCGAGAGTGTTATTGAGGATCTGATTCTGATATATTTGAAACTGATAATATTTACATTGAGGGGATCCAGGACACAAAAATCTTCAAATTTTCGAAAAACATTTTATGGCATTGAAAATTTCTGTGTTCTTTTCCGCTTAAAATGGCATTTGATTCATGTTTCTATATTAATTAGAACAGGATATATTAATTTTTGTTTTGCAAATTTCTAATAGCGTCCAATCTTTGTTTAAACCAGTAAATGCGTTTTTATGCATGATGAGTCTTCACCAATTCTCGTCATTAAATTGTTATAAGTCCAGAACCGTTAAAGATAAATGCTTTAAAATAGGAAAAGGCCTTTTTCAATTATTTTACTTTAATTTTTATTCAGAAAATTGGAAAAAAGTATTTTCTTTTGTAAATATATTTTTTTTAAATAAGTTACATTATTTTTTTATAATTTTATTTCTAAATATTTTTAATATTTTTAAAATTGATATTTTAGAAATGCTGAATCAAAAAAATTTTGCGGTTGGGGGACCTCCGTCAGGAACGAAGTTCCTGACGTTATTTCTTCATCTCTAAACGTGATTTAATAAGTAGATTTCTATTGATAAAATTAGTGTATTTTTGTCACGCTTAAAAGCGTAGCCCTCTTTTATTCAACCAACTCTCTCCCTATCTCTCTCTAATTTGTATATTTTATTATTATTTTTTATCATTTTTTCAAAGCAAAAATGTAAAATAAGGATTTAAAACAATAAATTCCATTTTATATTTTAGGAAAAACAGTCATTTATTAAAAATTAAATATAAAATAGTGAATTATAAATTATATATAAAAACTCTAAATAAGAAAAAAATCTTTTTAAATTTTATCATTATATTGTATCATGGTAATTATTGACTTATGGTAACTATAGTAAGATGCATATGTTTGATATTCAATTTTATCCAAGTATCTGGAGAAAACAGCATCAACGGTTGTACAGTATTTCGTTGTGAACTGCGCTGGGTCATTATTAATACTTAAATCAAATGCACCTGATAAAAAAGATGTGAGCTTTTCAAATTTTTGTTTATCATTGAAGTTAAGGTTGAAATCTCCAGCCAATATGAGTGGAAGTTCATGAAAATTTTGATTAAGTAATTTAGGACCTCCCTCAGTATATTCTAACAACGATCGATGGATAAATAATGTTATATCCTCAATCTTTTGATTTCGTTGGTTGGTTAATTTGGGTTTGTTGGCGCAAGGTCCAGATATGGACAAGCTGCGCCAAGCACATGGAAGGTTCAGAAAATGCATGATAAGATCATACCTTGTCTTTTCACGGATAAAACAAGGAGATAAAAACCAAGAAAATCAGGGTAGATAAAAACAAAGTCAAAGAATAAAAACAAAAAGGGATGCACAAACTTAAGGAAATTCATATAAAAGATGATAAAAAAAATGATAAAACCCAGAAAACACTATATAAGTCCGCATTTTAAAAACATAATCCCGTGTACAGATAATAAAAATGCGATTCATAAGCAGAAATGATATACAGTTGCTGCAAAATATATATATATATATAAAAGTTGCTGCAAAAAATATATATATATATATATATAAGGTAGTGTTATACACTGAAGTGCCACTGAATTAGGGATAGCAAAGCCTATGCAAATTGTGAGCGCTGCGCATCATGTATGCGCAATTGGGGGCGCTGTGGTAACTGCATATATAGCGCGTACTGTGGTTGTTCTGAATTAGTTGTTGGAATTGCCAGTATGGGTAAACTGCCTGATTTAGACGCCTTCGATCGCGGACAAATCGTAGGTGCGCGACGCATGGGCCATTCAATTTCCAAAATCGTCAGACAGCTAGGATATTCAAGGTCGACAGTGTCAAGAGTATACCAAGAATACATGGATGGTGGAAAAAAACTAGCGATCGGGCAAACTGCAAAGGACAATTAGCCTTGACAGTGCGTGGTGAGAGACGGCTCAGGCGTATTGTACGTAGCCAGCGAAGCCAAACATTAGCTCAAATTACCACCCAGTTTAATGACGGTGCCAGTCGTACAGTCAGTAAACGGACTGTGCAACGCTCGCTTCACCGTATGGGTTTCTGGAACCGTCGACCTACGAGAGTACCATTGCTCTATACTCGCCATCGGGCTGCACGTCTTGCCTGGGCAAGAGAGCACAGAGACTGGGGTGTAGAGGACTGGAAACGAGTAGCATGGAGTGATGAGTCTCGATTCCGACTACTTAACGCCGACGGGAGGCTGAGAATATGGCGTCAGGCTCATGAAGCCATGGATCCTGCATGCCTGGCTGGAACTGTACAAGGGCATGGTGGCTCAATAGTGGTCTGGGGTGTTTTTTCGTGGCACAGTTTGGGATCTTTGGTGCGTGTACCAACCTACCTCAATGCAATTCGGTAAGTAGAGTTGCTGGGTGATCACCTCCATCCGTTTATGCTGTTCTGTTATCCGCACGGTGATGGAGTTTTCCAGCAAGACAACTGTACCTCTCACAAGTACCGGTTGGCTACTGGCTGGTTGGATGAACATTCCTCTGACTTCTCTGTCATGAATTGGCCACCTAGAAGCCCAGACTTAAATCCTATTGATCATCTTTGGGATGTTTTGGAACAAGGTGTGAAAGGCCATCACACAGCACCAAAGAACCTTACTGAATTATGGACAGCTTTAGCCAATATTTGGCAAGCCATTCCCGTGGAACGTTTCAAAAAACTTGTTGAATCTATGCCTCGTCGTGTGGCAGCCGTTATCAAGACCAGAGGAGGCCCAACTCGTTACTAGGTAGGTATCCCTAATTCAGTGACACTTCAGTGTATAAAAGATGACTAAAACGATGATAAAACATTGATAAAAGGATTCAAAGGTATGAACGATGATATTTAGAAATGTTTCGCTGGAGTTTTCTGTCGCAGAGTCCGGAGAGGATAATGCTCACCAAACACTCCTCAAGAGTAGGAGAAAAGCACAGAAAAAGCGACAGACATAATCAGCCACAGTGATGAAAAGGGTGATAAGAAAAAAGGATAGTTAAAAACAATGAAATGTGCACGGCAATAAAACACAGTCAAAAATAGCAGATGTTTAGGACAGTCATATATAGCATCAGTGATAAAAAAGTCATATAAAACAGGTAATAATGACTGTCATACAATACCAATATTCATAATAATCATAGAAGATGATGAGAAAACCGTGATATAAAATAGGAGATTGTAAATATAGAATGACCAAACATATACAAAAGTGAAAAGAGAAGAGCAAAACCGAAAAAAGCCAAAAAAACAGGAGAGAGAGAAAAAAAGGAGGAGTTAAGACTCCTCAAAAACAATATCATCATCCGAGTCCTCGGACGGGTACAATAATAATTCGACTGGATTCTTCGTAAGCCTGCGGACGTATTGATTGTTTTTTAGGATAAAATTTGGATCTTTTTCTTTCCTAGACAGTCCAATGCACTTTCTAGTAATAGCTGCTTTTTTTCTGTTCTGGTTTCGAGGAATTGGTGAGTTCATATCTATATGATTTGAATATGACTGATTGGGTTGAATATTTTGATGAGCGGGAGAAGGCAATGATGGTCTGACTCTTTTGTCACGTGCAGGACATGAGGTAACATTTGTTTGTGATGGAGAAGAGGTGGGTTTATTTATATTGGTTTCGAGTACAATAGGTTTAAGTTTTTCGTGTGGTTTAGTTTTGCTTGATTTGGAAGCGGATTGGGTTGATTTCTGATGAGATTGTGATGCAGGTAACGGGCAAGTCAGATATTTTTGTATTGCAGGGGCAGGATCGGTTTGAATGCCTATTGATGTCATTTTTTAAGGGTCGCCGCTGCCGCATACGACCGTCCTACTGTTGGAGTTCTGGATTCAACAATTCGTCGTGCTTCAATATAAGATAATATATTTGTGACCTTTAACGTCTGAATTTCCTTCTCTGTTAACCACTTCATACAAGATCTTGAGTAGGCTGGATGGTCACCATTACAGTAAACGCATTTGAAGTCTCCGGAGCAGCTGTCGCTTTCGTGACCCACTTGCGCACAACGAGCACAGGTAATAGAGCCACGGCAAGCCTCCTTAGAATGGCCGAATCGCTGGCATTTAAAACAGCGCAGCGGATTCGGTACATAGGGTCTCACAGGACAGCGCAGGTAGGCAGCCTTCAGATGCGATGGAAGATTTCGACTGTCGAAGGTCAAGATCAGGTGCTTTGTAGGTAGCACTTTACCATCACGACGTATTGTTATGTGACGAACGTTTATAACATTTTGACTGCTTAAATTTTCCAGGATCTCAGGTTCAGAAACGTTGAGGAGTTCTGATTCTGAAATCCCACCCCTCGAATAGTTCAGTGTTCTATGCGGTGTAACTGAAACAGGAAATTTACCGAAGGAAACCGCATTTTGATAGAGTGGCAGCCTGTTGTGCCGTAGAAACCTCAATCATAAGATCCCCGGATACAGTTTACTGATTGCTGGTACATCTCCCACAATCGTTTGCACAGTTTTTTGTATGAGAAAAGGCGAAAGTGAAGTAAAAGTACTCCCAGAAAGTTTTAAAATGAAAAATTTGGCAAATTTTACTGGAGTATACGTTTGTTGCTCCCTCGAAGACGAAGGAGAGGAAGATTGATCTTCCAATGGTGATTTATCCCTCACCATGGGATTTAAAGAAAAAGTATCCATAAAAAAGGGGCTTCCAATTCAGATCCCGGCCGCACCACCCACCATGGAGCCCAACAAGGGGGTGCAGATTACTGCACCAGTGCTAGCCGGGTCTATACGCACACGAAACGACGCCGAAGCAGACTCCACCCTTAGCGAGATGCCCAGTAGTAGAAACGATAGCTTGGTTCTTAGCCGAAGACAAAGTCAGCGACCAGCCGATTGATACAATAGGGAACCACTATGTACCTCCCGTTTACCTGAAGCGGGGGCCGAAGCAGTGTATTGGGAAACCAAAACTGTCCCTCAACTGCCAGGATTTCTTTTTCCAGGGACACGGGTCTCCACGCACGGCAAACACGTGGGTGATAAAAACCCCAATAGCAGCAAGAAGCAACAGAACGGCAACAGCTACTAAAGAGGTGCCCCCGCCTCCGAAGAGGAACCACACCAAGGGAGAAAAGGAAGAAAAAAGTAAAGGAAGAGAGGGGAGGAAAAAGGAAAGGAGAGATAGTTCGCTGGGGTACCTCGGGATTGCGACACCCGTTTTTACCTAAAGAAGGTAAACCCCCTGAGGGGCTTTTGATTTGGGGATATATAAATAGTTACTATAACTACTTTAACACCATTTCCCACTTCACAAACAATTGAACAAATGTCACCAACTGATGAATGCCTAGTACTCAAATCACTAATGTTAGACAACTCATATTTTCTGTACAAATGTGGGCGGTATCTTCAGAGTTATGGTATATTGCGACTCCACCTGCACGAACATTGGCTCGCTTATAACGAGAAATGTAATTGAAATTAGGAAGAACAATTTCTTCTTCATTTCTTATCCACGTTTCAGAAAGTAATAGTAGATTAGAATTTTGCGGTATGAATTCCATGAATTCTAAGGTATGATTTTTTAAACTTTGACAGAAGAATTAAGGGGACTCAGTACCCTAGCAGTATCGAAATTTCGTAAAAATTTCGATTTTCAGATTTTGATCTTATCAAAATCTGAACCGCATACCACATACTTTCGACTACATTCTGACAAAATTTCAGACTGATACTGCATATAGAAGTAGTTACGGCTGATTTAACAAGCATCTGTTATCACGTTGTCCCTTTAAATGCCACACCCACCTCTTTATTTACACAACTCTCTCATTCAATTTCTTGCTGCATTTCCCCGTTGGTTGACTCAATGTTTTTAAAAATACGCAGATAAGGAATCGTTGCTGCATTCAGTTTACCTGTATTTGTAATTGATAACGTTGTTTATTTATTTGAATGAAAAGCAAGCGTTTTACTCGTTGCTTTTTTTTGTTTCAAATTTCCACTTTTTGTGATAAAAAATGTCTTTTTCAAGACAATATTACATTTTATTTTGTATCTAAACGTGATACTTATCGCTTTTATTAATCATAATTGATAAATATGACTCGGAGGAGTAAAAAATATACAAAAGCTTTACATATGATCAAAGCACGTTGGTGTGGTAAGAAACATCTTGAAAGAAATACATCATTTCCAAGTGATACTGACACCAGACAGCAAAATATTTCTTTTTCGAATAAATATGAAGCTGATTCCAGTGATGAGTACATTATTATCAGTTACCAAGTTGACTTACATATGGTCCAGGTTGCTTCTAAGATTTTTATGTGAAGAAAAATAATTCGATAGTTTGCCAATCTGCATTTGTATATACAATTTTATTTTTATATCCACCTGGCATTATTTTATTATAAAACAAAGTGTCATAAGTGTAATTTTGAGCAATATTGGCTGATTTTTTTAATCTATTTACAGCCAATTTTTCAAAAAAAGTACAAATTTCTTGAATTATAACTTTTTGCTTGTACTCAGTTAAAAGTCTATAATTAATTGTAAAATAAGAATATATACCCTCTTTAACAGTTTTTAGAGTTGTTTATGGCTATTAGAGTATGCATAAAAGGATTTTTCTTAAAAATGATAGTTTAACAAATTTATGAGCAAATAAAATCTTTAAACGCGTTTATCTCAGTTTGGTTTTTTTTCAGATTTTCCATCTCTTCAAAATGATAAGGCATTTTTAAATATACATGAAATTGTTTGAAATTTTTTCCTTGCACATTATACTATATGTAAGAGATTTAAACAGCAGATTTTTAATATTTTGATAACTTTTTAAAAAAAAATCATATGTACAAAAACTAGTCATTTTTCTGCCTTTTTCCACTTGTATATAGTTATTTTTTTTCTCTAAAACCATTGCTATTTAAAAAAATCCGCCATTTGAATCTGTTTAAACTATTCTTACTGACCTGAAATAAAAAAATCACGTGAAAAATTTTAAAAATAAAATACTAGTGGTGTTTTGAAATCGGTGGTAAAAATTGAACTTTTTTAAAATTTTGCGAAAAAAAACCAAAAATTTAATTTTTGAAACTTTTTTGGATTAAATTATTCGCATTTAACATTTACATAATAATAACGAAAAATGTATTTTTTAAAGTTGATAATAAAAAATTTTTTGTTTTGGGCACTGAGTCCCGTTAACAGTACAAAAGAAATTAAATTACAAAGGAAGTTAAAATTGCTTGTGCGGGGATTTAAACCGGGGAACTCTCGCTCCGCACTCCTATGCGATAACCATTTTGCCACGGAGTCCATTGAGAGAAAGGTCTTTTCGAGGGGACATAATGCTTTTCCGTTAAGTGACGATTCCTGCCAGTTCACTTTACTGTAAGCCGCGTAAAAGAACTTCGTTCCAATAAAAACTAATATTTCTGTTTAATTAAATGAAAAATTTTTGAAATTCGACAAATAATATTTCGAGTTATAACGATTATAATTTACCCACTTTTTTAAAAAACTTTCTACTAAATTTTTTTTAAAAACTTTCTAATAAGTTTTATGATCTGATTTTGTTTACAAATTATACGGTTGACCATCACAAAAATAAATTGAAAATTTTAAATCAATAAATAAATAAAATTTTTAAATATGTTTCGGACCTCTTTAATCAGTTACAAACCTCCAAGGTTGCAGTAGCCCAGATGGCAAGAATAGTGGGCCAGTGATCTATGCTCTACGCTGCAACTTTATCGCCGTGTTCACTAATGGTGGCAGTGTCCCGTAAAATAGGGCGTGGCTACAATGTTCTCCAAGTTCTTAAATTTACCTGTGGAGGTGCGGGGTCAAGTGTTCCAGTCTCGTCACTTGATTCGGTTCAAAATTAAGGAAAAGGTCATTTAGCCATGTCGGATTCCGACCCTTGTGGTGCTAATTCAAAACAGGAGCCGCACATTAATCGCCCATATCCTTCAGACTTCATCTGATGTTGATGTTGGTCAAGGGGCATAAGCAACAACAACAACAAGACAAACCTCCAAACATTTAGCTACGAAATTGTTAAGGACTGTGATTGGCTTAAAATATGTCAATACGAGTATCGTTGACGCTGACGGATTCCATGTGAACTGGCGCGAACTGTCCCCTTTGTTACACATTATATGTATATGATTTTTAGGGGTCAGGTACCTTTTAAAAGCCAAGAGACTCGACAAACATATCGCTATTTTCAACCATCAGTAGTTATGAAAATCATTTATTAAGAAACATGAAATATTTACTGTGAGTTAAACTCTTATTTACTTAATATGGCTCCCTGTTTTTTCTAGATGAAGAAAAATATTTAAAATTTTATAAAATTTCAACCATTGTTTTTTCAATATTATGTCATTGCGTGCAGACTTGCATCTGTATATTAAAGAATATAGGATATTTTTATTATTTCAAAATTATGTTATGTAATAAATCTTTAAAATGACCAAATTTAAAATCGAAATTCTTAGTTCTTCATAGAAAAAAAAGTGTTTAAAAAGATTAATTTCAAAACTTTTTTGATAAAAATTACTGTAATTAAAATTTTTATGATAGGAATGACGTAATAGCTGGTTATTTTCATTATACAGGTTTAGTACATTACATGTGCATAAAATTTCACGGTATTTCAGACAACTATTCCGGTGATATCACGTGCGCAATGACATAACAATGGAAAAGCCATTCGTTAAATTTTACACAATTAAAAATTGTTCTTCAACTTAGAAAAATTTTAAATACCAGTATCTCTTACAGCTTTAAGAGTATAAGATAGGATAAGAGATACTTTGTGTTACTCGTCTTGAGAAGTCGTCAATAATTGTTCATGATAATCATCCTCTGTTGGATGAGTATTTTGTTCATATTTGAGAGTTGCTGTAGAAACCTATGGCATGTTTTGAGCTGCTCGTTATTCGCTATGAATGTGTTAAAAGCGTTTTCTATGTCTTCATCTAATTACACTTATATGATATGTTTTTTTTCTAAAAATCTGTAATAATAGTTTAAAAAATCTGTAAAAAGGCTTATTAACGTATTATATAGATATATAATACACATATTCCCACTTTATAGCCTCATATAATACACATATTATAGACATATATAACATATTTTCATGTACAAATTTTTTCTCCGACAGCACTTGAATGGAAGGACCTCGTTGTTTAGTAATGCACCTGCGTAACATATCTCTAAATATAGACTTTAAGATTAAAAATTAGACCAGAAACGGATAAAAATGTAACTTAGTAAAATGTTACATTTCTATATCGATAACTTAACTATCAATATTTGAGTCAGTCAGTCAATATAAAGTTGTCGGAGTACCAAGGTATATCAATATAGCTGCCTCCCGTAAGGGAAATTTGTTGGACTGCCTGGGTACGGAACTTGCCCACCAGTACTTAATTCTTATGCTTTGATGAGGATGCTCATTAAATAATTGAGTAATAGTTGAACAAATCATTTCTTGATTTTAGAGTGAGTTTTAAAATTTACTACTCTTAATAAAACAGAGATTGGTAGGGAAAATAAGCGAAGAAGAAAGAGTTATGACATTTCCCTTCTCTTGCATTGCGTTCAGCGGAATGGAAAATCAGCTGTTCAGGACAATCAGGAGACCAGTGCAACAAAACACACTTGGACGTAACTTGCAAGGAAACTTTTATTTGGATATTCAAATACATCGAACAGACTTCCTTAGTCTCTGACAAGTGGGCATAAAAAACTCAAATTAGCAGAATTGGAGTTTGGTAGTGGAGTTCCTTGGCCTGACGGCTTTATCTCCCGTAAGCAAGATAATTGTAATCACGGTGGGAGTGCTCAGTTAAAAATTTAAGAGCAAATTAATATAAAGGTGAGAAATACGCGTTAATAAAAAAAAGAAAAAACATTAAGGTAAGAAAACAACTAAATTAATTTTAAGAGAAAAAAAATAATAATTACAAGTAAGTTACAAGGAGCGCTTACACATGAAAAAAAAGAAAAAAAAAAGAAAAAAACAATAAAATTAAAATAGAATTTAGATCCACGGGGGAAGAGAAAAAAAATAAAATATAGAGTAAGAGGCCCAGGAAAGCATGAGTTATCAGCGTACAAGACATAGATTTGTTTGTTTGTTTGTTTGTAAGTTTTTAAATTTTTTTTGTATTTTTATAAGTTTTATAGTAATTTTCGAAGTCAGAAGAACTGCATTTGAAAACAAAGGCCCTCAGGACCATACACTTCGAAATGAAATAATTATGGCGTACGAATGGGGACAGCTAAATGTAGCAAAAGTTTTAGAATAAGAGACACCGGCTGGGATCGAACCCGCAACGTGAGTGATTCCATGCCAGTGCGAAGGCGCTGTGCTAAGAGAAGCACGCGAGAAAATAGCAAGATGAAAAAACTCAAATTCGGCTGTGGACAACTCTTATAAAGTGATGGTGGCCAGAAAATGTTATCCTCCAGAAAACTGCAAACAAAAAATAAAGCTTGCCTAAAATTGGAGGCCAACACCTCACCCCCAGTCATTCAAACGCAATGTCTGGCCTCGCCGAGATAGCAGCCAGTGCCCCAAAACCTCCATCCACAAGGGGGGGGGTCCGCCAAAAAAAATTAATTATGGGCAGGACCCCTTCCCAAGAAGAAAATAAAACACCGGAAAGAAATGTTGTAGACAGGTGTCGGAGGCAATTGCCTCCCAGTCACCACACACTGCGACAAAACCATTCCAGGAATCGGAAGCTATGGGCGAGAAGAGGGATTGGAAGGCATTTACAAAAGTTCACTCAGCAAGCAAAGATTGTAGCAACAAAAAACACATAGATAATATTATACACATAAATATTTACATGCGTATATATACTTTTTAATATATTTATGAATACATATACATATATTTATATAATTTCAGTTTTTATTTATTTTAATTTTTTTTAAAATATCTATCATTAATTATAAACACAAACATGACCTTAGCACTAAAAAGTAGGATATAATATTGTTTAGCTGATATTATAAAGTGATTAGAGGAACTGATTTAAAAATTCGATAAATAAGAAAATATCAGTATATCACACTTTTTGTTGAATAATACTTAGAATAATTTTTAAATTGAATTCCTTTTTTCTAAACTCTTTAGGATTTAATTTTGTTATCTGGTGTTGTTTGGATAATACAGTGACTCCTAATCGGTGTGCAGCGGCACATTTGCATGCCTTGAGATTTTTTGTGGGATAAACAAAAAAATATTATTTTTTAGAGAATTATACTCCATGGCATAGCCTAGGTTTGCCTTTTTTCGAGGGGACTTGAGGTACCTTGAATGGATTGCAGACCTACACTGTATATCTGGCATCCTTGGGCCCTACAATAATGCAAAATGGTACCGAACCTGGGAAATTAACCCTCGGCTGCGAGTACGGGTATTGCTACGTAGCTTCCGGTTCTCAGTTTGATCAAGGCGTATAAGCGAAAGCTGGGGTCGCCGTAATTTCCGAATACTTCCCTTTTTTTGAGGTCAATATGAGTCGTTTGCTCCTGTATAGATATACCATCCTTCACTATGGTTACGAATGGATATATAGGTGCCAGAATTCAACAAGTAGACGACAGTGCATGAAGGCGGTGCATCACCTGACCTCGTGGATAGTTAACCACAATGCAGAGCCAGAGAAATTTTTCTTTTATATCATCCAACATGAGACGATTATCATGAAATCCTCACTGATGCTGAAAACTAACGCAGCATCTCAGGCATCATATCTTATACAACTAAACGTTTAATAGATGCTGGTATTTAAAATTTGCAGGAATAATCCCAACTATTTTTAATACTACAATTTATTTCATTCTTGCAGTGCCGTTTTTTAAAGCCAGTTATATCAGTCATTTTATTGCGTTATTTAAATTATTATACTCCTTGACTTCTTGTTGAATATCATCCCTTGTGGGATGAGAATTTCACTAATTTTTGAGAGATTTTTGCTATAGCCTATGGTATTATGTGAGGTAGTTAATTTTGGCCTTGAATCTGTTCAATTTTTCCTTTTCCGCTCTTAGTCTAACAGCATTAAAATAACCAGCTAAATGTTTTTTTTTCATAAAAAATCTTTAACAAACGCTGAAATGAATACTATTTTCAAATAATATTATGATATTTTAGGAAGACGCGTATTCAGATATTTTACACATAAAAAATATTTTTTTGCAGAACAAACTATTTCTCTCAAAATACTTAAATGGGAGTACTCGATTATTCTTTAATGCACTAATCTAAATATATCTATATATAGACTTTTAAAGTAAATATTGAATCTAAAACGAATTTAAAATATTAACTTCTTTATAAGCAATATTTTCTTTCTGCTAATTCAAATATCAATATATTGCTGTGTTCATTAAACAATATCTGATTCGAAAAATTTTGGCTTGAACGGGGTTCTGGCAGCTTGGAGATTTAATGAATCTGTGTTGAATATGGTTCTGCAACGGGTTGTAACCGCTGTTTGGTGTTACATTTGCATATTTTAAAGATGGACGTGTGTCTTCAAAATTTAAACACCCCCCCCCCCCCCAGCATCGTTGACGTGTTACAAGGGTAAAGTAAATTTTATTCTTTACCGGGAGTGTTATCGAGAATCTTATTCTCATATATTTGAAACTGATAACATTTACATTAAAGGGATCCAGGACACAAAAATCTTTAAATTTTCGAAATTTTTTTAACGGCATTAAAAAATTCTGTGTTCTTTTCCGCTTAAAATGACGTTTAATTCATGTTTCTATAATAATTAGAACATGATATATTAATTTTTGTTTTGCAACTTTCTAATAGCATTGAATCTTTGTTTAAACCTGTAAATGCGTTTTTCTGCAGGATGAGTCTTTACCATTTCTCGTCATTAAATTTTTATAAGTCAAGAACCGTTAAAGACAAATGCTTTAAAATATGAGAAAGTCTTTTTCAATTATTGGAACGAAGTTCTTTTTCGCGGCTTACAGTAGAGTGAACTCGCAGGAATCGTCACGTAACGAAAAAACGCTATGCCCCCTTCATAAGAGCTTTTTCTGAAGGACTCTGTGGCTGAATGGTTATCGCATCGGAGTACGGGGTATCGGACTATCGCAATACGGAGCGAGAGGTCTCTGGTTCAAATCCCCGCACAAGCGCTGGCCGTTTCTATTCCCACTCATTCTGGGAATTGCGCAGTGTATATATATATATATATATATATATATATATTTATATATATAATATATATATATATATATATACATATGTATTACATTATTCAAATCGTTCAAATTTCTGGATATAGATGGCAGTGTAGAATGGTATAATTCCCTACGGTGTGTGGCCAATAACGGATATACATATATATATATGTGTGTAGATACGTTTAGAGTTGAAAAAATAACGTAAGGAACTTCGTTCCTGACGGGGGTCCCCCGACCGCACAATTTTTTTTACGTTAATTTTTATTTCAGAAAATTTAAAAACAGTATTTACTTTTGTAAATATATATTTTTTTAAATAAGTTGCATTATTTTTTAAAATTTTATTTATAAATATTTTTAATATTTTTAAAATTAATATTTTAGAAATGCTGAATCAAAATAAAAACTAATATTTCTGTTTAATTAAATGAAAAATTTTTGAAATTCGACAAACAATATTTCGAGTTATAACGATTATAATTTACCCCACTTTTTTAAAAAACTTTCTATTAAAATTTTCTTAAAACTTTGTGAGAAGTTTTATGATGTGATTTTGTTTACAAATTATATGGTTAAACATCACAAAAAAAATTCAAAATTTTAAATCAATAAAAAAAAATGTTTAAATATGTCCCGGATCTCTTTAACCAATTAAAAATCTCCAAGGGCGCGGTAGCCCAGTTGGCCAGAGCAGCGGGCTAGTGTACTGAACGTTTCTGGTTCGATTCTCGTCGCTGCAAAGGTACCTCCGTGTTCCCTAATGGTGGCCGTAGCACGCAAAATAGGGCGTGGCTACAGTGTCCTCGAAGTTCTCAAATTTACCTGTGGAGGTGCGGGGTCAAGTGTTCCAGTCTAGTCACTTGACTCGGTTCGAAACTGCGGGACCGGTCATTTGGCCATGTTGGACTCCGACCCTTGTGGTGCTAATTCAAAACAGGAGCCACACCTTCATCGCCCATACCTTCGGGACTTGATCTGATGTTGCTGTCGGTAAAGTTGCATAAGAAACAACAACACAAACCTCCAAACATCTAGTTACGAAATTGTTAAGGACTGTGATTGGTTTAAAATATGTCAATACGAGTATCGCTGTCGCTGACGGATTGCATGTGAACAGGACCTAACTGTCCCTTTATTACACATTATATGTCTATGGTTTTTATGGGTCACGTACCTTTAGAAAGCCAAGAGACTCGACAAACATATCCCTATTTTCAACCATCAGTAGTTATGAAAATCATTTATTAAGAAATATGAAATATTTGCTGTGAGTTAAACTCTTATTTATTTAATATGGCTCTCAGTTTTTTCAAGATGAAGAGAAATGTTTAAAATTTTGTAAAATTTCAACCATTGTTTTTTCAATGTGATGTCATTGCGTGCAGACTTGCATCTCTATATTGAAGAATATATGCTTTTTTATTTCAAAATTATGTTATATAATAAATCTTTAAAATGACCAAATTTGAAATCAAAATGCTTAGTTCTTCATAGAAAAAAAGTGTTTTAAAAGATTAATTTCAAAACTTTTTTGATATAAATTACTGTAATTAAAATTTTTATGGTAGGAATGACGTAATAGCTGGTTATTTTAACTATACAGGTTTAGTACATTATATGTGCATAAAATTTCACGGTATTCCAGACAACTGTTCCGGTGATATTACGTGCGCAATGACATAAAAATGGGTAAAAAACCATTGGTTAAATTTTACACAATTAAAAATTGTTCTTCAACCTAGAAAATTTTTAAATACCAGTATCTCTTATAGGTTTAAGAATATAAGATAGTATTAGTGATGTTTTGTGTTACTCCTCGAGAGAAATCATCAATAACTGGTCATGAAAATCATCCCCCGTTTGGATGAGTGTTTCGTTCATATTTGAGAGTTACAATCGAACCATACGGCATGTTTTGAGTTGCTGGTCCTTCGCCTTGAATGTGTTAAAAGCGATTCCTCCGTCTTCGGTTAATTATATTAATGTGATATGATTTTTCTAAAAATCTGTAAAAAGACTCATTAACGTATTATATAGATATATGATACACATATTCACACATTATGCCCTAACTGTCCCATTTATTACACATTATATGTATATGGTTTTTAGGTGTCAGGTACCTTTTAAAAGCCAAGAGACTCGACAAATATATCACTATTTTCAACCATCAGTAGTTATGAAAATCATTCATTCAAAAACATAAAATATTTACTGTGAGTTAAACTCTTATTTATTTAATATGGCTCTCAGTTTTTTTCAGATGGAGAGAAATTTTTAAAATTTTGTAAAATTTCAACCATTGTTTTTTTAATGTTATGTCATTGCGTGCAGACTTGCATCTCTATATTGTAGAATATATGCTTTTTTGTTTGAAAATTATGTTATATAATAACTCTTTAAAATGACCAAATTTGTTATAAATTACTGTAATTAAAATTTTTATAATAGGAATGACATAATAGCTGGTTATTTTAATTATACAAGTTTAGTATATTACATGTGCATAAAATTTCACGGTATTCCAGACAACTTTTCCGGTGATACCACGTGCGCAATGACATAAAAATGGGAAAAATCCATTGGGTAAATTTTACACAATGAATAAAATTTTCTTCAACCTAGAAAAGTTTAAATACCAGTGTCTCTTGCAGGTTTAAGAGTATAAGATATGATAAGTGATGCGTAGTGTTACTTTTCTGAGTAGTTGTCTGTAATTGTTCACGATAATCGTCCTCTGTTGGATGAGTATTTCGTTATGTATATTACAAAGTTACGTATATTACAAGTTATGTATATTACAAGTCGAATCGTGTGGTATATTTTGAGCTGCTTGTTCTTCACCTTGAATGTGTTGAAAACGTATGCTTTGTCTCCTTTTAATTACATTAATATGTTATGTTTTTTCTAAAAATCTGTAATAAAGTTTTAAAAAATCTGTAAATAGACTTATTAACGTATCATATAGATATATAATACACATATTCACACATCATACCCTGGTGTAATGTACGTATTATAGACATATATATCATATTTTCATGTACAAATTTTTTCTCAGATAGCACTTGAATGGAAGTTCCTCATTGTTTCTTAATGCACCTGCGTAACATATCTCTAAATATAGACTTTAAGATTAAAAATTAGACTAGAAATGGATAAAAAAGTAATTTAGTCAAAAGTTACATTTCGTTACTGATAACTTAACTATCAATATTTCAGTCAGTCAGTTAATATTAAGTTGTCGGAGTTCCAAATGTATATAAATATAGCTGCCTCCCGTAAGGGTCATTTCCTGGAGTGCCTGGGCACGAAACTTCCCCACCAGAAGTTAATTCTTATGCTTTGATGAGGATGCTCTTTAGAAAATTGAGTAATAGTTGAACAATTCATTTCTTGGTTTTAGAGTGAATTTTAAAATTTACTAATTTACTTAATAATACAGAGATTGGTAGGGAAAGGGAGGGAGGAAGAAATAGTTATGGCGACATTACCCCTCTCTTGCGTTGTGTTCAACGAGAAGGAAAATCAGCTGTTCAGGAGAATCAGGACACCGGAGCAACAAAACACACGTGGATGTAATTTGCAAGAAAACTTTTATTTGGACATTCAAATACATCGAACAAGCTTTCTTACCCTGTGACAAGAGGACATAAAAAAAACTCAAATTTTAAGCTGTGATCAGGACTTATGAATTGATGGTTGTCAGAAAACTGCCAACAAATTATAAAGCTTACGAAAAATAGGAGGCCAACACCTCACCCCCAGTCATTCAAACACAAAGACCGAAAGTTCTGGCCTCACCGAGATATCAGCCAGTCCCCCAAAACCTCAGCCCCGAAATGGGGTCTATCAAGAAAAATTATTGATAGCCAGGATCCCCGAAGACGGAAACAAATGTTCTAGGCTGGTGGTGGAGGCGATTGACTCCCAGTCACCACACACTGCGACAAAGCCATTCCAGGAATCGGAAGCTATGGGCGGAAGAGGGTGTGCAAGGCATTTACAAATATTTTTACAACAAGCAAAGATTGTCACAACAAAAGAACAATTATATTCACAATACACGTAAATATTTACTTGTGTATATATACTTATTAACATATTGATTAATACTTGTACATATATTTATATAATTTCTGTTTTTATTTATTTTAATTTCTTTTTTTTAATTTCTATCTTTAATGATAAACACAAACATGATTATGGCACTGAAAAGTAGGACAGAATATTGTTTAGCTGGTATTTTAAAGAGATTAGAGGAACTTATATAAAAATTTGATAAATAAGAATATATCAGTATATCACACCCTTTGCTAAATAATAATTAGCATAATTATAAAATTTTAGTACTTTTTCTTCTAAACTCTTAAGAATTTGATTTTGTTATTTGCTGTTGTTCTGATAATACAGTGACTCGACCGGTGTGCCGATATATTTTTTGGGGGGATAAATAAAAAATATTACTAAGGCCCACTTAAAATGAATATTAAGTTGAATGAATGTTTCTCTCCCCCCACAGATCGTGACACAAATCGATGTACTTATGCCTGAGTGTTGAATTAGTTACCCTCACGTCGACATCTGTTAGTCTTGATATAAAATATGGTATTCTAATCATCAATAGCAAGTTTCACATTCAATAAAAATACTTCTTTTTAGCGATTTCCATTTTATCCCTCTAGTGCCGTACTGTTAAGTTTAACCTTTAAGAGGGGAGGAAAAATTATTAAGATTGTTAAAGCTTATATACTCTCTTAGAGGTGTTTAAAAAAGGATACTTGCATGAAATATGTTACTTAATTGCGTTGTGATTGGGAGCAATAACCATTTAAACTAAAAATACACGATTCGTTTGCTGATGCCCCTGGTGAAGAGGGCTGAATCGTGAAGAATAAATTAATTGACTTAATATTACTATAAAGGATACTTGAAAGAAAACCTAAGAAGTGAAAACTGAGGCAATAATCGACATGAGCAAAATTTATACAAAAATGTAACATGATTTATTAAACATTATATGACCATTTAGTATACACTGCTTATAGGCTAATTTCTCATTGAGGATACACTCTCCTCTAATTTTCATCATCATTAATTCATTCATATTATAATTTAATTTAACAAAATTCGCGTAAGTGGCTGGTAACACAAATTTTAATTCATCAATTATTAAGTTAAATAAAATAAAAAAATTAAAGGAAATAAAATCATTATTGCTGCAGCAAATAATTAAGAAAAGGGGGACGGTACTGTCTTCATTAGCAGAATTAAAAGGGGGTGGGCCCACAGGTCTTATCATAGCCAGGCAAGTCTTTCTCCCTTTTCTCATAGCGCGTACAGACTGGCACAGCGCTCTCTGCCTCACCCCAGTGATTTATGTGTCTCTGTACTCTGTTCCTGCGCCCGATCGCCTCCTCTGGCGGTCCTTCAAAGAAACAGAGTGAGGTCAGCGGGTCAAATGGTGTCGAGCGGGGTCGGGGGAGACACCAAGAGCGGGGGAGATCAAGAGCGGGAAGGGGGGTGGTTCTAAATACCGTGTCTAATGTTACCGTGACTAAGTGATGTGACAGGAGTTGGGGAGAGAACTCTGTCCAATGTGAATGCACCATCAGACATCTCGGGGTACGTTGGGGAAAGTTCTTCATCATCTCGGGATCAGACTCGCATTTCCGGGGTAGTAGTGCTTGAGGGAAGCCCACCTTCCAAAGTCGCCGGTCCCAGCAAACCAAAAAAAAAAACCTCCCCCTTGAAAAATTCTCCTTTCGAAGTTCTCCCTGTAGTTGACCTCGCTACCCCTTTGTATGGCTAGGCGTGGGTGAAAATGAGGGTGAAATGTCATCGCTCCTTGATTTTAAGAAGGAAAACCGGGCCAACAGAAGTTAAGGGATTTGAATTATAAAATGATATCCTGTATAGTATTTTTTTCTCCAAAATTTGATCTTGCATGAAATCGGGATTCCTTTTTAACACTCTGGGATTAAGCACGGCGCTTGGCGATGTCCGATGTATCAATGCGTTACCCCTCATTAGCCAGGTGTTCGACTATCCCTCGTCCGCCGCCTGAAAAAGCCATCAAAAAGGGGTTGTTTTTCAGATGCCTTCTTGTAATGGATACTTTTTCTAATTCCTTTATCCGGTGTAGTTCTGGGAATGTGCTGCGGAATATTGCGAAAATGGCGATGAGTTTGTAGATAGATTACCTTGCCCTACCAGCTCAGTTTAAACAAGGGTATGGATACATTATAGAAAATTTACTATTAAATTAAAAAACAAAAATAAAACACTCCAAAATTGATAATTAAATATATTGAATATTTACCAGCCACCAAAAAAATAAACAATATACCAGCCACTTTAAAAAGTAAAAGAATAAAATGAAAAAAATCAATGTTGCAGTCATATGAAGTTATTTAAAGTTAAAGAATCAAATATTAATGCTTGCCGTGTTCTAATATTTTAATATACTCTCATGCTACCTCCGATTATCAGAAAAATTGCGCACTTTTTCTAATAATCTTCAGTAATAATCAAGCAATTAAAAATTGGATCACCGCTAGTTGGAACAAGTTGAGTAGAGGCTTACAGGGTTTTAACAATGCTAATTATTTAAAGACAGAGATTACACCGCGTGATATATATTAATTATATCCTATAACATTAGTTATTAAATGCGTTTTACCTATACCACAAAATACCCCCTTCTCCCTGATAAAAAATAAAATTCGGACACAGAGTATAATAGAAAAATTAAATAAGATAACCGCAGTAGCAAATGACATATATAAATACTAACATTGACAACTTTTGACTTATAAAGACGGACCATCACCAGCATTTATATGAATTTCATCATTTAAAATTTAGATCTCTGAAAAGGAGTCACACTGCCCCAACGCCGGAATTCAGCCGGGATATTACAAGAAATCTGACCTTCACTTATCAGTGATGCTTAAATATGAAAGAAGAAGTTATGATTTTCTAACCTCTTTGGGCTTCAATTATCTTATCGGATGTTATTTCGATAATATAACATACATGACTTTCACTTATGATGTCCTTCAAATATGCACCAATGTATTATAGGTGAGAATTTATCACTTCAATTTTGCGACTACTCAGTTTTCGGTAAACGAATACAAACATTGTGATAGATATAACCGTTAAGAATTTATGTTACCGGATTATATTTTCCTCTCTTTTCATTTCTAATCGCAGATTAGCAAATGTTCTCCTTTGAAATCTGGTTTTGTGCAGAAGAGAGAGACAGAGAATAAAGAACCTATGTTTTGTAAAATTTTTACTTTTACCGTTGTCAGTTTTTTTAAAGGCATTACATTAATGACATCTTTTGCAAAGTGTGTATACATATATATATATATATATATATATATATATATGTGTGTGTGAAAAAATAATGCTAATATGAGATTAGGAGAGACTCTGAGAGAAATTCTCCACAAAGCTTTTTATGATTATTTAAGATCCGCGAAATCAGCTGATGCACAGGTTTAACTGAGAATACAATAAATCAAAATTTGACATCAATTTTGGTATTTCGAATACCATTGTTTCGTCTCAGATATAAAATATATAATTATAGTATTTCTGCCGATTTGATGATACATGCAAAACTAACGATGCTGAAATACGTGTTGGCGCTATTATGGCAGGTGGTAAGAAAATTATACTCCATGGCATAGCCTAAGTTTGCTTTTTTTCGAGGTCAATATGAGTCGTTTGCTCTCGTAGAGATATACCATCCTTCACTATCGTTACGAACGGATTTATGCCAGAATTCAACAAATAGACGACAATGCATGAAGGTGGTGCATCAGCTGACCTTGTGCAGAGACTATAAACCCTACTTTCTTATTTCGATTATTAGGTAAGTAAATTCCATTTACCTTCTGAGTTCGTGCTAAGGGCCGCTGGCTCTCAATTCCAGTTCCGTTGTTCAGACATTTAAATCAGACTCGAAATTAATCTACAACTAACAATTAAACGAATATTTAATCATACGTACACGTTACATTTACTACAAACTACACTAACAATTTAACAAAGACGTTACACATTAAGCTTATAATAGTTCTCTCTATCATCGCTCAGTTCCGTTACGTTTTCTGTTCAGTTTCTATTCCGCTTCTCACGTTCGATGTTATGAAAACGTTCGCGCACCCTATCGGTCCGCTGGGCTGCCGGAACAGACCTCGTGGATAGTTCGCCATGATGGATAGCCGTGGGAGATTTTTCTTTTGGAATTTTTTTTATATCATCCAATATGGGACAATTATCACGAAGCAATCACCGAAGACTTTCCTCGAAAGGCAATGGAATTATCTCGATCCTTTCAAGTATCTTATCTTATACTATTAAACATTTAATAGATTCTGGTATTTAAAATTTGCAGGAATAATCCCAACTATTTTTAATGCTACAATTTATTTAATTCTTGTAGTGTTGTTTTTTAAAGCCAGTTATATCAGTCATTTTATTGCGTTATTTAAATTAATATATTCCTCGACTTTTCGTTGAATATCGTCCCTTGTGGGATGAGAATTTCACTAATTTTGGAGAGATTTTTGCTATAGCCTATGGTATTATGTGAACTAGTTAATTTTCGCCTTGAATCCATTCAATTTTTCTTTTTCCGCTCTTAGTCTAACAGCATTAAAATAACCAGCTGAATGTTGTTATTCATAAAAAATCTTTCCTATCTTGATTATCCATCCATCCTACCTTGATTACTTAATTTTATTCTAAAACTCCTCCCGGTTGGCCGGACCATGGCCAAATGTCGAGGTCACTGGCATTCGGTACCAGAGTAAGTGGGTTCAAGTCCCTCTCTTGGCAGGGACGTTTGTAGACCTTCGGAATAGCCTTGAATCAGTAGGTCCCGGTCTAATTAGCATTCGTGTAGCAAAAATTTACCTTCACTCTGCAAAGCAAACGAAACCTCCGTTAGTTCTTTACCTCCCCCCAAGAACTTTTCAATCAACTCGATACGAATAACTTTCTTCTCCTCCAGGAACTGGGGACTTAATACCACAATTGGTAACGTGCTTCCTTGATAATGTTTCCTCCCTGGTTAGAAACCCTCTAAAGGCATTTTGTATTACCTTCTATTTTCCATAAATAGATCACTTAAAATTTATTTGTTTCCCTCAGCATATGTTTCCCGACAACTATTAACTTACTGGAGATTCAGTCTCTCGATCTTTGAACTCCAATAACTTCATATTAACTGCAAATATGCTACTGATTAAGGTTACAGTTCAACCGATTTTCGATATTACACCATATATCTCTTCAGGACAAGTAGTGGTAACTGCTAATACATTGGCCAGCTCTTTCTTATATTATATTTTACATATTCTTAAACCTGTAATGAATACTGGTGCTTCAAATTTAAACTTCTGATATATCACTTCTCACATAAAAGAAGATTAAATTTGGAACACCAGTATTTATTATACGTTCCTGAACATATAAAATATAATATAAGAAATGATATATATGAGGAGTATCGGGCCCATGTAATTGTAGTTACTATTCCTTACCTGAAATCACTTCTCATATTACGTTTTATATATTTTTAAAGCTGTAAAGAATTCTGGTGTTCCAAATTTAAACTAAACCTTGCACTTTTGGCATGGACGTTTGTAGCTCGGAGTTTAGTACAGGTTTAGTATCGGAATCCGCTATAAGCAGTAGGTCCGTGTAGCAAAAAATTGACCGTAGCGCTCCAAATTCAAACTATTAATCCCAGCTATTTTTATTATAACAATTTATTTAACCCTTTTAGTGCCAGGTTTTAAATGGGTTTCGCTTGTATATTTCCCTGTATCTTAACTAACAATATCAGAAATAAACGCGTGATGTGTCCTCGGTATCACTTCCAACAAAAATTTTTCTTTTTGTACCTCAATACATGTTAATGATGATACGTGAAACTAACGCTCACTGCACAGCCATCTTAAACTGACCCTTTGTGATACTGATGGCTAAATTGTTTCCAGAAGAAAATAATTTCCCTTGTGAAAATATTTTGGGAATTTCTTTTACTTTTTAAGCGTAAAAGCAAAGAGACTCGACAAACATATCCCAATTTTCATTCCTCGGTAGTTAAGAAAATCATTTATTTAGAAATATGAAAATTTTGCTGTGAGTTATACACTGCTGGCCACCCAAATTGCAACACCAAGAAAGACAAGAGATATCACAACAAAATTTATTTTGTAGATAACATGTTGACCAAGTATCAAATGATTAAATTTATAGACTTCTGTGAAGTGTGGTTCCTGCCAAAATCAGTAGCCAGAGTAGCCGCCATTGTTGGAGATCACCGCTGCCACACGCCTCGGCATTGATTCAAAGAGACTTTGGATGAGTTCTTGGGGTACAGCAGACCAAGCAGCTTCCACACGTTGCCAAAGTTGATCTGCTGTGGCAGCTGGGGATGGAATCTGGGTCAATCGTAGAGCAACCATGGACCACATGTTTTCTATCGGCGAAAGATCCGGAGAGCGAGGCGGCCAGGGAAGCAATTCAATCTGGCGATTGACGAAGAACCGTTGGACAATGCGTGCCACGTGTGGTCGCGCATTATCCTGTTGAAATATGGCTGTGGGCAAGCCCTGAAGGTAAGGAAGGACAACTGGCTCCAACACATCGGAGATGTAGCGCTGGCTGCTTAAAGTATCGGCAATGCGTACTAGAGGTGTGCGAGAGTGATATCCAATACCGCCCCATACCATAATACCCGGTGCAGGACCAGTGTGGCGATGCATAACGCAGCTGTTCAGCATCCTCTCTTCACGGTGTCTCCAGACTCGAATGCGACCATCGTGGTGTTGCAGACAGAAGCGTGACTCGTCAGTAAAGACAATTTCATTCCATTCTGCCGTCCACATCCTTCTGTCATCGCACCATTGGCGACGGACACGTCTGTGGTTCTGCGTCAAGGGTAGACAAAGGAATGGACGTCTTGCGGACAGACCACTCTGCTTTAAACGGCGTCGAATGGTACGCGCAGACACTGTATGATGCGTTACAGACTGCATGTGCTGTGCTATGGTTCGTGATGTGACTGAGCGATCCGTCACTGCCAAGCGCACAATTTGCCTGTCATCACGTGAAGTGGTGCGCTGAGGTGGATGCGATCGAACACGGCGGTCCGTCGTACCCTTCTGCATCCAACGATCACATATCCGCATTACAGTTGTTTGGTTTCGTCCAACACGACTACCGATTTCCCTGAAAGATAATCCACAATCTCGGTAGGCCACTATCCTTCCTCTGTCGAACTCGGATACTTGATCAAAAGATGATCGCTGTTTTCGACGAGGCATAATTGATCTTTTTTTGAAAAAAACACAAGAAAAACGAAATTGCTGAACTTGAAATCGTCGAAATCTCCAAGCCTTAAATAGCGCTTTGAAGTGGCGCCACAGGCGCGCGTGATGTGCGTCTGCGCTGAAATTCTAATCATTTGCATATCTCACCTCCGCTAATGCATGTTGTAGATTTCATGTTATTTGCATGTTTCCTTCAGGGTGTTGCATTTACAGTGGCCAGCAGTGTATAATCTTTCTTTTTTATAAATATAGATCTTAATTTTATCTACCTTGCAGAAAATTTTATTTATTGTGTAAAATTTAAACAATTGTTTTTTTTTTTATTGTTATGCCACTGCGCAAGTGATATCATCGCAATAGTTGTCTGGAACACTGTGAAATTTTATACTCATGCAGTTTAAAAATGTATTTTTAAACTAGTTAGAATTAAGTACTGGAGGTAAAGCTTCGTTCCCAGGCACTCTAAGAAATCGCCCTTGCGGGAGGCAGCTATATTGATATACCTTGGAACTCCAACAACTTAATATTGACTGACTGACTGAAATATTGATAGTTAAGTTATCAGTATCGAAATGCAACTTTTTACCAAGTTACATTTGTATCTGTTTCTGGTCTAATTTTTAATTATTTTTATCCGTTTCTGGTCTAATTTTTAATCTAAAAGTCTATATTTAGTGAAATGTTAGGCAGGTGCATTTATAAGCAATGAAGTCCTTCCATCCAAGTGCTGTCTGAGAAAAAGTTTGTACATGAAAACATATTATATATGTTTATAATATGTGCATTATACCAGGGTATAATGTGTGAATATGTGTATTATATATCTATATAACACGTTAATCTTTTACGTATTTTTTTAAAAACTTTGTTACAGAATTTTTGAAAAAATCATACCATATTAATGAAATTAAACGAAGACAGGATAAACGTTTTCAACACATTCGAGGCGAAGAACAAGCAGTTCAAACTATACCACACGATTCGACGAAAACTCTCAAATATGAACAAATTACTCATCCAACAGGGGACGATTATCGTGAACAATTACAGACGATTTGTCAAAAAAGGTAACACTAAGTATCACTTATCATATCTTATACTCTCAAACCTACAAGAGATACTGGTATTTAATATTTTCCAGGCTGAAGAAAAAATTTTTAATTGTGTAAAATTTAACCAATGGTTTTTTCCATTGTTATGTCATTGCGCACGTGATATCACAGGAATAATTGTCTGGAATACCGTGAAATATTATGCACATGTAATACACTAAACCTGTATAATTAAAATAACCAGCCATTATGTCATTCCTATTATAAAAAATTTAATTACATTAAAACCTATAAAAAAATTTTTTTAATTAATTTTTTTTAAACACTGTTTTTTCTATGGAGAACTAAGAATTTTTATTTCAAATTTGGTCATTTTAAAGGTTTATTATATAACATAATTTTGAAAGAAAAATAATGTGTATATTCTTAAAAATACAGATACAAGTCTGCGTGCAATGACATAACATTGGAAACAACAGTGGTTGCAATTTTTTGAAAATTAAAAATATTTCTCTTCAAGCTAGAAAAAACTGAGATCCATATTTATAAATTTTTTTTAACTCGCAGTAAAATTTTCATATTTCTGAATAAATGATTTTCATAACTACTGATGGCTGAAAATAGGGATATGTTTGCCGAGTCTCTTGGCCTTTCAATAAGTACCTGACACCTAAAAACCATAGACATATAATGTGTAATAAAGGGGACGGTTAGGGCCTGTTCACATAGAATCCGTCGGCGTCAGCGGTACTCGTATTGACATATTTTAAACCAATCACAGGTCTTAGCAATTTCGTATCTAAACGTTTGGAGGTTTGTAATTGGTTAAAGGATTCCTGGACATATTTAAACTTTTTTTTTATTTTTTTTATTTAAATTTTTGAATTTTTTTTGCAGTGGTTAACCATGTCATTTGTAAACAAAATCACATCATAAAACTTCTCATAAAGTTTTTAAAAAAAATTTTGATTTAAATTTTTTAAAGAAAGTGGGGTAATTATAATCGTTATAACTCGAAATATTATTTGTCGAAATTGAAATATTTTTCGTTTAATTAAAAAAAAATATTTTAGTTTTAATTTTGATTCAACATTTTTAAATATTAATTTTAAAAATATAAAAAATATTTAGAAAAAAAATAATGTAACTTATTTTTAAAAAATCATATATACAAAAGTAAATACTTTTTACAAATTTGCTGAATCAAAATTAAAGTAGAATAACTGAAAAAGACATTTTCCTATTTTAAAGACTTTATCTTTAACGTTTCTTGACTTATAACAATTTAATGGCGAGAAATGTAACCATACTTCACTACAGTTACGAACGGATTTACAAGCGCCAGAATTCCACAAGTAGACGACAATGCATGAAGGTGGTGCATCATCTGACCTCGTGGATAGTTAATCATAATGGATAGCCGGGAGGAATTTTTCATTCGTTATTTTTCGATATCATCCAACACGGGACGATTATCATGAGACATTTGTGGATGACTTTTCGCGTAAAGTAACACAGTATCTCACGTATCATATCTTATACTCCTAAACCTCTCATAGATACTGGAATTTAAAATTTACAGGAATAATTCAAACTATTTTTAACATTACATTTTATTTAATTATTGTAGTGAATTTTTTTTTAAACCGGTTATATGTGTCACTTTATTGAGTTATTTAAATTAATATATTCCTCGACTTCTAGTTGAATATCATCCCTTGTGGTATGAGTATTTCACTAATTTTTGACGAAGCCTTTGGTATTACGTGAGCTAGTTAATATGGATGGCAGGAGGGATTTTTTTTTTGGTATTTTTTTGATATCATCCAACATGGGATGAATATCATGAAATCGTTGCTAATATTTATCCAGGAATAGTAATGCAGCATCTCAGATATCATTTCTTATACTACTAAACGTTTAATAGATTCTGGTATTTAAAATTTCTAGGAATAATCCCAACTATTTTTAATACTACAATTTATTTAATTCTTGTATTGTTGTTTTTTAAAGCCAGTTATATGAGTCATTTTATTGTGTTATTTAAATAATATATTCCTCGACTTCTTGTTGAATATCATCCCTTGTGGGATAAGAATTTCACTAATTTTTGAGAGATTTTTGCTATAGTCTATGGTATTATGTGAGCTAGTTAATTTTCGCCTTGAATCTGTTCAATTTTTCCTTTTTTCGCTCTTTGTCTAACAGCATTAAAATAACCAACTGAATGTTGTTTTACATAAAAAATCTTTAACAAATGCTAAAATGAATATATTTTTTCAAATATTGTGATACTTTAGGAAGATGCATGTTCAGGTATTTTACACACAAAGAACATTTTTTCCAGAGCAAACTATTTCTCTCAAAGTACTTGAATGGAAGTACTCGATTATTCGTGAATGCACTAATGTAACATATATCTATATGGAGACTTTTAAAATAAATATTGAATCTAAAACTAATTTAAAATATTAACTTCTTAATAAGAAATATTTCATTTCTGCTAATTGAAATATCTATATATTGCTCGGTTCATTAAACAATATCTTATTCGGAAGATTTTGGCTTAAACGGGGTTCTGGGAGCTTGGAGATTTAATGAATCTGTGTGTTGAATATGGTTCTGCAACGGGTTGTAACCGCTGTTTGGTGTTACACATGCATATTTTTGAGACGGACGTGTGTCTCCAAAATGAAATCCTCGCCAGCATCGTTGACGTGTTACAAGGGTAATGTAAATTATATTCTTTGCCAGGAGTTATTGAGGATCTGATTCTCATATATTTGAAACTGATAATATTTACATTAAGGGGATCCAGGAAATAAAAATATTCAAAGTATTGAAAAAAATTGATGGCATTAAAAATTCTGTGTTCTTTTCCACTTAAAATGATGTTTAAATCATGTTTCTGTATTAATGAAAACAGGATATATTAATTTTTGTTTTGGAACTTTCTAATAGCATCCAATCTTCGTTTACACCTGTATATGCGTTTTTCCGCATGATGAGTTTTTCACCATTTCTCGTCATTAAAGTCTTATAAGTCAAGAACTGTAAAGATAAATGCTTTAAAATAGGAAAAGGTCTTTTTCAATTATTTTACTTTAATTTTTATTCAGCAAATTTGAAAAAAGGATTTACTTTTGAAAATATATTTTTTTCAAAATAAGTTACATTATTTTTTAAAGATGTTTTTTCTAAATATATTTAATATTTTTAAAATTAATATTTTAAAATGCTGAATCAAAATTAAAACTAATATTTCTGTTTAATTAAATGAAAAATTTTTTAAATTCGACAAATAATGTTTCGAGTTATAACGATTATATTTTTCCCCACTTTCTTTAAAAATTTAAAATTTAAAATTTTTTAAAAAATTTGTTGAGAAGTTCTATGATGTGATTTTGTTTAAAAATTATATGGTTAGGCATCACAAAAAAATTCAAAATTTTAAATCAATAAATAAAAAATGTTTAAATGTGTCCCGGGGCCCCTTAACCAATTACAAACCTCCAAACGTTTAGCTACGAAATTGTTAAAGCCTGTGATTAGTTTAAAATATGTCAATACGGGTATCACTGATGCTGGAGGATTCTATGTGAATAGGCTATAACTGCCTTCTTTATTACACATTAAATGTATAGTATATGGTTTTTAGGGGTCAGGTACCTTTAAAAATCCAAGAGGCTCGACAAACATATCCCCATTTTCAATTCTCAGTAGTTATGAAAATCATTTATTCAGAAATATGAAAATTTTACTTTCAGTTAAACACTTCTATATAAATATGACTATAAACTTTTCCTAGCTTGAAGACAAATTTTTTAAATTTTGTAAAATTTCAACCATTGTTTTTTCCAATGTTATGTCATTGCGCACAGACTTAAATCTGTATATTAAAGAATATACACATTTTTTTGGCTTCAAAATTATGTTATATAATAAATCTTTAAAATGATCAAATTTGAAATCAAAATTTTTAGTTCTCCACAGAAAAACAGTGTTTGAAAAAAATTAATTATAAAATTTTTTTGATAGGTTTTAGCGCAATTAAATTTTTTATAATAGGAATGACATAATAGCTGGATATTTTAATTACACAGGTTTAGTATATTACATGTGCATAAAATTTCACGGTATTCCAGACAATTATTCCGGTGATATCACGTGCGCAATGACATAGCAATGGAAAAAACCATTGGTTAAATTTTACACAGTTAAAAAAAATTTTCTTCAGCCTAGAAAATTTTAAATACCAGTATCTCTTGTAGGTTTAAGAGTATAAGATATGATAAGTGATACTTAGTGCTCCATACAGAAAAAAGTGCTTGAAAAAATTGGATTTCAAAAATTTCTTTTGCTGTTCCTGTAAGTAAAATTCCTATAATAGGAATGACATAATAGCTGGTCATTTTAATTATACATGTTTAAATAGCGTGAGTGCTAAATTTCACGGTGTTCCAGACAACTTTTGCGATATCATCACGTGCGCAATGACATAAAAATGGAAAAACAATTGTTAAAATTTTACACAATGAATAAAATTTCTTTAAGCTAGAAAAAATTTAGATCCATATTTGTAAAAATTGAAGATTATATAACTCACAGCAAAATTTTCATATTTCTAAATAAATGATTTTCTTAACTACCGATGATTGAAAATAGGAATATGTTTATCGAGTCTCTTGGCTTTTAAATGGTACCTCACACCTTAAAAAGGTAAAAGAGATTCAAACAAATATTTTTATAAGGGAAATTATTTTCTTCTGGAAACAATTTAGCTATCAGTATCCCAAAGTGTCAACTTAAGATGGTCACGGCTGTGCAACAAGCGTTAGTTTCGCGTATCATCATTAACATGTATTGAGGTACAAAAAGACAAATTTTTGTTGGGAGTGATACCGAGGACGTAGAAGTGAAATGGTATAATTCCCCACGGTGTGTGGCCAATAACGAATGTATTATAAAGGATGCAGAGGCAGGGGTAAATACAGGCTTGAAAACCAATAAAAAAAATAGAAGAATAGCTGTCGGTGAGGCCAGTGATAGCGATCTGAAGTCTAAATTTTACAAGATGGATGGTCGTTATTTTATGGCCCACAGTAAAAACGTCAGATGAGAAGGGTCAAAGTTGTTTTGCAAAATAAAATTATGTTGGGGGAGGTACTTCATAGACTATGGACAGAGGCGACAGGGGCGGTTTAATAGAACCAATTGGGGCACCAACACAGATGTAGGGTATTAATTACCTTGAAACAGTGGGCCATAAAATAACGACCATCCATCTTGTAAAATTTAGACTTCAGATCGCTATCACTGGCCACACCGACAGCTATTCTTCTATTTTTTTATTGGTTTACAAGCCTGTATTTACCCCTGCTTCTGCATCCTTTATAATACATTCGTTATTGGCCACACACCGTGGGGAATTATACCATTGCACTTCTACAGAGGACACAGCACGCGTTATATGAGAATGGATTTCGTGGCAAGTAGTGGTAACTACAATACATGGGTCGAATCCTTCATCTATATACTTTCCGATATTATACTAGCTGGAAATCCCCACTTCGCTACGGAGTACATTCAAATTAAATATAACGGTCAATGTATGCAATTAATGCCATATCTATCTATCTATATATATATATATATATATATATTTATTTATAATAAATACAACGATCAATGTATGCAATTGATGTGAAAAAAAATATATTTATAAAAAAATCGTAAGTGATATTTTTATAGACAAAATAATGCAGGAGAAAATATTCAAATTAAATCTAATAGAACATACTAAAGAATATAGTACAGTTATTTTAGTACAGTTTGAGGAACATATATTTTACTGTATTTTAATATTTTTCGGATAATTTCCAATTGTCTGACGCATTAGCAAGAAAAGGATATATTTTTTTTATCTATTTCGTTGTTATGCACATGACGATAAATTAATTTAAATTACTAGAAAAAGAAATCACGTGATCCAGTTTACTTTATTTTATCATTTCATTTTATACAAAACTAGCTGAAAACCCGTACTTCGCTACGGAGTACATTCAAATTAAATTCAACGGTCAATGTATGCAATTAATTTTTAAAAAAATTATTTATAAAAAAAAATCTTAACGGATATTTTTATTGACAAAATAATGTAGAAGAAAATATTCAAATTAAATCTAATAGAACATACTAAAGAATATAGTACAGTTAATATAGTACAGTTTGAGAAACATTTCTATTACTGTATTTTAATATTTTTTGTATAATCTCCAATCGTCTGCAGCATTAAAAAAAAAAAAAAATTTTTTGTCAATTTATTTCGTTGTTATGCACGTGATGATAAATTAATTTTTAGCAGCACAAAAAGAAAAGAAACCACGCGATCAGCATTTAATAAATTAAATTCTAATAGTTTATCTTTGAAAATTTCACCAAAAATCAGAAAATGGAGGTAAAGATTCGAAAAATTTTAAAGTAATTTTTATGATCTTTCTCGTGATATAAATTTTAGAACCCTTAAATTATTATTTTAGATGCAAACTTAAAAAAAGTTACTAAAACATCTTAGAAATTTAATTTTAAAAAATCTAAGAAGAATTTTTCAAAAATCTTTCTTAGTGCACCCCTTCACTAAAAGAAGAATCGCCATGCAAAGTTTCAGCCCTTTAGGTCCAGTGGTTTGGTCTATGCGTTACATGTCAAGCAGTCAGTCAGTAACGGAACTGTTTTATATATATAGATTTTATATAAAGGAGATCCGTGTAATATGGACCCCCTAAGCAAGAATGCTCATAAAACTTAAATTATTTGAAAAATAAGATTTAATTTGTTGGCTGCTCATTACAATTGTATAGCTGCATGGTTCAAACTTGGTAACGTACTCTGGTAACTATTAATAATTGCAGGAAATATTTTTTTTTCGCGTCAGTGGTCCATATTACACATACGTTCGTCTAATATGGACCAATCGGTCCATATTACACGAGAATAAAAAGTATGATATAGAATGAAAGACGGACGTACAAAGCTGTGCTTTTAGAAAATATATTTCAAGTACAGCAATCCTCACAATAATAGTGTATTGGGTTGGTTATATTGGCACAAGCTTCATGCACCCATGAGCAGCATTTCCTTCATCTGATCCAGTCTTCCTCAGTACTCTCAACGCAGAATGCGCAGAAAGTAAACGGTTCGGTAACTTGATTCGCAGCTGTCCCCCGGACAGAGGTTCCTGGGGATATCTCTACTGAGACCCTTGGAGCTGCCGGGCATTTTCGTTCTGTCGTCTTCTGTGCAAGAGTCTCTTGTTGGGCTTTCTTTGTCATTCTTTCCTCTTTACGACGCTGTTGGGTGTCCAGCTTTGGTCGCGTCTTTTTTTTTTTTTTTTTTTTTTTTTCCAACGGCAATTTTTGAAACGGGATGAAGTCAGAACAATGGCCTCAGAATAAGTGTTTCCCTTTCTCTTTCTTAGGCTTCTTTGTACGCAATGAGTAAGGGAACTGATGTCTTCCACTGAGAACATTTTATGACTAACGGGAACAGGGATGTTCTCCTAGACCTAGACTATATCTTCTGAAGCTGGCTCTTCGGAAACAGACTTGTTCTGCTGGACTGTAGAGTCAAGTGTTGGGTCGATAGGAGCTACATTTTCGTTGGACTTTCGTGGTCGTTGGACTCGTCTTCTGACGTGATTCGTGGTAGGGCTTTATCAGAAACTTCGGATGGAGCAAAGTCGAAATCGTGAAATACAGTGTTATTGACAGGCCAAATCCCACCTGCACGGAAACCATTGGCAACTGTTTCAAGAGATGCGACCGTGCATAAGCCTTCCCGAACCGTTCACACACTTGGAATTGTGAAATGGCCCGTCCAGCATGTTTCCCTATCCACTTGTCAATCTCTTGGAAATAGTATATATTTAAAGAAAGAAGGCGAGGTTCAAATGCTGTATACGATGGGTAGTATACGAAGGAAGTGATAGAATGATCACCCCTGCTTCTCTGGCCAATTCTATAGCCTCGAGATTTTGAGTTTGAGACACATGTCCGTCGAGAATTAACAAAACCTTCCTGTTCTTGTCAGGTTTAGCGAAACTAATGAAATATTTCATCCATTCACTGAAGAGCTCGATCGTCATCCAACCTTTTCCCTGGCATTTGAAAAGAGTTCCTGGAGGATCTGCGGCTTCCATCGCTTACGGTGAAACACCGCCATTGGTGGGATGAAGTGACCAACAGCACTCATTGTGCAGAGAAATGTGACGTTCTTTCCCTTCTCTGCAGATGTTATCGATCCAACGTGTCTACAACGTCAACAGCGCATGGTTCACATAACACACATGGACGGAGCAACGTTGTTTTCAATTATATATCGCTATACAAAATGACACGCATAAAACACATGTATGGATTGTTAAGAAGATAAGTACATTTGCTATTATTAACGTGAAAATTATATTAAAATTACCTAACAGTAAAAAGTAATAGTACATTCATTTTAACATATTTGTTACATCAGTGATCATAGAAACCAAAAACGCAATTTCGTAATCGTCCAAAGAAAGACACACATGTACAAGTCACCTCATACTTTGTATAACAATAATATTCACAAAAGGCAATAGGATGGCTCTGCTATCTAGTGGTGAACAGATAAATTTCCACATTGTCCGTATTATACGATGGTCCATAATACACGGATCTCCCCTACTTAAACGTATAATAAATACTGGTGTTTCAAATTTAAACTCCTGTTATATGAGAAGGGATATATGAAGAGTTTAAATTTGATACACCAGTATTTATTATACGTTTAAGAATATATAAAATATAATACCAGAAAAGGTACATGAGGAGAACCCAACCGACGTACTGTAGTTGCTACTACTTGTCCCGAAGGGATATATGGTGCAGTATTCATAATCGACCGAACCGTACCCATAATTAGTAGCGTATTTGCAGTTAATATCAAGTTGTCGTTGTCCCAAGATCGAGAGACTGAATCTGAAGTAAGATAATCGTTGTCAAGAAGCGCATGCTCAGTGAAACAAATGATCTTCAAAATCAAGCCCCTCCCCCTAAGATTAAAAATCAATCTTAAAGCATCATGAATAATATTCAGTGATTGATTTATTGAAAATAGAAGGTAATGCAAAATGTTTTCACAGGGGTTCGAAACGTGGAGGAAAGATTATCAAGGGAGCGAGTTACCAATTAGGGTATTAAGTCCCCAGTCACTGGAGACGAAGAAAGTTATTCGTATCGAGCTGATTGAAAAGTTCTCGAGGGGGGGGGAGAAGGTAAAGAACAAACGGGTGGTTTCGTTTGCTTTTGAGTGTGACGGTAAATTTTTGCTACACGAAAGCTAATTAGACCGGGTCCTACTGCTTCAAGCCGATTCGGAAGGGCTATAAACTTCCCTGCCAAGAATAGGACTTGAACCCACATATTCTGGTACCGAATGCCAGAGACCTAGACGTTTGATCATCGTCCGGCCAAACGGGAGGAGTTTTAGAATAAAATTAAGTAATCAAGACAGAAGACAAAACGTTAGCTAGCGATAGAAGACATTTCCGAGGGCGTTTACGGTTAGCACGTAGCGAAACGTCATAGTCTGGGAACTCTGCAATAATATCATTGCGATCATTAGGAATATTTCCGCACAGCAAGCGTCTATATCTAATATTGATAGTTAAGATACTGGTAAACATATTAGCGAAACTTCTTTAAAACCTGACACTAACAGGGATAAATAAATTGCACTAATAAAAATAGTTGGTATTATTCCTGTAAATTTTAAATACCAGTATTTCTTATAGGTTTAAGAGTATAAGATATGATACGCGATGCATTGTGTTATTCCCCGAGAATAATCGTCTGTAATCGTTCATGAAAATCATCCCCTGTTGGATAAGTATTTCCTTCATATTTGAGAGTTTTCGTCGAATCGTATGGTACATTTCGAGCTGCTTGTTCTCCGCCTTGAATGTCTTGAAATCGTTTGTCTTGTGTTCGTTTGATTACATTAATGCATTTTAATTTTAAAAAATCTGCTAAAAAACGTATTAACGTATTATATACATATATAATGCACATATTGACACATTATACCCTCGTATAATGCACATACACTGTCTGGCCAAAAGTATCCGGACACCCAGTGGTACGGACTCAGAGAGTCCTGACGCATATATTTTTATTATGTTGATCCTCCTTTTGCATCGATGACAGCCTGCACACGTCTGGGGAGTCTTTCCACCAGTTTTTGATAGGTGTACAAAGGATTTGACTTCCAGGCGTCCATCACAGCTGGAGTGAGTCCTGCAGTGAGGATGGTCGATTTGACTGGCTACGTAGTCTACGTTCTAATTTGTCCCAAATGTGTTCAATGGGATTTAGATCGGAGCTCTGAGAAGGCCAGTCCAGTTTTTGAACCCCCATTTCGTCAAACCATGCCTGCACAAGTCTCGATGTGTGAATGGAGCAGTTATCCTGCTGGAAGAGAAATGGGCCTTCCCCGAAATATTGCCATAGATGTGGGAGAGCAGCATTGTCCAGAATGTCTACATACATCTCAGAGTTCATGTTTCCAACCACAGGAACTAAGAACCCAGACCAAACCATGAAAAACACCCCTACACCATGATGCTGCCACCACCAAACTTAACAGTCGGCACAATGCAGTCACGTAAGAAGCGCTCGTCGGGCATCCGCTAAACTCAGACTCGTCCATCGGACTGCCAGATTGTAAAGCGAGATTCATCACTCCAACGAACATTTTTCCTTATGTCCACAGTCCAATGATGGTGAGCTTTGCACATTACAATGTGCGCTTCGCATTCTGGGGAGTGATGTTCGGCTTGTGAGCGGCTGAACGACCATGGAATCCCAGGTTTTTTTAGCTCTCGACGAACAGTCCTGCTACTAGCACTAACGCCTGATGAACTTTGGAACTCCTGGGTGATTTCAATCAACGATGACTTTCGATTTTGTTTCACTACCCTTTTCAGAGTTCTAAGGCTGCGTTCACTAATATTTTTCGGCCTGCCACTTCGTTTTTCTGCAGATTTAATTCCTCGAAATTTCCACTTCACAATTGTATCACTCACAGTGGATTTTGGCTTCTGTAGAATGTCCGAAATTTCACGAACTGATTTCCGACAAAGGTGGCATCCCACTATAATGCTACGATCAGAGTCACTAAGCTCTTTTGACTTACTCACTGTCTCACAAACTCATAAATATGACCTGACAAACCACTACCAACACTTTTATAGCTTTCGGTTACGCATGAACGTCACCTGCCAGATCCATTTCTTTAGGGCGGGTTGTCCAGATAGTGTATTATAGACATATATAACATATTTTCATGTGCAAAGTTTTTCTCCGACAAAACTTGAATGGAAGGACTTTATCGTTTAGTAATGCACCTGTCTAGCATACCTCTAAATATACACTTTTAGATTAAAAATTAGACCAGAAGCAGATTAAAAAAGCAACTACGCAAAAAGTTACATTTCGTTACTGGTAACTTAAATATCAATATTTCAGTCAGTCAGTCAGTCAAAATTAATTTGTCGGAGTTCCAACAAATATGAATGCGCCTCCCGTAAGGGTGATTTCTTGGAGTGCTTCGGCACGAAGCTTCACCTCCAGTACTTAATTCTAACTAGATGGTACCCATCAAAACATGACAGCTGGATAACCTAATTTCACGGCGTCTAGCTTCCGAATTATAAATAGAAGGCGAAACAGCGCAAAATAAATTATTTCCGCCAAGTTGAATTCTATATCTCACACACATAATAATAAATAATAAATGGTAGAGAGCGAGCTAGAGAGATACCTCGGAATACCCTAATTAACGTGTTTATGTGGCCTCGTGCTTAGTGAGAATCTAAAGCGAGATTTAAACATGTCACTGAGCATGCGCAGAAAGCAATTTTTAATTGTAAATTATTGCTCGTTAATAGAAATTGTGTTTACAAAAACAAAATTTGGCACATCTATAGATTATATATCGTTTAACACCAAAATGATGCAGTAGTTTTCTTTCACGGACTACTCAAAGAATCGGCTTGGCAGCTTAAATATATAGATGTTTTGATGAGGATGCTCTTTAAATAATTGAGCAATGATTTTAGAGTAAGCTTTAAAATTTACTACTCTTAATAATACATAGGCTAAATTGTACTCATGATTGATAATCTTCAATTAACAATTCTGAAAAATTTGGAAGAAATCAGAAGAAAATTAATGATCATTAAGCATTTTGAAAAATTCTAGCATTTTTGAAGAATTTTGTGAAAAACATGACCTGTTCTTCAACAAAATACTTATTCTGGAATTTTAAGTGTCTTCAAGGAAACAAGAAGATTATTACTTTTAACCATTTTGTATACAAAATAAAATATTGAAGTTTCATTGTCCCCTCAAACTGTACTGATTTTATGTATCTGTTTTTTTTTCCCTCGTCCAACATGGGACGATTATCACGAAAGAAAGACATTTTAAAATCAAAAAACGATTACAAACCCTCACGAATCATATCTTGTACTCTCAAATAATACATAGATACCGGTATTTAAAATTTACAGGAATAATCCCAACTATTCCTGTTATTTTAAGTTATTTGATAATTTTAATGTCGGGTTCTAAACGAATTCGTGGATATATTTCCCAGTATTTTAACTAGCAATATCAGGTAAAAACGAGTTCGTTGCGCCAGATAAGAAATAGTCTTTCTGTTCTTAATAACACGCTCATGGTGCTCAGCTAAATTAACTCTCGTTGCAGAGACGCGACTATCTTATGCTTCCACTATGTGATACAAATTGCTAAGTTATTTCAAGAGGAAAATCACTTTACTTATAGAAATGTTCTGGGGCTATAACTACTTATTATTTAAAAAAAACATATATGTATCATATGGTTTAAACTGGTTTTTTTTTTTTTACTCTCCCAACAAAGTACGATTGTCACGAAATCTTTCTTCTTAAAACGGCGAAATTGCAGACTATACCAAACACTCACGAATAATATATTATACTCTTAATTTTTAAATTATATAAAATAGATACTCTTAAATATTTAATAGATACTCTTCTGTTCTGTTCAGGGGGAAGGAAAATCAGCTGTTCAGGAGAATCAGGACTCCGGAACAACAAAACACACGTGGATGTATTTTGCATAGAAACTTTTATTTGGACATTCAATTACATGGAACAGACTTCCTTAGCGTGTGACAAGTGGCCATAATAAACTCATATTCGGCTGTGGTCAGCCCTTAAAATCTGATGGTTGCCAGAAAATGTTTTCCTCCAGAAAACTGCCAACGAAAAATAAATCTTGCCAAAAATAGGAGGCCAACATCTCACCCCCAGTCATTCTAACACAAAGACTGGAAGTGCTGGCCTCGCCAATATAGCCAGTCCCCCAAACCTTTCCACCCAGAAAGGGGGTCCGTCAAGAAAAATTAATGATGGCCAGGATCCCCCCCCCCCGAGACGGAAACAAATGTTCTAGACAGGTGGTGGAGGTGATTTCCTCCCAGTCACCACACACTGCGACAAAGCCATTCCAGGAATTGGAAGCTATGGGCGAGAAGAGGGAGTGCAATTCATTTACAAATATTCACACAGAAAGTAAAGATTGTTACAACAAAAAACATATAGGTATTCACATACACATAAATATTTATATGTCTATATATGCTTTTTAACATATTTATGAATACATATACACATATTTATATAATTTCAATTTTTATTTACTTTAATTTCTTTCTTATAAATTTCTGTATTTAATTATAAACACAAACATGACCATAACACTGTAAAGTTGGACAGAATATTATTTAGCTGATATTTTAAAGAGACTAGAGGAACTGATTTAAAAATTTGATAAATAAGAAAATATCAGTATATCACACTCTTCATTAATTAATAATTCACATAAAATGTTATTAGTTTTTTTCTAAATTCTTTAGAATTTAAATTTTATCTGATGTTGTTCGGATAATACAGTGATTCCCAACCGGTGTGACGCGGTCCTTTAACGTGACTTGAGATCGGCCGGATGCCACCAGATTTTTTTGGGGGGATAGACAAAAAATATTACTAAGGCCCACTTAAAATAAATATTAAGTTGAATTAATGATTCCTATGTCCGATAGATCGTGATGCATACAGATGCACTCGTGCCTGAAGGTGAATTAGTTATCCTCTCGCCGACAACTGTTAGGCTTGATGTAGAATATTTTGTTATAAGCATCAATAGCAAGTCTCAGGTAAATAAAAACAACATCTTTTTAGCGATATCCATTAAAGCCCTCTACGTCGTTCTATAGTAATCCCATGGCTATTTTTGAAACTGTATTAATATATCCTATTCTAGTGTTTGTTACCTTTCTCTTTCAAGAAATGAATATAGTCAGCAATGGAGTCAGTGTTTATTTGAACTTAGACTTAACATGTGCTTAAATATATACCCCTTTAATTTTGATATTTATAAAAACAACAAAAACTAAAATTCTAACAAGGGTGCCCTAAGTTTATAATCTCATTACCAAATGCACTGCGAACATAAAAATGTTGGGAATCCCTGGGATAATACGACGCATATGATTTTCCCTTATCTCTGAAGCTAAAATATACCTCAAGATGTCATGATTTTCTAAGATATTTGAAATTCCTTTTACCCTGATTTATAATAAGTCCAAAAAAATAAGTAGACCGTCTCGAAGACATGCGGCAAAATTGGCTAAAAATACACTGCCGCTGCATGCAGTGTCGCATACAAAACAGTCCCAAAGATTCGGAAATTTATGTTGGACCATTTTTACCTGTTAGTACTTACCCCATAAGAAATAAGACTAGGTCACAAACCCATGTCCCTCTTGTATTTGAGAAGTCCAGTTTCCAGTCGGATAACGTGTACGTAGGGGCAATCGACGGCGAACACAGCAGAATCTAAAATTCCCATAGAGGATACAACAAACTTAAGAGGGTCTCAGTTATTCCCACAATTACCTGCTCTTATATGAATTTCATCACTTGAAATTTAGATCTCTGGAACGTAGTTACACTGCCCCAACGCCCGAATTCAGACATGATAATACAATAAATCTGACTTTCAGTTATCAGTGATGCTGTAGGGTTCGCGTGTTGCTCAGATGCAAATTTCTGGTAGCTGCGCAGTGCAGGCCAGTCGAAGTGAGTTCGGAGCAGGTGTCTGGTCTATTGAAGTGACACACGCTGAGTTGGCAAGCCCCCAAGAAGGGAGTGGAGATTTGTACGGTAGTACGTTACACTATTAGTAGAGATACGAAAGAGTCGAGAAAAGTTAGATTGAAGGTGATAGCGGTATTTAACTGATAGAGCACGTATTAGTATTTAGCCTAGGTGGCTGCACGATTTCCATAGTTAGTTCAGAGCCCGATGGTTACGGGATTGCTAGTGAACGTATATTCTGCCTGAAAGGGTTCATTACGACTTTAAAGTTCAGTTTCTTAGTACCGCAAGTTGTGGTACTGTTGTGTTATTATTTGAAGCCCCAAGTCGGTCTATGTTAGTCTACCTCTACGTAGAAAATAAAGGAATTATTTATATTTATGCCTATTACTTTATAGTGTGCCTGGACCGTTAGAGGATTCACAGGGTACATAAGAAACAGAACCATATAATGCTTAAATATGAAAGAAGAAGTTATGATTTTCTATACTCTTTGGACTTCATTTTCTTTTCAGATGTTACTTCGACAATACAACATACAAGACTTTCACTTATAACTGTTCTTCAAATATGCACCAATGCATTATAGGTGAGAATTTGTCACTTGAATTTTACGACAACTCAGGTTTCGGTAAACGAATACTTACATTGTGATAGATATAACCGTTATGAATTTATGTTTCCGGCTTAGGATATGCGTCAATTGGCAAAGCAGATTTTCAGTTCCCATGTTAAGCAACGGGGGATTTTCCTCTCTGTTCTTTTCTAATCGCAGATTAGTAAAGGAACTTCTTTTAAATCTGGTTTTGTGTAGAAGAGGGGGACAGTCAAATAAAGAACTTATATTTTGTAAAATTTTGAGTTCTACCATTGCCAGTTTTATAAAAGGTATAACATTAATGACATCTTTTGGAACATATATATACATATATATATATATATATATATATATATATATGCCAGAGATTTATTAAGAGGTTAAACCTTAAGGGGTCCAAAACGGGGGAAGGGGGGGGTTTCTAGAGAATATCGGAATTAAAACATTAAACGCCAGATTAATCGCACTTGATAGCGCTAAAATGAACAAGGAAGTATCGAAATGAATGGCTTTGAAGCTATAAATAGAATTGGACTAGGTGAACAGTGGTTGAATTATAGCGTCATCGCCGGAAGATGACGTCACAGCGATATTCGAGAACTTTGTGTGTATGTGAGTTTTAAACAAAGGAATGACTTCAGAAGCATGTAGGAAGTTGAACTGGAAAGACGTTGTTCGCAGAGTCGCGTCGCGCGATTGCGTTGTGCGGGAGTGAAAGTAATTAAATGACTGGAATAGCGTAGCAAGTTAAGCATTGGATAGAATATTAATACGAACGATGGAATCAGAGATGCTTTTATTGGTAAATAAACGAATCTAAAGGTCTACAGTCTATAGCCTGTCTTGCCTTGCTCAGCCATGATGACTGCACCAACAAAGAGAATTCCAGGAGTCTGGCCCCGACTGCATTTTCCCGGACTAGTACTAAGAGCTGGATTTTACTATGACGCGAACTAGAAGCGTTACATATATATATATATACATATATATATATATATGAAAAAATATTGTTAATCTGAGATTAGGACAGAGAAATGCTCTATAAATCTTTATATGATGATTGAGTATACGCGAAATCAGTTGATGCACAGGTTTAACTGACTATACAACAGATCAAAGATTGAGATCAGTTTTGGGATTCCGAATACCATTGTTTCGTCTGAGATATAAAATATGTAAATATAGTATTTCTGTCGATTTCATGATACATGCAAAATTAAAGATGCTGAGATACGTGTTTGGCGCTATTATAGAAGGTGGTAAGATAATTATACTCCATGTCATAGCCTAGGTTTGCCTTTTTTCGAGGTCAATATAAGTCGTTTGCTCTTGTAGAGATATACCATCCTTCACTATGGTTAAGAAAGGATTTATGCCAGAATTCAACAAGTAGACGACAATGCATGAAGGTGGTGCATCAGCTGACCTCGTGGTTATTTAACCATAATGGATGGCCGGGAGGAAGTTTTCTTTTGGTATATTTTTGATATCATCCAATATGGGACGATTATCATGAAATCATAACCGATTATTTGTAAGAAGAAAGTAATGCATTATCTCAGGCATCTTATCTTATAACCCTAAACCTGTAATAGATACTGGTATTTAAAATTTACAAGAATAATCGAAACAATTTTTAATACTACAACTTATTCCGTTGAATACCATTGTTTCGTCTGCGATATAAAATATGTAATTATAGTATTTCTGCCAATTCGATGATATATGCAAAACTAACTGCTGAGATACGGTTTGGCGCTATTATTGCAGGTGGTAAGAGATTGTTATTCCACGGCATAGCCCAAGTTTACCTTTTCTCGAGGTCAATTTAACTCGTTTTCTCCAGTAGAGATATACCATCTTTCACTGTGGTTACGAACGGATTTATAAGTGCCAGAATTCAACAAGTAGACGACAGTGCATGAAGGTGGTGCATCAGCTGACCTCGTGGTTATTTAACCATAATGGATAGCCGGGAGGGAGTTTTCTTTTGGTATATTTTTGACATCATCCAATATGGGACGATTATCATGAAATCATAACAGATGATTTCTCGAAGAAAGCAATGCAGTATCTCAGGTATCTTATCTTATAATCCTAAACCTGTAATAGATACTGGTATTTAAAATGTACAGGAATAATCGAAACAATTTTTAATACTACAACTTATTCCGTTGAATACCATTGTTTCGTCTGCGATATAAAATATGTAATTATAGTATTTCTGCCAATTCGATGATATATGCAAAACTAACTGCTGAGATACGGTTTGGCGCTATTATTGCAGGTGGTAAGAGATTGTTATTCCCCGGCATAGCCCAAGTTTACCTTTTCTCGAGGTCAATTTAACTCGTTTTCTCCAGTAGAGATATACCATCTTTCACTGTGGTTACGAACGGATTTATAAGTGCCAGAATTCAACAAGTAGACGACAGTGCATGAAGGTGGTGCATCAGCTGACCTCGTGGTTATTTAACCATAATGGATAGCCGGGAGGGAGTTTTCTTTTGGTATATTTTTGATATCATCCAATATGGGACGATTATCATGAAATCATAACAGATGATTTCTCGAAGAAAGTAATGCAGTATCTCAGGTATCTTATCTTATAATCCTAAACCTGTAATAGATACTGGTATTTAAAATGTACAGGAATAATCGAAACAATTTTTAATACTACAACTTATTCCGTTGAATACCATTGTTTCATCTGCGATATAAAATATGTAATTATAGTATTTCTGCCAATTCGATGATATATGCAAAACTAACTGCTGAGATACGGTTAGAGATTGTTCCTCCACGGCATAGCCCAACTTTACCTTTTCTCGAGGTCAATATAACTCGTTTTCTCCAGTAGAGATATACCATCCTTCACTGTGGTTACGAACGGATTTATAAGTGCCAGAATTCAACAAGTAGACGACAGTGCATGAAAGTGGTGCATCAGCTGACCTCGTGGATACTTAACCATAATGGATAACCGTGGGAAGTTTTCTTTTGGTATTTTGTTTTATATCATCCAACATGAGACGATTATCATGAAATCATAACAGATGATTTCTCGAAGAAAGTAATGCAGTATCTCAGGTATCTTATCTTATAATCCTAAACCTGTAATAGATACTGGTATTTAAAATTTACAGGAATAATCGAAACAATTTTTAATACTACAACTTATTCCGTTGAATACCATTGTTTCGTCTGAGATATAAAATATGTAATTATACTATTTCTGCTGATTCGATGATACATGCAAAGCTAACTGCTTTGATACGGTTTGGCGCTATTATGGCAGGTGGTAAGAGATTGTTACTCCACGGCATAGCCCAAGTTTACCTTTTCTCGAGGTCAATATAACTCGTTTTCTCCAGTAGAGATATACCATCCTTCACTGTGGTTACGAACGGATTTATAAGTGCCAGAATTCAACAAGTAGACGACAGTGCATGAAGGTGGTGCATCAGCTGACCTCGTGGATACTTAACCATAATGTATAACCGTGAGAAGTTTTCTTTTGGTATTTTTTTTATATCATCCAACATGAGACGATTATCATGAAATCAACGCCGATGATTTCTCTAGAAAAGTAATGCAGCATCTCAGGTATCATATCTTTTTCTACTAAACGTTTAATAGATTCTGATATTCAAAATTTGCAGGAATAATCCCAACTATTATTACATATTATTTAACTATTATTTAATTAACTATTATTTAATAAACTATTAAATTAACTACTATTTAATATTACATTTTATTAAATTCTTGTTTTGACATTTTTTAAATCCGGTTATATGAGTTTATTGCGTTATTTAAATAAATATATTCCTCGACTTCTCGTTGAATATCATCCCTTGTGGGATGAGTATTTCACTAATTTTTGAGAGACTAGCCGCTGCGCGACTAGCATGGTCGCTTTTAGTTTTATATTTTCTTTTGCAAAACAACTCAACTGAAAATAACATATGTGAGAAATGTTATCATTACCTATCATCATGAAATATGCGTCGTTAAGTGGTAGTGAGAGCTCAGACAAAAAATTTACAATCATTGCTAAATTCACTATAAAGCTGATTCTAAAACTTCGTGATTAAAAAATGTGAATTTCCTTTACTTCAGAACAGAGTTAAAGATAAGACAGAGAAACCCAATACCAATGATTTTAAAAATGACATCCCCCTCTGTATGTACAATTTTTCGAAATTAAAATGTCTACACTTTATCATTACATCAAATAAGAAATTGTTGGGGAAAATATTTTCTTTTAAAAAATGGAGTAAAAATTTAGCAACTACTAAAATATAGTGTGAATTTCATCACTCTCTGTGTGTACTAATGTTCACGATTCAGATATCTCCACTCAATCATATCAAATAATAAATTGTTGGGTTAATATCTTCACTTTTAAAATGGAGTAAAAATTCAGCAAGTAGTAAAATGTAGAGTAGATTACAACTATGATATTCATAAAACTTCTTGATATACACGGTTGAGTATTTCAGGAGATAATACAGTGACAGGATCAAAAGAACGGACTCTAGATAAACCTACATACAACTGTCCACGACTAAACACTGGATTCAGTGTTACCAACCTATACGAAGCACCATCTCGAAATCCTACTGTTTCCCCCGAACACCAACTTTAGAATTTCCTAAAAGAAATTCTGGTCTCTCAAATAGGTCTCAATAGGTCTCAAATAGGTCATCCTGTTTGAGAGTTAAATTGAAATAAATAGAAAATGCACACTTACATAAAGAAATGGAGGTTTATTTACATTTGACATATTTATGGAACTTATAATCTAATAAAAAAACGCGTCTCGATTGTATAAAATATTAAAAAATGCTCCCCCCACAAAATGCCCCTAAAAAAAATGGGACCCCCTAAAAACACCTCTTTTCGTCTAACTTACCCCCAAATTTAGGGGGAAAACCCCAAAGTTGGCAACACTGACTGGATTTGATAGGTCTAAACATATTTTGTCAAAAGATCAGCGGTTAAAACAAATGTCACCACTACACACACGCGGTTTTAAACTGCGGACGACCGTAAATGTTTACATCCGGTAGTTGCAGCCGTTGCCATTCAGAGCGTAGAAATATCCTCGATTTTTGTGCCGCATACATGCGCATTTTATATATATATATTTTTGCTGATGCCTTTGGTATTATGTGAGCTAGTTAATTTTCGCCTTGAATCTGTTTAATTTTTCTTTTTCCGCTCTCGGTCAAACAGGATTAAAATAACCAGCTGAATGTTTTTTTTTTCATAAAAAATCTTTAACAAACGCTCAAATGAAATTTTTTTAAAAATAATATTGTGTAATTTTAGGAAGACGCATATTCAGATATTTTACACATAAAGAACATTTTTTCCAGAACAAACTATTTCTCTGAAATTACTTCAGTGGAAGTTCTCGATTATTCGTTAATGCACTAATCTAACATATACAGTAACCGCCGCTTATAGTGATCAGTGGTTATAAGAATCAACTGTTTATATGAATCAATATCGCAAAAACCAATGTATTATTTCCATGTTAAAATTTTCGCTTTAAAGAATAAATCCACCGGTTTTAAGAATCAGTTTACACTCTTCGCTTTCCTTTCATTTTTCAAAAAAACCACTTAAACCCTCAAAAGGCACGAAGTTCTTTTTTTTTTTTAAAGAAAGATTGATAAGATGGGATTAATTTTATGAATATATTCATAAAATTAATCCCTTTCTTTGTTAGATATAACATAATAGTTTCCCTTAAACGCTTTAGCACTGTCCTATTAGCTTGACCCGGGGGCATCTTTACCCGTCCGGATCCGATTTCACTTTTCTCCACTGTCAAACAAAAATAGGGACTCTTTTTTTTCCCACCTCCCAGTTACGGCGTCCTGGACCCTGAAACACATTAATCTTCGGCGAAGTGTCCACTATCACTTAAGGCAAACGTGACATTAGTAGATTCAGCACGTTATCAAACCATGAAACGTAAGCTAGAAGGCGAATCTTCGTCTGAGACTATTAGTATTGAAAGAGGTATAAACAGCCTCCTGAAAACTTCATTACATCAAACTACCATAGAAAACTTTTTCTTGCTCCCTTCCTGTAGTTGAAATGTTAAAACTGTTTAGCAGGTATGTTGTAACAAATATTGGATTTTTTCTTCTCTTACTATAATCATGTGTATCTACTTATAGGTCTAGAAATTAAGTTGTATTTTTAAAATTATAAAAAATAATTTTAATGAAAGATAATTAACGTAAATTAAAGAGTATTTTATGGTAAATTATCTAATATATGTATATATATATAGGTGTCTGTGTGCCTGTCCAAAAACCTAAATTTCGGCTATAAGAATCAACCGCTTATAAGAATCAAAAACAGTAATAACAAACGTGATTCTTATAAGCGGAAATCACTGTATCTATATGGAGACTTTTAAAATAAATATTGACTCTAAAACGAATTTAAAATATTAACTTCTTAATAAGTAATACTTCATTTCTGCTAATTCAAATATCAATATTGTAGGAAATTTAATAACCTTAAAACAATCGATGCATACGTGTGTTGGAGCAAACAAGGAAGACAGAGCATTGGCCTTTAACATTCATTTATTTAATAAATCACAAAATTCATTTAAAGTGTAATTGCTACTACCACAATATTCCCTTTCATATTAACATTTTACATACGAGAACTCAGAAGCAGAGGCAAACTATATGGTCAGAGTAATGGTTTTTAGAGTCTATGGGGTTGCACTTACTACAGCTGAAGTACGTAGCGATGAAGGATGGCATCGACAACAGGGACCCAAAATCACGTCATATACCGGATCATCTTGGCGGGTTACTGGCACTACTACTAGACTCTGAGGCAGTGGAGACTCTGTATGATCTGAGCTCTAAGAAAAAAGTCGGAGATAAATCTGGACCTTCTCTCCTTTTTCTTTCTTACTTGGAGGGGCTGTGTCCGTTTACGGGGGGGGGGGGCATTCTGGCCAGCCCCTCTTTTTCATTGGCAGTGGGCTGCTTTTCTCTCACTAGTTCCTGCCCCCATTGGATCCTTATTATACTGCCCCTGTCCATAGTCTACGAAGTACCTCCCCACCATAATTTTCATTTGCAATACCATATTGACCCTTATCATCTGAAGGTTTTACTGTGGGCCATAAAATAGCGACCATCTATCTTGAAATATTTATAGACTTTTGATCGCTATCAATGGCCACACCGACAGCTATTCTTCTATTTCCTCCTGGTGTACAAGTCCCTATTTACCCCTGCCTCTGCAGCCTTTACAATATATTTGTTCTTGGCCACACACCGCGGGGAATTATACCATTCCGCTTCTACAAATATATTGCTTCGTTCAATGAACAATATCTGATTCGAAAGAGACCCCCTTACCCAATTACAAACCTCCAAAAGATTAGCTACGAAATTGTTATATTCTGTGATTGATTTAAAATATGTCAACTCGAGTATCGCTAACGCTAACGGATTCTGTGTGAACAGGCCCTAACTGTCCTCTTTATTACACATTATATGTCAGAGGTGGGGAACCCGCGGCCTTAAGGCCGCATGCGGCCTGCGGGATCTTCTTGTGCAGCCTTCAAATTATTTTACGAATTTTTGCTATGTCAGTTATTTATAATTTAATACTATTATTTTTCTATTGTATTTCTTTATAAAGTTAAAATTATTTAAATATACTTCTACTTTATTATTTTTATTTGAAGTGGTATTTAGCTATGTAGTTGATTATTAAAATCTGAAAATCTGGATATGTATATGTGCTTACATAAATAAAAATACCAACAGTGAAATATAAAAAAATTGCAGTAGTATCTATGAATCTTATAATTTTATAAAAAAAATAATAATTAATGATTAATGTTACAAGTTTTTACCAATATGTGAATACACAAATATTTTATATTGTAACTTTTTAAGTCAAATAAGAAATAAATAAAGACTTAATTTTTTGTTGTTATTTTTCAGTATAATGCACCAAATTGTTAAAACTGTACCTAACTATAATAATTTCATAAAAATCGCATTTATAGGTACATCAACACATGCGGCCTCCTTTATTACTACCTTTGCAAAATTTCAAACATTGTTTTTTCAATGTTATATCATTGCGTGCAGACTTGCATCTGTATATTAAAGAATATATACTATTTTTATTTCAAAATTATGTTATATAATAAATCTTTAAAATGACCAAATTTGAAATCAGAATTGTTAGTTCTTCATAGAAAAATAAAAGTATTTAAAAAGATTAATTTCAAAAATTTTGATAAAAATTACTGTAATTACAATTTTTATGATAGGAATGACATAATAGATGGTTATTTTAATTATACAGGTTTAGTATATTACATGTGCATAAAATTTCATGGTATTTTCGACAACTATTCCAGTGATATCACGTGCGCAATGGCATAACAATCGAAGAAACCATTGGTTAAATTTTACATAATTAAGAATTGTTCTTCAACCTAGAAAAGTTTTAAATACCAGTATCTTTTATAGGTTTAAGAGTATAAAATAAGATAAGTGAAGCTTTATGTTACTTTTTGAGAGTTTTCGTCCATGATTGTTCATGATAATCGTCCCCTGTTGGATGAATGTTTTGTTCATATTTGAGAGTTTTCTTCGAAATATGTGGTATGTTTTGAGCTACTTGATCTTTGCCTTGAATGTGTTAAAAACGTTTTCTTTGTCTTCGTTCAATTACATTAATATGATTTATCTTCTTCTAAAAATCTGTAATAAAGTTTAAAAAAATCTGAAAAAAGACTTATTAACGTATTATATAGATATATAATACACATATTCACACATTATACCCTGGTATAATGCACATATTATAGACACATATAACAAATTTTCATGTACAAATTTTTTCTCCGACAGCACTTGAATGGAAGGACCCCATTGATTAATAATGCACCTGCCTAACATATCTCTAAATATAGACTTTTAGATTAAAAATTAGACCAGAAACGGATAAAAATGATTAAAAATTAGACCAGAAACAGATAAAAATGTAACTTAGTAAAAAGTTACATTTCGTTACTGATAACTTAACTATCAACATATCAGTCAGTCAGTCAATATTAAGTTGTCGGAGTTCCAAGGTATATCAATATAGCTGCCTCCCGTAAGGGTAATTTGTTGGACTTCCTGTGCACGAAACTTCCCCACCAGAACTTAATTCTTATGCTTTGATGAGGATGTTTTTTAAATAATTGAGTAATAGTTGAACAACTCATTACTTGATTTTAGAGTGAGTCTTAAAATTTACTACTCTTAATAATACAAAGATTGGTAGGGAAAAGATGGGAAGAAAAAAGAGTTATGGCGACATACCCTTCTCTTGCGTTGTGTTCAACGAGAAGGAAAATCAGCTGTTCAGGACAATCAGGACACCGGTGCAACAAAACGTGGATGTAATTTGCAAGGAAAGTTTAATTTGGACATTCAAATACATCGAACAGACTTCTTTAGCCTGTGTCAAGTGGGAATAAAATAAATTCAAATTCAGCTGTGACCAGCCCTTATAAAGAGAGGGTTGCCAGAAAATGATTTCCTCCAGATAACTGCGAACAAAAAATAAACCCTAATAACCATATTGAAGGATATACCATCCTTTACTATGGTTTCGAACGGATTTATAAGTCCCAGAATTCAACAAGTAGACGACAGTGCATGAGGGTGGTGCTTCAGTTGACCTCGTGGATACTTAACCATAGTGGCCCGGGGCTTTTTTCTTTTGGTATTTTTTATATCATCCAGCATGAGACGATTATCATGAAACCATCACCGTTGATTTTTCGAGATAAAGTAATGCAGTATCTCAGGTATCTTATCTTATACTACTAAACGTTTAATAGATTCTGGTATTTAAAATTTCCAGGAATAATCCCAACTATTTTTAATACTATAATTTACTTAATTCTTGCAGAGTTGTTTTTAAAAGCCAATTATATGAGTCATTTTATTGCGTTATTTAAATAATATATTCCTCGACTTCTAGTTGAATATCATCCCTTGTGGGATGAGTATTTCACTAATTTTTGAGAGATTTTTGCTGATGCCTTTGATATTATGTGAGCCAGTTAATTTTCTTCTTGAATCTGTTCAATTTTTTTTCCGCTGTTAGTCTAATAGCATTGAAATAACCAGCGGAATGTTATATTTTCATAAAAAAATCTTTAAGAAACGCTAAAATGAATATTTTTTTCAAATAATATTGTGATATTTTTGGAAGATGCATTTTCAGATATTTTACACACAAATAACATATTTTCTAGAACAAACTATTTCTCTCAAAATACTTGAATAGAAGTACTCGATTATTCGTTAATGCACTAATCTAACATATATCTATATGAAGACTTTTAAAATAAATATTGAATCTAAAACGAATTTAAAATATTAACTTCTTAATAAGCAATATTTCCTTTCTGCTAATTCAAATATCAATATATTGCTCTGTTCATTAAACAATATCTAATTCGAAAGATTTTGGCTTGAACGGGATTCTAGGAGCTTGGAGATTTATTGAATCTGTGTTGAATATGGTTCTGCAACGGCTTGTAACCGCTGTTTGGAGTTACATATGCATATTTTTAAGACAGACGTGTGTCTTCAAAATTAAATAATCCCCACCCAGCATTGTTGACGTGTTACAAGGATAATGTAAATTATATTCTATCCCATGAGTATTATTGAGGATCTGATTCTCATATATTTGAAACTAATAATATTTACATTGATTGGATCCAAGACACAAAAATTTTCAAATTTTCGAAATTTTTTTTTATGGCATTCAAAAATGCTGTGCTCTTTTCCACTTTAAATGACGTTTCATTCTTGTTTCTATAATAATCAGAACAGGAGATATTAATTTTTGTTTTGCAATTGTCTAATAGCATCCAATCTTTGTTTAAACCTGTAAATGCGGTTTTCGGCATGATGAGTCTTCATTTCTCGTCATTAAATTGTTATAAGTCAAGAACCGTTAAAGATAAATGCTTTTAAATAGGAAAGTGTCTTTTTCAATTATTTTACTTTAATTTTGTTTCAGCAAATTTGAAAAAGTTTTTACTTTTTAAAATATGATTTTTTAAAAATGTTACATTATTTTTTTTGAAATTCTTTTTCTAAATATTTTTAATATTTTTATAATTAATATTTTAAAAATGCTGGATCATAATTAAAATTAATATTTCTGTTTAATTAAATGCCATTTTTTTGAAATTCAACAAATAATATTTCGAGTTATAAATATTATAATTTACCCCACTTTCTTTAAAAATTTTAAGTTCAAAATTTTTTTAAACACTTTATAAGAAGTTTCATGATGTGATTTTGTTTACAAATTATATGGTTAACCATCACAAAAAAATTCAAAATTTTAAATCAATAAATAAAAAAAAAATTCTCAAATGTGTCCCGGACTTGGCAATGACTTAACCAAGTACAAACCTCCAAATGTTTAGCTACGAAATTGTTAAGGCCTGTGATTGGTTTAAAATATGTCAATACTAGTATCGCTGACGCTGACGGATTCTATGTGAACAGGCCCGAACTGTCCTCTTTATTACACATTATATGTCTATGGTTTTTAGGGGTCAGGTACCTTTTAAAAGCCAAGAGACTCGACAAACATATCCCTATTTTCATCCATCAGTAGTTATGAAAATTATTTATTCAGAAATATGAAAATTTTCCTGCGAGTTAAAAACTTCTTTATAAATACGGCTCTCAGTTTTTTCTAGCTTGAAGAGAAATATTTTTAATTTTGTAAAATTTCAACCATTGTTTTTTCCAATGTTATGTCATTGCACGCAGACTTCCATCTGTATTTTTAAGAATATACACATTATTTTTGTTTCAAAATTAAGTTACATAATAAATATTTAGATTGACCAAACTTTAAATGAAAATTCTTAATTCTTCATAGAAAAAAAGTGTTTAAAAAATCAATTTCAAAACTTTTTTGATATAATTTACTGTAATTAAAATTTTTATAATAGGAATGACATAATAGATGGTTATTTTAATTATACAGGTTTAATTATATTGCATGTGTATAAAATTTCATGGCATTCCAGATAAATATTCCTGTGATCACACAATAGAAAAAACAATTGTTTAAATTTTACACAGTTAAGAAATTGTTCTTCAACCTAGAAAAAATTTAAATACCAGTATCCCTTGTAGGTTTAAGAGTATAAGATATGATAAGTGATGCTTTGTGTTACTTTTCTTCAGTAGTCATCGATAATTGTTCATGAGAATCATCTTCTGTTGGATGAGTATTTTGTTCAAATTTGAGAGTTTTCGTCGAATCGTATGGTATATTTTGAGCTGCTTGTTCTTCCTTGAATATGTTAAAAATGTTTTTCTTGGTTTCGTTTAATTACATTAATATGATATGATTTTTTCAAAACTCCTGTAATAAAATTTTTTAAAAAATCCGTAAAATGACTTATTAACATATTATATGGATATATAATACACATATTCACACATTATACCCTGGTATAATGCACATATTATAGACATATATAATATATTTTCATGTACAAACTTTTTCTCAGACAGCACTTGAATGGAAGGACTTCATTGTTTATAAATGCACCTGCCTAACCTATCTATAAATATAGACTTTTAGATTAAAAATTAGAGCGGAAACAGATAAAATGTAACTTAGTAAAAAGTTATATTTCTATACTGATAACTTAACTATCAATATTAATTTGTTGGAGTTCCAAGGTATATCAATATAGCTGCCTCCCGCAAGGGTGATTTCTTGGAGTGCCTGAGAACGAAGCTTTACCTCCAGTACTTAATTCTAACTAGTTTAAGGGGGTCCGGGACATATTTTAAATTTTTTTTTATTTATTGAGTTAAAATTTTGAATTTTTTTGTAATGGTCAACCATTTAATTTGTAAACAAAATCACATCATAAAATTTCTCAAAAAGATTCTCATTCTTCACTTTTAAAATTTTTAATAAAAGTGGGGTAATTTAAAATCTTTATGACTCGAAATATTATTTGTCGAATTTCAAAATTTTTTCATTAAATTAAACAGAAATATATAAGTTTTAATTTTTATTCAGCATTTTATGAAATATTAATTTTTAAAGAAATTAAAAATATTTAGATTAAAAATTACAAAAGAAATTATGTAACTTATTTTTAAAAAATCATATTTTCAAAAGTAAATATTTTTTCAAATTCGCCGAATCAAAGTTAAAGTAAAGTAGTTTAAAAAGACATGTTCCAAGTTTCAACCATTTATCTTTAACGGTTCTTGACTTATAACAATTTGAAGACGAGAAATGGGGAAAAAACACATCATGCTGAAAAACGCAAAGGTGTAAACAACGATTGGCTACTATTAGAATGTTGCAAAAAAATAATAATTTATCCTGTTCTAATTAATATAGAAACATGATTTAAACGTCATTTTAAGCGTAAAAGAACAAAAAAAATAATGCAATAATTTTTTTTTCGAAAATTCGAACAATTTTGTGTCCTGGACCCTCTTAATCATACATTTTTAGATTGCAAGAGTATAAAATTTCACAGTGTTCCAGGCAACTATTGCGATGATATCACGTGCGCAGTGGCATAACAATAGAAAAAAATTGTTTAAATTTTACACAATTAATAAAATTTTCTTCAAGGTAGATAAAATTGCGATCCATATTTATAAAAAAGAAAGATTATATAACTCACAGCAAAATTTTCATATTTCTAAATAAATGATTTTCTTAACTACCGAGGATTGAAAATTGGGATATGTTTATCGAGTCTCTTTGCTTTTAAAAGGTACCTGACGCTTAAAAAGTAAAAGAAATTCCCAAAATATTTTCAAAAGGGAAATTATATTCTTCTGGAAACAATTTAGTCATCAGTATCACAAAGGGTCAGTTTAAGATGGTCACGGCTGTGCAGCAAGCGTTAGTTTCACGTATCATCATTAACATGTACTGAGGTTCAACGCGTTTATTTCTGATATTGTTAGTTAAGATAGTGGGAAATATATAAGCGAAACCCATTTAAAACCTGGCACTAAAAAGGTTAAATAAATTGTTATAATAAAAATAGTTGGGATTAATAGTTTGAATTTGAAGGTTTGGTTTGTTTTGGAGTGCTACGGTCAATTTTTTGCTACACGAGGGCTAATTAGACCGGGACCTACTGCTTATAGCCGATTCGGAAAGGCTATAAACGTCCACGCAGGAAGTGCAAGGTTTAGTTTAAATTTGGAACACCAGAATTCATTACGGGTTTAAGAATATATAAAATGTAATATCAGAAGTGATCTCTAGGGCATGTAATGAAAACTACAATACATGGGCCGGATACTCCTCGTATATCCATCCGTATATTAAACTAGCCGAAAACCCGCACCCTGCTAGGCAGTACATTTAAATTAAATACAACAGTCAATTAATGCTAATATATACATATATATATATATATATATATATATATATATATAATAAATACAACGATGAATGTATGTAATTGATGTAAAAAAACGAAAAGTAATATCTATAAAAAAATCGGAAGGGATATCTTTATAGACAAAATAATGCAGAAGAAAATATTCAAATTAAATCTTATAGAACATACTAAAGAATATAGTACAATTAATATAGTACAGTTTGAGGAACTTATCTTTTACTGTATTTCAATATTTTTTTGGATTATATCCTATCAATGCCGCATTAGCAAGAAATGTTTTCTGTCTATTTTGTTGTTATGCACGAGACGATAAATTAATTTAGAGTACCAGAAAAAGAAATCACGTGATAAGCATTTAATAAATTAAATTCTAAAAATTAATCTTTAAAAATTGACCAAAAATCAGAAAATGGAGGTAAAGATTCCATAAAGATTTCATTTTAAAGGAATTTTTATGATCTTTCTCTTAATATAAAATTTATAATCCTCAAATTATTATTTTAAATGCAAACATAAAAAAAAGTTACTAGAACAGCTTAATTTTATTTTTAAAAATCTAATAATTTTTTTAAAATTTTTCTGAGTGCACCCCTACACAAGAAGAATCGCCATTCAAAATTTCAGCCCGTTAGGCCCAGCGGTTTGGTCTGTGAGTAATATGTCAATCAGTCAATCAGTAATGGAACTGTTTTATATAAAGATTTTATATATACTTAAACGTATAATAAATACTGGTGTTTCAAATTTAAACTCCTGTTATATGAGAAGCGATATATGAGGATTTTAAATTTGAAACACCAGTATCTAATACAGGTTTAAGAATATATAAAATTTAATATTTGAAAGGATATATGAGGAAGATTCGGCCGATGTATTGTAGTTACCACTACTTGTACTGAAGGAATATATGGTGTAATATCCATTATCGATTGAAACATAGCACCGTAATATGTCAATCAGTCATGGAACTACTTTGTATAAAGATTTTATATATACTTAAACGTATAATAAATACTGGTGTTTCAAATTTAAACTCCTCTTATATGAGAAGGGATATATGAGGATTTTAAATTTGAAACACCAGTATCTAATACAGGTTTAAGAATATATAAGATATAATATTAGAAAGGATATATGAGAAAGATTCGGCCGATGTATTGTAGTTACCACTACTTGTACTGAATGAATATATGGTGTAATATCCATAATCGATTGAAACATAGCACCGTAACCTTAACCAGTAGCGTATTTGCAGTTAATTTTAAGTTGTCGGAGTTCCAAGATCGAGAGACTGAATATAAAGTAAGCTAATCGTTGTCGAAAGACATATGCTCAGTGGAACAAATAAATTTTTAAATGAAGCCCCCCGTCAGATAAAAAATTAATCTTAAAGCAATATGAATAATTTTCAGTCATGGATTTATGGAAAATAGAAGGTAATATAAAATGTCTTCACAGGGGTTCGAACCGGGGAAGAAAGATTATCAAGAGAGCGCGTTACTAATTGGGGTATTAACTCCCCAGTCACGGGAGAAGAAGAAAGTTATTCGTATTGAGTTGATTAAAAAATTCTCAGGGGGGAGGAGAACAAACGGGAGGTTTCGTTTGGTTTGGAAGGCTACGGTCAATTTTTGCTACACGAGGGCTAATTTGACCGGGACCTACAGCTTAAAGCCTATTCCTAAAGGCTACAAACGTTCATGTCAAGAGTGGGACCTGAAGCCACAGACTGTGGTACCGAATGCCAATGCCCTAGCCGTTTGGTCATCATCCGGCAAACGGGAGGAGATTTAGGATAAAATTAAGTAATCAAAACAGAAGACAAAACGTTAGCTAACGTTAGAAGGCACTTCTGAGGGCGTTTACGGTTAGCACGTAGCGAAACGTCGTAGTCTGGGAACTCTGCAATAATATCATTGCGATCATTGGGAATACACTGCTGGCCACCCAAATTGCAACACCAAGAAAGACAAGAGATATCACAACAAAATTTGTTTTCTAGATAACATGTTGACCAAGTATCAAATGATTAAATTTATAGACTTCTGTGAAGTGTGGTTCCTGCCAAAATCAGTACCCAGAGTAGCCGCCATTGTTGGAGAACACCGCTGCCACACGCCTCGGCATTGATTCAAAGAGACTTTGGATGAGTTCTTGGGGTACAGCAGACAAAGCAGCTTCCACACGTTGCCAAATTTGATCTGCTGTGGCAGCTGGGGATGGAATCTGGGTCAATCGTAGAGCAACCATGGACCACATGTTTTCTATCGGCGAAAGATCCGGAGAGCGAGGCGGCCAGGGAAGCAATTCAATCTGGCGATTGACGAAGAACCGTTGGACAATGCGTGCCACGTGTGGTCGCGCATTATCCCGTTGAAATATGGCTGTGGGCAAGCCCTGAAGGTAAGGAAGGACAACTGGCTCCAACACCTCAGAGATGTAGCGCTGGCTGTTTAAAGTACCGGCAATGCGTACTAGAGGTGTGCGAGAGTGATATCCAATACCGCCCCATACCATAATACCCGGTGCAGGACCAGTGTGGCGGTGCATAACGCAGCTGTTCAGCATCCTCTCTTCACGGTGTCTCCAGACTCGAATGCGACCATCGTGGTGTTGCAGACAGAAGCGTGACTCGTCAGTATAGACAATTTCATTCCATTCTGCCGTCCACATCCTTCTGTCATCGCACCATTGGCGGCGGAGACGTCTGTGGTTCTGCGTCAAGGGTAGACAAAGCAATGGACGTCTTGCGGACAGACCACTCTGCTGAAAACGGCGTCGAATGGTAGGCGCAGACACTGGATGATGCGTTACAGACTGCATGTGCTGTGCTATGGTTCGTGATGTGACTGAGCGATCCGTGACTGCCATGCGCACAATTTGCCTGTCATCACGTGAAGTGGTGCGCTGAGGTGGATGCGATCGAGCACGCCGGTCCGTCGTACCCTTCTGCATCCAACGATCACATATCCGCATTACAGTTGTTTGGTTTCGTCCAACACGACTACCGATTTCCCTGAAAGATAATCCACAATCTCGGTAGGCCACTATCCTTCCTCTGTCGAACTCGGATACTTGATCAAAAGATGATCGCTGTTTTCGACGAGGCATAATTGATCGTTTTTTTGAAAAAACCACAAGAAAAACACAATTGCCGAATTTGAAATCGTCGAAATCTCCAAGCCTTAAATAGCGCTTTGAAGAGGCGCCACAGGCGCGCGTAATGTGCGTCTGAGCTAAAATTCTAATCATTTGCATATCTCACCTCCGCTAATGCATGTTGTAAATTTCATGTTATTTGCATGTTTCCTTCAGGGTGTTGCATTTACAGTGGCCAGCAGTGTATTTTCGCACAGCAAGCGTCTATATCTAATATTGATAGTTAACATACTGGTAAACATACTAGCGAAACTTCTTTGAAACCTGACACTAACAGGGTTAAATAAATTGCAGTAATAAAAATAGTTGGGATTATTCCTGTAAATTTTAAATACCACTATTTCTTGCAGGTTTAAGAGTATAAGATGTGATATGTGATGCAATGCGGTATCTTTCGGGAAAAGTCATCCGTAATGTTCCTGATAATCATCCCTTTTTGGATGAGTGTATTCTTTATATTTGAGAGTTTTCGTCGAAGCGTGTGGTATATTTTGAGCTGCTTGCTTTTCGCTTTAGATGTCTTGAAAACGTTTTCCTTGTGATCGTTAAATTTCACTATTTTTTTTCAAAAAAGTCTGTAAAAATACTTATTAACGAATTATATACATTTATAATACATAGATTAACACATTATACCCTTATATAATGCACATATTATAGACATATATTACATATTTTCATGTACAAACTTTTTCTCAGACAGCACTTGAATGAAGCTTCAGGAGCTTCAGGAAGAGTGCTGATAACTACAGTACATGGGGCGGGCCCTCCACCGTAGGATGATATAGCAATGCATAAAACTTCAGTGATCAGTAAAAAAACGAAAGTAGGAAGGAAAATAGAAAGTGGGGAAAACAAAAAGCTTCGATAGTAGAAGGTAAAACATGGGGGGAAAAAAGAGGCTGAGCGAGCAAAGAACAGGACAAACAATTAAAAGTTACGAACAAGAATACTTGAGCAGAAGGACTTCATTGTTTAGTAATGCACCTGCCTAAAGTATCTCTTAAATATAAACTTTTAGATTAAAAATTAGACCAGTAGCGGATTAAAAAAGTAACTTCGCAAAAAGTTACATTTCATTACTGGTAACTTAAATATCAATATATCAGTCAGTTAGTCAATGTTAAATTGTCGGAGATCCAAGAAATATCAATATAGCTGCCTCCCGTAAGGGTGATTTCTTGGAGTGCCTGGGCACGAAGCTTCACCTCCAGTACTTAATTCTAACTAGTTGGTACCCATCAAAGCATGACAGCTGTATAACCTAATTTCACAGCTTCAGGAAGAACGCTGGTAACTACAGTACATGGGCCGGGCCCTCCACTGTAGGATGATATAGCAATGCATAAAACTTCAGTGATCAGTAAAAAAACGAAAGTAGGAAGGAAAATAGAAAGTGGGGAAAACAAAAAGCTTCGATAGTAGAAGGTAAAACATGGGGGAAAAAAAGAGACTGACCCGAACAAAGAACAGGAAAAACAATTAATATTTACGAGCAAGAATGGCACAGGGCCGTTTCTTGTTAGGTAGGTCAGCAGGGTCGTAATTGACAATATTTTTAATGAGATCATTTGATAAATCTTTATGGAAGTTAATAGCAAGATTTTGAAGATAATTTCGAATAGTGGGTAGATTTACCTCCCTATAAATGTCAACATTGTGAAAATACCACGGGGAGTTAGTGATTTGCCGAATAGTCATGTTTTGAGCAACAGCCAGAATTTTAATGTTGGAATCCGTTGCATACGACCAAACTGGTCCAAAATACGTAAGTAAGGGTCTTAAGAAAGATTTATAAATGAGCATTTTGTAACTAAAGTTCTGTTTACTATTTCGGGCAATTAATTTCATAGTGTCTTTTTTCCGTATTATAAATACAGGTCGAAAGAGCACGAAATGAACAACTTCCGTCAGGTTGAATTCTATATCTCACAAACATAATAAAAAATAAAAAATGGTAGAGAGAGAGCTAGAGATATACCTCGGAATAAACAAATTAACGTGTTTATGCGGCCTCGTGCTTAGTGAGTTTCTAAAGCCAGATTTAACATGTCACTGAGCATGCGCAGAAACAAATTAATATGTTTATGCGGCCTCGTGCTTAGTAAGTATCTAAGGCCAGATTTCAACATGTCACTGAGCATGCGAAGAAAGCAATTTTTTAACTGTAAATTGTCGCTCATCAATAGATATTGCGGTTACAAAAACCAAATTTGACACATCTATAAATTATCTTTTGTTTAAGAACAAAATGATGTAAATTGATATAGTAGATTTCTCTCACGAACTGCCCAAAGAATCGGCTTGGCAGCTTAAATATATAGATATTTTGATGAGGATGCTCTTTAAATAATTGAGTATTTATTTTAGAGTAGGTTTTAAAATTTACTACTCTTAATAACACATAGTCTAAATTGTACTCAGGATTGTTACACATAAGCTAAATTATACTCAGGATTGTAAATCTTCAATTAACAATCCTGAGAAATTTGGAAGAAATCAGAAGAAAATTTATGAGCATGAAGCATTTTAAAAAATTCCAGCATTTTTGAAGAATTTTGTGAAAAACAGGACCTATTCTTCCCCAAAATACTTATTCTGAAATTCTAAGTGTCTTCAAGGAAAAAAAGGGTTATTAGTTATAATCATTTTGTATATAAAATAAAATATGGAAAATTTAAAAGAGAAACGAGATTGAAGGTTTTGTTGTCCCCTCAAACTGTACTGATTTAATCCATCTGTTTCTTTTACTCATCCAACGGGGGACGATTATCACGAAATAAAGGACTTAACAGTTAAAATAGTGATTCCAAACCCTCACGAATCATATCTTGTGCTCTTAAATAATATATAGATACTGGTATTTAAAATTAACAGGATTAATCCTAAATTCTCCTATTATTACAAGTTATTTATTACTTTTAATGTCGGGTTTTAAATGAGTTAGGTTATATATTTCCCAGTATTTTAACTAGCAATATCAGATATAAACGAGTTCGTTGTGCTAGATAAGAAATAGTCTTCCTGTTCTTTATAACAGGCTCGTGAGGATAAGCTAATTTAACGATCGTTGCAGAGCCGCGACTATCTTATGCTTCCACTATGCTATAGAGATTGCTAAGTTATTTCAAGAGGAAAATCTCTTTACTTATAGAAATGTTTTGGGGATATAACTACTCATTATTAAAAAAACATATATGTACCTCGCGGTTTAAACTGTCTGGGGTTTTTTTACTCGCCCAAAAGAGGACGATTGTCACGAAATCTTCTTGAAACTGCGAAATTTCAGACTATACCGAACACTTATGAATCATATATTATACTCTTAAATATTTAATAGATACTGGTATTTAGAATTTACAGGAATAATCCCAACTATTCCTGTTATTTCAACTTATTTGATCCTTTTAATGTAGGGTTTTATATGAGTTCGTGGATATATTTCCCAGTATTTTAACTAGCAATTTCAGATATAAACGAGTTCGTTGTCCTAGATAAATATAGTCTCCATGTTCCTTATAACACGCTCGTGGTGCTAAGCTAAATTAACGATTGTTGCAGAGCCACGACTATCTTATACTTCCACTATGTGATACAGATTGCTAAATTATTTCTAGAGGAAAATCACTTTACCTATAAAAATGTTTTAAGAATAGAGCTACATATTATTTTTAATTTTTAAAACCCATACACATATCATGTGTGTTCCGGCATCTCTATAAATTGCATTTATACCAGTGTGACGTAATGTTGCCTTTGTTTGATTCCAGAACCTGCTATTGTTTGCGTGCTTGATACTTTATTTTGCTTTATTGATACTTAACAATAACTGAAGGTGTCCACTTCTGTAGATACTTCAATCTAATACGATGGAATGCGTTTTAAGTTCTTATAATACGTTGTATTGATTTTACGAAAATAAAGTTTCTTTGAACCCACGTATGTAATAATATGTAACTGTATAAACTGATTTCTAGTTCTTGATTGTAATATGGAAGTGGCAACCCCATTTAGAGGTTCATGGTTTTTACCTTGTCTGGTTTTATAACTTTTGAATATGACTTTTTACCACATTTGTGTATCACTGATTTTATACTTGACTCATTTTATCACCTTCATATATGGTACCATAATTTGTGGGTTCGAGTCCCACTCTTGTGATGGACGTTTGTAGCCGTTCGGACTCTTATAAAAGCAGTTGGTCTCAGTCTAATCACCTCTCGTGTAGCAAAAATTGAAACGTAGTGCTCAAAACCAAATAGAAACCAAACCAAAACAAACCTTTATATATGATTGTTTTCTCACTTTTATATATCACTGTTTTATCACCTTTTTACATCTTTTATCACCGTTGTATTTTACTACTTTTTATATATACTAGATATTCTGAAGTTGTATTGCTTTGGAGCAGCTTGTCCTTTCTGGACCTAGCGCCACAAAGAGCAAAAATATCATCTGGCAGGATACACTATTATCGTGTAGCATAGAGTATCTGAACAAAGGGAAGCGATTTATCCGTTAAATGAATTTTATTATTTATCTGAATACAAGGAGACGTTATTATCCAAACACTGCTTCTAAGAAATATTGCCTTGTGAGAAATGTGGAACATGCTAAATAATATTGCCTCTAGAAAAAGTTTTATTTTCTATTCGCGTTTTCCCCAAGTTGCAAGTTAAAAAATATTATATCCTTTATCACCACTAATTTTGATTATTATTATCATTTGGCTCTGCATTAAAAGTCTCCCGATAAACCAATACTAAAAGATAAAAATTAAGATGTAAATTTCACCTGCAGTTTCGTACAGAAAAATAGGAAAGTCAAATCGTGGCTGGAAGACTGAAAAATAGAGAAAATACTGAATTTAAAATTTAACTTTATTTTTGGTATTTGCTGATGAGAACTACGTGATGAGAAGAAGTTGTTCAAAGACCGATAAACCGAGAGGACCAATTTGTGATTAAATATTCTTCGAAAGTGATGATTCTCATCGGAAATTCATCTGAAATATTTCATCGGAGTTGCCTCATTTTATAATCGACATCGCTGAGTTTTAGAAGAAGATTCAATTTTTTATTGAAAGAGTAAATCGGTGTAAATTTAGATCTACTTTGATATGTTTCTGTCAAGCAATTTGATTACTGAATCAATTAATCTTATATGAAAATTACAATAAAATTACACAAAATAAAGTTATATATGTTTATTTCTAATACTTATAAGATATTTCTATTTTAAGAGTGCATTTATTAATTGATTTAATACATACATTTATTTTTCATAAATAAACATTCGTGTTTTCAGTCAAATGCAAAGGGTATTTAAAAATATGATGGCCGAATAAACTTTATGATTCTCTTTCGAGTCTAGACAGGATATGGGCGCGTTAAATCCGTTGACCGGAAAGTCCCTCTACTAGGTCAGAGAGGGTGGGAGAGGGTACGATCCTCTCAGATGCCGCCCCTGGAGGTGTTCGGTCAAAATTGCGGTAATACCTGGCTAAATCGGATTCCGACCCTTGTGGCGCTAATATAAACCGGAGCCGCCCCCCTCAGTCCGCTAGTCTATATGAACTTGGTTTGAAATACTTCCGGCCAGCAGGAGGAGGGGGGGGGGGGCGGCGGAGCATTAGAAAAAAACAACATCTGATTCTCTGATTGATGTCTGATTTACTGAGGTGTCGATAGTATTCCTTAATTTTCTGAACCTTGTACCAGAAATAACAAACCAACCAACCAACATTCCTTAAATTGGACCTCAATTGGAAAGTAAGAATTCACAGTAATATCATTTGTTAGGATATTTTCTGGACCTTGCACCAGAAATAATAAACCAACCAACCAACATTCCTTAAATGGAACTGAAATGGAAAGTGAGAATTCACAGTAATATCATTTGTTGGGATATTTTCTGGACCTTGCACCAGAAATAACAAACCAACCAACCAACATTCCTTAAATTGGACCTCAATTGGAAAGTAAGAATTCACAGTAATATCATTTGTTAGGATATTTTCTGGACCTTGCACCAGAAATAATAAACCAACCAACCAACATTCCTTAAATGGAACTGAAATGGAAAGTGAGAATTCACAGTAATATCATTTGTTAGGATATTTTCTGGACCTTGAACCAGAAATAATAAACCAACCAACCAACATTCCTTAAATGGACTTCAGTTGGAAAGTAAGATCTTAGAGTAATATCATTTGTGATAGTAGGATGTATTTTTTAACGTTTATATTTTTTCGTATGTGTGTGTAATTTTAGGTAGGTTTTATTTAATAATTGTTTTAAAAACAGGGAAATAAAAATGACATCTTTTGATAAGTATATGTAGTGAAAAGGTAACTCGTTGTTTACTTCTGTTCCATGTCAAGTATACAACAAATAAATTGATGTCGACACCTGGAGAACTTTTTGTTTTCCAGCTCTTTTGAACTTCATCCATTATTTAAAGGATAGTGTAGTTTTCATTGAGAATAAAATTTCCCATTGTGAGCTTCGCTGTATAACGCTGAAACTCTTTGTTGCTGTTCATACCGGAAGCATTGGGCACAATAGCGTGAAATTTGCAAGAAAACGGTACATCTGAAAAAAAAACCAGTTCCGTTAAAATTGGACCATGAGTAACATAATAATAGTGACAGTTACAGGTATTTCAACATATTGTTACAGATATGTTAAACATGTTTCATGGTATACTCATGATTATATTCAAAAGAAAGAGGAATATTTGTTGCCATTTTAATCTTATTTGCTATCACATTGAAAAGTTTTTTTGTTTATTCTGTACCATCGCTGCAGGCACTTATTCCTAGGAATTCATTCATCTGCAATGCATTCCTAGGAATTATTCCTAGGAATTTATATGAAGAGCTAGGTATTATATATGAAGGTAATACCTTCACTATATACTTATACTTATTCCTAGGAATAAGTATTCCAGCTTTTCATTCATATGCAATGCTTTATGGATACGTTATAGGAGCACCTGTAGGTGAACAAGTCTGTGGGTTCGAGTCCCGCTATTGGCATGGATGTTTGTAGCAGTTAGGAATCGTCTTTAAGCTGTAGGTCCTGGTTTAATTAGCCCCCGAGTAGCAAAAATATTACCGTAGCGCTCTCAACCAACCAAACCCGATGGAAGAACATGACAGGAAGGTTCCCGCCTTGGCCAGGATTCAGACGCAAACTCGTCTATATCACACATGCCGTATGAACTGACACATATCAAAGTTATCTTACTGTTTTGAAAAGGAGAAAGCAAAGTTTTGAATAAAAAATTTAAACTGAATTTATAGTTAAAATATTTTCTTAAACCCATATAATGTTATGATTTCAAAGTTTGCGATCACATTTTTCCAATTTGAATCACAGCTGTTTCCTAAAAAATAACACCGTTTTTTCTTAGCTTTGCAATTTTTTTTTCACCTTATATCACTTTTACAAAAGGATAGGTGTGCTATGATATTCACTTCATTAGATTAAATATTTTCAATATAAATCACAATTATTCATAAAAAAAATACTGTTTATCTTTTCCTAGCTCTCTAAAATTCACTGCAACAATAACAAAAAAAGATAAATCACATGTTAATCACTTTTCATGAACACGTAATAATATGAGATCTTTCTTCCTTTTACATCCCCAAAATTCATGAAAATTTCTTTTTCTTCTAAATATAATCATGATTATAATAAGAAATATGTTTAAAATACCTGGAACAATATGTTAATGAGAGATTTTTTTTCTCTTCGGTGTTCAATTTCTCATCTGTCACTACAACTATAGCTATATGTCATAGCTAGTGTAAATGTTTATACAGCCTTTATCGAGTAGCTGCTAATAAAATATATGCTCACAATACTGGTTTCTGTGATAGTATACCGGGTGATTTTTTTAAACTGACACTACCCAGAGCCACCTGTAGCGCGATCTATCAGCCGGAATTTCACCAAAATTGATAGAGGGACTAAGAACGACATGTTATTCTTCCACAAAATACTTATTCGGGAATTCTAAGCGTCTTCAAGAAAACAAAAGGAATATTAATTATTATAATTTTGTATATACAGAGTTACCTCGGTTTACGAACTTAACTCGTTCCGAGACTAGGTTTGCGAACGTTTCGGTTTGCAAACCGAAACGTTCGCAAAACGAATCAGTTTTTCCCATATAAACTAACGGAAGAAGAATTAATCCATTTACCCCCCCTCCCCCCAGAACATAGTTATTTTTACCTTGTTTTTAAGGGTTTAGTTATAAAGAAATGGTGAAAATAAATGGAAACAGACTTCTTTTATGAAGAACTAAGGCATGATAATTGTTCAGTACAGCATTTTACCTTTGCAGTGGATAATTGCTCGTTGAGATGGTTGATTTTTGAAAAGGATCTTTTTATATGAACTAGCAGCCTATTCCACTTCGCTTACGAAATTTCTCAAACCTTTTGAAATTATCTACTTAAAATCTTCACTTTCATCTCCATTTGTACTCTGTGTTTTTGCTACCAAATCACTGTGCACCATCTTAGCCTTTTCGCATATGAAAGCTCACTAATATTATCACCAGTAAGGTATTTTTCACGTATTCATACGAGCAATAATTTTTGTACCTTTTCTATAACTTGAGGGAATTGCTTCGTTAAAATTGTCACTCCTTTAGCCACATCAACTGTCTTTATTGCCTCTTTCTTTTGGAGGATAGTACAAATGGTAGACTTCACCAACCCAAACTGCGTGGTTCTTTTTCTCAAAAGTTAGATTAGGTTTCCTGCTAGCAATATCACTTGCTCTTGCCGTTTTCTTGCAAGCCATATTGACGGCTAATTTAAACAAAAAAATTTACAAAAAAAAACCTGAAATACATGAGCAACCAACGTTTAAGCTCTGTTAGAGAAAGTCCAACAAAGCTTGGCATGTGGACTATTCGCGAACCGAAGCAATTATGGCGAATGATTGCGTGGCAGACCACCAGAGGGCAGTGCATCTCCGGCGTTTGTTCGTAAACCGAGGTACCACTGTATAGTAAAATATTGAAAAAAAAAGCAAAAAACGAGATAGAAGGTTTCTTGCCCCTTTAAACTGTATTGATGTAATCTATCTGTTTATTTTTCTCGTCCAACAGGGGACGATTATCATGATACAAATTAATTCCAAAGCAAACAACGATTCCAAACCCGCACGAACCATATCTTATACTCTTAAATATTAAATAGATACTGGTATTTAAGATTTACAGGAATAATCCCAACTATTCCTATTATTACAAGTTATTTGATCCTTTTCATGTCGGGTTTTATATGAGTTAGTGGATATATTTCCCAGTATTTTAACTAGCAATATCAGGAAAAAACGCGTTCATTGTCCTTGAGTAACCTAGATTTTTTTTTATCACTAGGTTTTGAATATAATATCACTCAGGTGTCGCCTGTTATTTGCGATGCACTGCTGAAGCCGTCTTCTAAAGTTTTCCATCGCTCTGTCGGTCCTCTCTGGGGGAATGGTGGCAAATTCCTCACGAATAGCGGCCTCACGGACTCGTTGCATAATTTCAGGTGCTCTCATGCTCCGAGGACAACTCCTTAATTTCCTTGGTAATGCAATTTCCTTGTAAATTCCTCATGAATAACTGACTCACGGACTCGTAGCACAATTTCAGGTGTTCTCATGTTCCCGAAAAGAACCCCTTGGATTCCTCGGTAATGCATTTTCCTTGTAAATTCCTCCCGAACAGCTGACTTACGGACTCGTAGCACAATTTCAGGTATTCTCATGTTCTAAATACAACCCCTTTGTTTCCTTGGTAATGCAATTTCATGTAAATTCCACACAAATAGCATGAATAATTCCTCATGAATAACTGACTCACGGACTTGTTGCACAATTTCAGGTGTTCTAATGTTCCGAAGATAACCCCTTGGTTTCCTTGGTAATGCAATTTCCTCGTTAATTCCTCATGATTAGCAGACTCGCGGACTCGTTGCACAATGTCAGGTGTTCTCATGTTCCGAAGACAACTCCTTGGTAATGCAATTTCCTTGTAATATTCCTCACAAATAGCTGATTCACGGACTCGTAGCACAATTTCAAGTGTTCTCATATTCCAAAGACAACCTCTTGGTTTCGTTGGTAATATAATTTCCTTGTAAATTTCTCAGGAATAGCGGACTCACGGACTCGTTGAACAATTTCTGGTGTCCTTGTTTTCCGAAGAGAATCGCTTGGTTTACTTTGTAATGCAATTTCTTTGTAAATTCCTCACGAATAGCGGACTCACGGACTCGTTGCACAATATCAGGTATTCTCATGTTCCGAAGAGAACCACTTGGTTTCCCGGGTAATGAAGA